>PVLD010001412.1:0-184540 GCA_004027595.1 Dinomys branickii | reverse complement strand
GAGAGATAGGGTCTCACTGTGTAGTTCAGACTGGTGTTGAACTCACTATGTGGCCCAGGCTGGCCTCAAAACACCTGCCTCATTCTCCTGAGTGCTGGGATTACAGGTGTGCACCAGCAGGCCAGGCTCCTATCTCTTTGTAGTTCTTTAAATTTTGAGACATGATCTTGCTCAGTTGTTCAGGGCAGCTTGAACCTGTGATCCTCTTGCCTCAGTTTCCCAAGTAGCTGGAATTAGAGGAATGGACCAGTTTATTTCTGAGTGGTACTTGCAAAAATAGTTTTAAAAATGTGAAGTGAATCGTAGATAAAAGGCTACTATAAAACCTCTTAAAATTCAAGGTGTATGTGTGTGTGGGGGCAAAGTGTGGTGGAAAAGTGGGTAAAACATGAAATGCAGGGCCTGGGGATAAAGCTTTGTGATATAACACATGTCTGATATTTACATATGGCCCTGGGTTCGATTCCTTTCCCCAAAGGAAAAGGAAAAATATACAAAAGAATGCTCAGTCTCATTCATGATAAAAGAAATGAACAGCAAAATCATGAAATATTTAATATGATGGGTTTCTTTCTCATCCATCATATTGATGGAAATCTAAGATATGCAGACATTGTGTTGGTGAGACTCATGGGTGATAGGCACTCTCTTATATTGCTGGTAAAGAATGAATTTGGCAGTATCTGTGTGTGTGTTTTCTCTTTGACTTAAAATCCTATCTCTAGGAATTCATCCTGAGGGTGCACCTACACAGCATTGTCTGTGATAGAAAAATATGGAAACAAAGCTGGACATGCTAGTGTAGTGCTGTAATTCCAGCACTCTGGGAGGCTGAGGCAGGACAATCATGTTTGAGTTCCACCAGTGCAATTTAGAGAGACCTTGTCTTAAAACAACAGAACAAAGAGAACAAGAAAGAAAACTTAAGTGTCCATCCAGGTTGAGTAAATTAAGGGGTAAACTCATGTAACAGAGAACTGTGCAGCTATAAGGAATAAAAGAGAAAACATTCCTGTGAATCTGTAGAGAACGATTTCTAGGCTATATGAAATGAAAAAGGAGGTACAAATTAATGCATAATATGTGGTAAGAAAGAATGAATATTCTGATTTCTCTTGATCCTCTTATATGAGGTACCCAAGAGGTCAGAACATGATTACCAAGCTCAGGCCCACCTACAAATGGTTAATTTACTGTAATTTTTAAAAAGACAGGTGTCTTGGTTACTTTTCTCTCGTTGCAGAGACAAAACACCCAGCATCCAAAATGCAGGAAGGAAAAGTTTATTTAGCTTACAGTTTGTGGAGGTTTCAGTCCATACTTAGATAGTTCTGAGGCAGAGTGGCACATGGCAGAGGGCAAACTGTTCAGTGCAGCAGAGCACAGCAAAACCCACAAGAGCAAAAGGGAGGAATGGCTGCAAGCAGCCTCTTTTTCTCCCTTATCTTGTAAATAGCCTACCCCCACCCAGGGGGTGTTTAGCTCTCACACAATGTCCATGCCCTCCTCTGCCACAGGCTCAGGATGTGTACAAAGTAAGCACCCTGGCTTCCTGCTGAATCATTCAGCCAAACCTCTAGACTCCCCAAGTTGACACAATGTATCAACCATAACAACAGGTAATTGAGGCTGCAAGCCTCACATGATGTGCTGAGTTTGAGGGAGCAGAGGACATACACGGGATAAAGAGCCACACCTTGAGACTGCTGACCCGTGCCTATCCCTCCTGTTTGCTGCTGTCACCTGTCCAGGCCCATGGATGGGGCTAGGAAAGCTGGGCATTAAGATCTGCCTATGAGAAAAAGGAGAAAGAAAGAAAGTCAAAGTAAGAGAGAAGGAGAAATAATTATGTCTTTGCAAAAAAAGAAACAAGAAGGATCAACTTAAACTGATTAAAACGCAAAGTGTGAAGGGGGTAGGGAAGAGCTACAAAGAATCTGAATGGGAGCACACGCCTATAACCCTAGCACTTCGGAGGCTGAGGCAGGAGCCACAAATTTGAACCCAGCCTGGGCTACATAAATTCTGGGTTTACATGCGTTCACCACCATGCCCAGCAGTCTGGGACGTTTTGAGCATCAAAAAATAAATTCTTGCCAAGCATGGTGGCAAATGCCAATAATCCCAGCACTCTGGGAGGCTGAGGCAGGAGAATTGCAAGTTCTAGGGCAGCTTGGGCGGTTCAGTGATTTAGGAAGACCTGTCTCAAAATAAAAAAACAAAAAGAGCTGGGGATGTAGTTCAACAAGAAGGCCCTGAGTTCCACAAAACAAAACCAATCATGATGGTGAGGCATGGTGACTCATGCCTACACAGACCCTCCTTGTTTAATGACCAAGTTCTGTTAATGCAACTAGGTTATTAAATGAGTAGGTCATTAAATGAATTGGTTGCTAAATGAGGAATTGTATATAGTATATACATTATAATATTCAGAACAAAGAACTCTCAAAGGAAACTCCAACATGGTGGCTTTGCTTTTATTTGTGTAACTCTTACATGCAGCACTGTAATATGTAAGGACATAAACTCATAGTATTGTACAGTGCAGTCAGCAAAATCCACAGTACTGTATAGAGAAGGTGTACTGTACAAAACACATCAAGTCTCTACCAATATGGTGTACACAAGAGAAGACAGATTGTAAGTCTGAGCTGTGGGTCATAGTCTGAACAGCACACATTGGTCATAAGTCCAAATAGTCATGAAATAGGTCATTAAACAAGGACTAGCTCATTAGATATTGTATTATTAAAATACTATAGTTTAGTGGAAATGGTTTTTGCTTCATAAGAACACATGATCTCTAGTAACCTTTAAAATAAAATAAAATACAGCAGCATCAAATCGTCACAGCAGCTGGGCTCAGGCAATACTGATTGCTCACGTCAGAGTTGAAAATTATCCAGAAAATTCAGGGTTTTTTTTTTTTGTTGTTGTTGTTTTTTGCGGGGGGGGCATACTATATAGTTCAGGCTGGCCTTGGACTCACTATGTAGCTCAGGATGGCCTTAAACTTGTGATAATTCCTCTGCCTCAGCCTCCTGAATACTGGGATGACAGGGCTGTGCCACTATGCCCAGCTGAGAAATTCCAGGATATGTTATAGCAGTGATATAGAAAGTGCTCATCAATAATCATGATTGCAAAACAGATGCAATCTAGATGTGATCTTTAGCAAATTAATACAGCATCTATTCCTATATGCCCTTTCCTAGGTACATTAGCAGCCTCTATATATTCTTCAAGGTTACATTGACCCCACAGTTGATATTGCTGGCAGCTGTGTTTTGGTTTTTTTGTGTTTTTTTGAGACAGGGTCTCACTATGCAGTTCAGGCTGGTCTTGAACTCACTTTGTAGCCCAGGCCTCAAACTTCAAATGATCCTCCTCCTGCCTCGCTCTCCCGAGTGCTGGGATTACAGGTGTGCTCTTTACCCCATACCCGGCTCTGGCAGCTGTATTTTCAATGTGCAATTTAGGGTTATTAATTAAGGAGCTTCTGCAAATCATTGCAAGGGATCAATGAACCTAAAATACTGCTAACAAGATATCACAGAACTACAACTGTAAATATCATTGGAAATGACAATTATCCTTGATAGTGAAACTGGGATTAATGGAGCCACTGCTCTGTCCACCTCTGCAGTAAATACCTTGGAGGATAGAAAGACATGTACAGTACAGTATATAGTCAAGGAGCTTCCTAGCTAGGAGTGTAAGACAAAAATTAAACAAAACAATCACAGAGCCAAGAATAACAATAATTAATTGTTCAGCCAGGAATATAGCTCAGTGGCACAAGTGCCTGCCTGGCAAGAGAAAGGTCCTGAGTGTGATTCCTGGTACCAAAAAAAAAAAAAAAAAGATAATTGTTCAATGTTTCCTGTGGTTTGGAAGTGTATGTGAAACCCTTGAGTATATATGTGCATGAGATATCTCTACATATCAAAAAGTTTATCACCGTGAATTCAAGGCCAGCCTAGGCTACATAGTGAGACCCTGTCTCAAAAAAAAAGTTTCAGAGGTACATCACTTCTAAAGAGTTTGTTTATATCTGAGAATGTATTTAACTCCAAATTAATTAGTTTTATTACCACTTGAGGCACTGTTGGAAGCAAGTGAGCCCAACAAAAAGAATGCACTGATAAATTTTTCTGACTCTTTGGCATAGCTGTTCTGCCTGTATCATATGTGATCAACAGGTCTCATAAGATAGTGCTCCAAGTCACTCGCTTCTGTATCAGAACTTTTTTGGATAGTGAGGCAAACCTCATGAGGTTGCTTTTTTTGTCTCAATATCCAAAAAATGTCAGGTAGCTTATTTTTCTACAGTATCAGGCATTATAGAAATAATATATATTTTGAAGACATTTGTCTTTTCATAAATGCTGTGTTTATTTGCACAACACGGTTAGTGAATATGCCTAAAATACAGTAGGCTATAGGCATTTATAGGTGATTAAATGAATTGGCCACTAAGTGAAAGGAATTGTATATATAGTTTGTATATTATGGTATTGAGAACAAAGAAATGATCAAAGGAAACTCCAACTTGGTGACTTTGCTTTAATTTGCATAACTTAGATGTAGCACTGTAATATGTAGCAACATAAAACTACAGTATTGTACTATACAGCCAAACCAACAAAAATTACAGTACTGTATAAATAAGGTGTACTTTACAAAAAGAAAAAGACACTGAGGCTCTATCAATAAGATGTACAGAACTGTACCCAAAAAAAAGGACAGATTGTAAATCTGAATGGTGCGAGGCGGGGGATATAGCTCAGCGGCATAAGCGCCTGCCTTGCAAGCCCAAGGTCCTGAGTTCAATTCCTGGTACCAAAGAAAAGGAAAAAAAATTAAAAAGTAAATCTGAGTGGTGGATCCTAAATCCGATCACTGGTTAAACAGAGGATAGGTCATTAAGCGAAGAATACCTGTAATCCCAGCTCTTGGGAGACTAAGGCAGAAGGATCTTGAGGTTGTGGCTAGCCTGAACTACATAGTGAGGTCCTGTCTAAAAAAATAATCAAGACTAGGCTGGGTGTGGTGGCTCTTGCCTGTAATCCCAGCACTCTGGACTCTAAGGCAAAAGGATTGCTGTGAGTTTGAGGCCAGCTTGGGCTACATGGCAAGACCCTGTTTCAAAAAAACAAAAACAGAAAACAAACAACCTCATCAAAACCAAAACAACAAAGCAAAACAAAAATTCAAAAGGATAGTGATAATAAGATACATTGAATTTAAAAGGTCCGTGGGATACAATGAGTAAATATCAGTCATGGTGCTCCAAAAGAGATTTGTGGAGCTTCTTGCAGACAAACACCAATTAAAGTAGGAGTAAAAAGTTTTAGGTAATCATTTTTCAACCATCAGTGTAATAATTGATTCAGTCAACGTCTTTTTTTTTTTTTCGTCTTTTGAGACAGGGTCTCACTATGCAGTTCAGGCTAGTCTTAAACTCACTTTGTAGCCCAAGCTGGGCTTGAACTCACAATGATCCTCCTGCCTCAGTCTCCTGAGTGCTGGGATTACAGGCGTGTGCTACCACACCTGGGCCAGAAGACTTAAATAGTCTGAATTAGCATTCTACAGGTGATTAATTATAAGAGAAAAGATACCTTTACCTTGGAGAAATCTGGCAGACACCACCTGAACTAGTTCATCAAACTCAGACTCTGCAGTTGTGTGACAGATTACCCTGATGGGATGCACTGGGAAGAACATTACCGTCTGGGTATTATTCTTGCCAGAATCTTGAATAGTGAGGAAATGCTTAGTCTCTGTAGGACATCCTGGTGACAACCACTTGCACCCTTTTGTTTGTTTGTTTATTTATTTATTTAGTCTTTTTGAGACAGGGATTTGCTATGCGCTGCAGGCTGGCCTTGAACTCAGTTTGTAGCCCAGGCTGACCTAGAACTCATAGTGGTCCTACTGCCTCAGCCTCCTGAGTGTTGGAATTACAAGTGTGTGCCACTGTGTCAGGCCTGTTTTTATTTGTTTGACCAACAGCATATGAATGTTTATTTCAATAAACTGATCTTCAAATTTGATGAAGGAAAATGTCTCATTATAGTTTCATTTTGTATATGAGGTTGTAAATGAGATGCAAATATATAGTATTGTACCAAGATGCAGCTAATTAGGGCTAGATTTTTTCAAGGCAACCCTCTTTACTCCATGAAGCACTGAATATATTAAAAGTTTTCTAAAATGGATACATGAGGTGCATTTATAATGTTCTCTTAAAAGAGTTTATTATCAACCACTTTCTTAGGCCATAAGGAAGTTAGAGGGCCAGATGAGTCCAGGGCCTCATGGCCACATTCCTTGGGGAAGGCCCCCTATAAGGCCCTGTAAGGGAAACTAGACAATTCCGTAAAAACAGCAGCGTAACAAACGAACAGGTTTGTGGTAATGTGGTCCACATTCCTTTGGAGCTGCTTCCATAACCCTGTGGTCAAAGTTAAAGAAGACCTCATACACCTGGGTAATGGGGCTGCATGCCCAGAGTGGGCATGCCCATTCGAGTCCCTTATCCAGGGGGGGTGTATCCCCATTAGAGCACCCATGGGTGGTTGCATGCCAGGAGAGAATCCATCATGCCTAGAGGGTGTATGTGCCTTGGCCCATGGGTGGGGGAGAGCCCCATAGTTCAGTGAATATTGGATTGGGGCCCCTGCAATATTGGCTGTGGCCGCAAAGCTGCAACAGTGCCTCTTCCTTGTTGGGTCATCAGCTGTTGGGATGGCTTACCAGCCCCACAGACTAGCCTAACAAGTCCTGCGTGAGCCTTTGGCATGGGAGTAGCATCTGGAATTTCTCTGCTGGCAGCTGTACCAATTCCCGGGCCCCTAGTAGCTCTAGCAAGTGGCACTTGGATTATTCCAGTCTCCTCGGTGACAGTGTGCAAATAATCACACGGTACTGGGACTCAGTCTCCTCACATCTTTAGGAGGAGATACTTTTGTCATGGAGCCTAGGTTTTCCCTTTGCCACAACACCAGACCAAGAAATCACCTCACTTTCAGCTTGTTTGGAGTTCTTTGGCCCTAAGGAGGTCAGAGGATTTTTTTTTTCATAATTATAACTAATGCAATATTTATTTCTCAGTTCAACATAAGTATTTCATTAGAAGATAATTTTCCTGGTTAGAAAAGGATCATGGATCAATATAGGGAAAGGCATTTACACCAACAAGCCCAAAATTTAAGTCTAAATAACCTATTTTTCACAAGGTATATTCTAGAGAAATAGCTTGAATTTATGTTTCTTTAAATGGGAAAGACAACTAGCTGTGACCAGGTGAAATGAAACTGATTCCATTAATACATGAACATAGTGGTTAGTTGGAACACTGGGGTGTCAAACACCCTGCCAATACTGGAGCAAATAATTACTTGAGCCAGAGTCCCACTAGGAAGCCCAGGCTGGCCTAGGAATCACAGTCCTTCTGCCTCAGCCTTCTAAGTGCTGGGACTACAGCCATGTGCATCCTTGTCTGGCTGGCTCAGGAAGAATAAATTAAGAGACTTGCATCTGAATCATGCTTTTGCTTCTTCCTAGCTGAGCCTCCTCTGGCAGAAGTGCTTAACTTCTCTGAGCCTCAGTTTCTTCATCAGCAGAGGGTTAACAGTACCATTTTCATTGTTATAGCAAGAATTAAATGACATTATGGATTTTAAAAGCATGAGGCACAATGCCTGGCACATAGGGAACATTATAAAAATAAGTTCTTACACTGTTAACAGCAAGTTCTTTTCTTATCCCAGCCCTGGTGACCGCTCTCTGGTCAGTGTAAGTGGAATGCAGGGGAAATTACAGGCTATGGCCCAGTGCCTGCTCTCTAGGAGTTGAATGCAGGCGATTCTGCATCCATGGCAGACTATGCATTAAGGCAAGAAAGAACTCCACAAAGTATCTCACAGTTCATTTAATCTGAAGAATATTACAAGCGCTCTCTGAAGATATAAATTATTTATATGGTTACAGAACAGCGAATTCACCCACTTAAAAGCTAAGTAAGTGTGGTGTTAACTTCTGATAATAGTCTTTTCAATCTGAGTTTTGTTTTTTTTTTTCCTCAAAAAGTCACCCCTGCCCTCATTTCAGTAGACATGCACCATACCATAGAGGAATGTCCAGAACACCATGTAGGTGAAGAGACCTCCAATGAGGCCTCCTGTAAAGAGAGGTCTTTGTGATTTAAAATACTTGTTCCACTTCCTTCCTGCCTTGAGAATTAGGAGCAGGGAGAACAGGATGAGCAGGGTGGAGGCAAGCAGGTGAAAGATGAAGCTGTAGAGGCTGATGAGGCCAAGGATGCCTGCTGTGCGGGTGCCCCCCCCAGCACTGACACTAAGGTGCAGCAATAATCCAGAACCTGGAACACGGGGACAGACAGTCACTTGGTGTTCCCTCACACAAGCAGCAGTAGAGATTCCTGTGGCATCATCTTTTGGTGAAGGCTGCTGGGAGGACTTTGGTCAGAGGCTTCTTAAAGCATTTTCAGATCAGGTTGTAAGTAATGAAGCCAGAAAATTAAGCTTTCTCCCCTCACACACCAGTGAAGACCGGGCCATCTCGCAGGATACACCTTATCCTATATAGTCAGTGTGCTGCAGTATCTTGCCGTTGTTTGTGTGGTGGTTTGGATTTGCCCAACTTCACCCTTTCAGATTAAAGGAGACTAAAGAGTCATGGCTAAGTGTAAAACATGATTCTTGATTGGGTCCTGCATTAAAAAAATAAAATTGTAGCCAGGTATGGTGGGAGGCTGAGGCAGGATGAGTGCAAGTTTGAGGCCAGCTTGGGCAAGTGAGTGAGACCCTGTCTCAAAAAATTAAAAGGGCCAGAGATATACTTCAGTGATAAAGATCTTGCCTTGCATTTGCCAGGCACTAGGTTCAGTTCCCAGGAATGAAAAAAAAAGGACTTTATTGGGATGATTGGGAAGATTTAACTGTACACTGAATATTTGATAATACTGATATAAGTACCAGTGTCATCATCCTAATGGTTATGTAGGAGAGGGGACTTGGTTCCCAGGAAAGAGAAGCTGGAAAGATTGATGTCTGTTATTATTGATATCTACAAGTTATTTTTAATAGTTTACAAAAGTGTGTGAGAGGCCACGTGGGTAGAAAGACAAGAGTCAATGTGGAAAGGCATTAGTGACATGAATCTAGGGAAGAGATATGGATGTTCCTTGCATTCTTTCAACTTTATGGTAGGTTCATTATATTTCAAAATGAAAAGTTAGGAAAACTGTGATATGCAGAATTCATTGATGATAACATACTTGTGTTGTACTTTGTGTAGCTTTGTTTGTTGTTTGAAACAGGGACTCACTACATAGTTCAGGCTAGATCAACTCATGGTGATCTTCCTGCTTCAGCCTCCTGAGTGCTGAGATTACAGGCGTGCACCACCATGCCCAATTTAGGTTGTGTAGCTTTTTATCAGTTGTAGAAACAACAAAAACAAAACCCCTTCTATTGCCAAACAGGTCAAAGGAATATTATGCATGCATACACGTTTTAGTTCTTACTGAAACTTGCTACACCCAGTTTATTGTATTTGAAAGTTCGTAGTTAATAGAGGCTATGAAATGACCCTTTCGTTTAACACACATTGAAACAGGAAATCATCACAACTCCTCTTAACAAACTAAGAATAGCTTTTTTTTGGAGACAGGGTATCCCTATGCAGTTCAGGCTGGCCCTGAAGCCCAGGCTGGTCTTGAACTCGCAACAATCCTCCTGCCTCAGCCTCCTGAGTGCTGGGATTACAGGTGTGCGCCACCATGCCCGGCAAGAATAGCTATATCATCATATTATCATACCATTTATTTATAAGCCACTCATTCCCTCAAAAGGAAAATGAGTGAGCTTTTTGTTTTTTGACACAGGGTCTCACTCTGTAATTCAGGCTGGCCTTGGACTCAGTAGGTAGCTCAGGCTGGCCTTGAAATTACAGCAGATCTCCTGCCTCAGCCTCCCAGTGCTGTGATTACAGGTGTGCACCACCATGCCCAGCTAGTAAGCATTCCTTTTCTGTCATACTGACAGTATTGAAATGAGATAAATCTATATTTTAAGTGAATAAATACGAAAAGAGCTTGGAGTGTTTAGCCTGGTTGAAAATTAATTTCTTGTTACCGAGTAACTTTGTGTGTTTTTTTCTGGTGTTTTGCTTTAGTATGAAAACAGTCATTTAAGCCAGTTGTGGTGTTCACACCTGTAATCTCAGCACTCTGGGAGGCTGAGGCAGGAGGATTGCAAATTTGTTAGTGATTTAGCAAGATCCTGTCTCAAAACAAAAAATAAAAGGCTGGAAATATAGTTGCTTATAAAGTTCTGGGTTCAGTCCCCCTAGTCCCCAAACAAACACAAACACCCCTCAAAACCAAAATACCAGACAGATAATGATACAAATTAGTGGGTTATGGGGTGGTGTGCTGTTCGAACAAGTCCTGAGGGTCATTTCCTTGTGTGTGTAGGTAGCAAAAAATGAAATGCAACAAAATTAGATTTGTAATTTTTGGTTTGGTTGATTGGTTTGTTTATGTATTTGTTTCTTTATTTATAGAAACAGGGTCTCACAATGTACATCAGGCTGATTTTGAACTTAACTTTGTAGCCCAGGCTGGCCTCAAACTTGGAGTGATCTTCCTGCCTCAGCCTCCCAAGTGCTGAGATTACAGACATGCACTGCCACACTCCGCATGGTTTAGTTTAAATTAAGCCACAGATATACCTGTTCTCACTGCTAGCAAATTAGAAGTTAAATGTGATCAGTTTACACTATGACTTTTTTTTTTTTTTTTTTTGGCGGTACTGGGGATCAAACTTAGGACCCTGCGCTTGCTAGGCAGGCGCTTATTCCACTGAGCTATATCCCCAGCCCCTACACTATGACTTTTTAAACGTGGCCAGGCCAGGGAAGTCCTAATCTTGTTGAAGCCTTAGACTAGTGTTCCTAACCTTTTATTTTTTTGTTTCAGTTCTTAGCATTATTAAATATGATTATTTTATCATTACTTATTGTAGTGCTGGGAATTGAACCCAAGATCTCATGCATCGCATCCTGGATAAGTGCTGTACCACTGAGCTATACTCCCAGCCTCAGAGTTAAATATTACTGAGGCCTATGAAGAGCTTTTGTTTATGGAATTTATAGTTATTTATCAATATATCTATACCTATATCTATATCTATATGTCTTTTTTGAGACAGGGCTTTGCTCTGCAGTTCAGGCTGGCCTTAAACTCACAGTGACCCTCCTGCCTCAGGCTCCCAAGTGTGTTTATTGTATTATAAAGCAAAATAAGAGATGGGAATGTAGCTTAGTGGTAGAGTGCTTTTATTCTGTGTTGAGGCTTTGGGTTCTATCCCCATTGCCACACACACACAAGGTAAAACAAGCTGGGTGTACTGCATATGGCCATGATCTCAGCACTTGGGAGGATGAGACAGGAGGATAATGAGTTCAAAGTGAGCTGAATAGCACGGCTAGTTTAAGGCCAGCATGAGGTACAAGAGCCAGATCTTGTCTTAAAAAACAACCCAGTGAAATAAAAAAGTCTAAAATACCTATAAATGCATTTAAAATAACCCATCGTATGTCAACATAAATGACATTTTTGTGAAAAATAACTTTATTTTTTGGTACTGGGGATTGAACTCGGACTTTGTGCTGAGCTACATCCCCAGCCCTGTTTATTTTTTATTTTGAGACAAGACTCTTGCTAAGCCACTAAGTTGCCTAGGCTGGGCTTCAACTTGTGATCTTCCTTCCTCAGCCTTTCAGAGTGCTGAGATTATAGGTGTGTTCTACTACACCCAGCTAAAAATAACTATTTATAAAATAAAATCAGTGACAAGAGTGGTTTTGGTTTACACTTTTCAAGTCTCTTTAATATCTGACTTAATTGAAGAGAGCTGACTCTTACCTCATTTATGCAGGTGGTCAGTTATGTCACTCCTGGAAAACCTCACTGTGAGCAGGAAAGAATGCTAATAGTCTCACATGATGTTATGATTTTTTTTTTTTTTTTTGGCGGTATCAGGGATCGAACTCAGGACCTTGCGCTTGCCAGGCAGGCGCTTATTCCACTGAGCTATATCCCCAGCCCTGATGTTATGATTTTGCAGGACCACTCTCCTACAACACCAAGGTCTTCAGGAGTTCCTGGACCACTTGTTGAAAATGACTGCAAAAGCAGTGTATTGTACTTAGGGAACCTGTCAGGACTGGACTGCTGGGTCCCCTGGACTCCTGGGATTGTTCTGCTCCTGCTCTCGGGTTGCCCTTGGAGCAGCACTCAGAACAGATGTGGTCTTCTTTTTCTTTTCATTGGCACTGGAGATTCACCCATAGCCTTGGGCATGCTACTGAGTTACATCCATCCCCAGTCCTTTGCTTTGAGACAAGGTTTTGCTAAGTTCCCTAGGCTGACCTTAGACTTGCTATTCTACCTCATTTGGGACTAAAGGCACATGCCACTGTGCCCAGCTACATTTGGTCTTTACAGACCTCTCCCCCTAGCACTGTTCCTTTCCTCACTCTGCTGTGTCTGTTCAGTATTTACACAAATGCTGACTTGAAATCCCTATTCCTTTCCCTTGAAGCCTGTGGGCTGCAGATGTACCTCTGTCCTCACCGCCTAAAGAACATGTCCAGCCCTGAGGTCCACAGGTCTGGTATTTCTTTTTCTTTTTCTTTTGTAGTATTGAGAATTGAACCCAGGGCCTTCACAATGAGTTTACATCCCTTTTTATTTTATGTTGTTTAAAAAATTGTTTTTGGAGATAGGAGTCTCACTAAGTAATTCATGCTGGCCTTAAACTCACTGTGTAGCCCAGGCTGGCCTCAAACTTGCAGCAGTCCTCCTGCCTTAGCTTCCCAAGTGCTAGGATTACAGGTGTGAGCTACCATACCTGGCTAGCCCTATCTATCTGTCTGTCTGTCTGTCTATCTATCTATCTATCTATCTATTCATCCTTGTTTTTTTGAGACAGGGTCTCACCATATAGTTCAGAGCAGTCTTAAACTCACTGTGTAATCCAGGCCAGCTTTGAACTTGCAGCAGTCCTCCTGCCTCAGCCTCTATCATGCCTAGCCCTTCTTATTTTGTGAGACAGGGTCTCACTAAGGCACCACGTTGCCCAGGCTGGCCTCAGTCTTGTGATCCTTCTGCCTTAGTCTCCCAGAGCGTTGGAATTATAGGTGTGCACTACCATGTCCAACATTGGATGTTTATCCTGGCGTGGTTCCTGCTGCTGTCTAGTTTTGGCTTGTCACACTTTTGTACTTTCTATTTTGGTGTGATTTGATTATATTCTGTTAGTGTACTGTATGTCATGTAACAAGGTAGCTACATTGCCTCAACCACCTACCTCTACTCTGACCTCTGGAGCTCTTACCTGTTTTCTTCTTATGTTTTTATTTTCAATTTTAGATTCCTATTGACCTTGTCCTATGTTAGGTACACACACGTATCTCCTCCATTTCCCTTTCAATAAAATTGATCACAATTTTTTTTAAAATTTTATTTGTAAGACGAAAGAACCCAGAATAACACAGAAACAATAGAGAAAATACCAAGTTATAGAGAAGATAGTAGGGAATTGGCACTGGACACTGTATAACATAATGTTATCTTCATATCTGTCACAACAAAATCAATAAAGGAGATACTGAATTACAGAGGAGACAGCAGGAAACCATCACTGGATGCTGCATTACATAGTGTTGTCTTTGCATTTGTTAACACAAAAACAATAAAGGAAACACCAAATTACAGAGAAAATAGTAAGGGGCCACCACTGGATATTGCATTACATAATGTCATCCTGCCCCTATCACTCACTTATATAGATGATGGCTCGTTCAATTACAAATTGATCACAGTTTTGGCTAAAGTAGCACTCTATCTCATTTTGATTGCAGATGCTGCGCATGGCTGACTGATACAGTGTGCTGTGATTAGATTTCCTTTCTCATACAACTTTCTGCTTTTCCTGGAGTTAATGATCACATGTTTTCTTCACATGCCTGCCTGCCTGCCTTCCTTATATGTTTTCTGTGCCTGTCTGTCACTCTTCCCAGGCTCTGCTTGGGTCACTTGTGCTCCTGGACTCCCATCACTGTGTGGCCCCTGTTCTAGGTAGAGACTGTTGGTAGGCCTGGGTTGTTGTTCTGCCTTCGGAGGCTGGGAGAACCTGTGTGGACTCTGAATCAGGGTCTTCTCAGTATGAACCCTGAAGCCCATTGCACATCACAAGCTTTCTTGGCATGCAGGATTAGTTCTGGTTGGTGTCCTCTTTGTGGCCCTTATGTGTCTGTACGCTTTGCTCTCAGTGCCCGCTTGTCCATGCCTGTGCATCTTCCAAACATTGGGGTCTCTCCTGGCGCTGTTAACTCAGTGGATTTCATGAGGGCATGAATGTGGATGACTGCATTAGCACACCTTCTTCAGCCACACTTGAGCCCCTTCTTATCTACACCCCACACATCTTTTCATGAGGATGAGATTAGGAACTTGGGTGTTTTTCTCTTTTTCTGTGTGTGAGTTTTTGAGACAGGCTCTTGCTGTGCAGTTCAGGCTGGCCTTGAACTCCTAATGATCCTCTTGCCTCAGCCTCTCAAGAGCTGGGATTACAGGCGTGTGCCACCACACCTGGCTTTGGGTGTTTTTCTTACTGTATCCCATATTCCAGTGATGTGAGTAGAGCGTATGCTGTTAATGTCACAGAGTGGCAGCTGGGAGGCAGGCTCTGCCCCTTCACAGCCTCACACCTGAAAACTGTCACAGATGATTTAGTTTTTACTCTATCATTTTGTAATCTTTTGGAATTAAAATTCTGTATAGTTTTCATATTGATATATAGGATTAGATCTTGAACCCTAGAATATTCCCATTTTATCATTAATAGTGTTTCTAAGGCAATGCCAGTATTCCTCTGAGTTCATGGGTTATTTTTCGTGCACCCAACTCCGTCAAGACACAAAATTGGTTTTTGGAAGGTTGAGTCTGTCTTGGGCTTTGGAGTTGTAGCTGCTTGGATGATCCATGTTGTTGGGCTTTCTGGGCATTTCGGGGCATTTCTGTGGTGTCCAAAGTGGGTGGTGAGGGGAGGAGGTGCAAGCTCCTTGGCTGAACTTACTGGGAATGTGGCACCTGTTTCAGGACAAGCTTCCTTTGCTGGCTCCGAAATACAACTCTGGGGGCTGGGGATATAGCTCAGTGGAATAAGCGCCTGCCTAGCAAGCGCAGGGTCCTGAGTTTGATCCCCAGTACCGCCAAAAAAAAAATAAAAATAAATAAATAAATAAAATGAAATACAACTCTGAAATTTGAGCTTTGAGCTTCTGAAACAGCTGAAATTTGAGCTTTGCACCTGACTTGTTTCACTTTCCCCAAGACGATGTGGCAGAGCTGACAGAGGAGCTGGCCAGCAGTTGGGCTGAGCAGCCCTGTGAAGAGCAAGGTGCTCTCAGTGTTTACTCACTCATGCCTGTGCATTGCCTGAATGTTGGGGTCACCTCCATGACTGTCAGGAGGGCAATGGAGGTGACACTCAATTAGTGCCCTTAATGTGGACAGCTGTCTCTGGAAGTAATGTTCTGTGTGCAGTCGTGGGAGCTGTTTTTCCATCTATAAAGTGGATGTTAAATTCAACAGAATGGTTTTAGAGTCAGTCAGACGTGGGAGTTTATTACTAGCTCAGTGGCTCTCTGTCTTTACCAGAACAAGAATTTTTGATGTTTTTGTTCATCTTCCAGGTGCTGGGCAGTGTCACAGGAGCAGGGGAGAGAGTAAGCAAAGTGCCATTTTCCTGTCCTCAAGAAGTGAGCAGGCAGTCTTCAGTACCTGCCAACTGCTACAGATGCTGGGGAGGAAAGGTGGAAGATGTTTTGAGGTTGTGTAACTGGAAACTTGACCTATTTAGGGAAGTTCCTCAAGGGAAGCTGTTTTCTTTTAGATAACTTCTGAGATTGTGAAGCTAAGGACCATTAGGGAGGCAAAGGGTGGAAGTGGAAGGAGCCTTTCGGGAAGATCCAACCGAAGTGAGGCTGCACGGGAGCAGAAGGGCCACTTTGGAAGGAGCTGTGGCCATGCCAAGGATATGGACCTTTTTTCAGAGCATCTGAAATGAACTAGACTTAGAGTTTAAGTATAGAAGAGTAGGTAATAAGATTTTGGGATTTAGGAAGTGGGTCAGTCTGCAGAGGACTGGAGTGGATGGAGGAATCAGGAGGCCAATATATGGACACCCAGGGCTGGTACTGAAGATAAAGTACAGTGCTGATGCCTGACTTGTGGGAGTGACAGGGAGGATGGGCCTGGGTTGGGCTGGCTTAGGCTAGGGGAGTCCCAGCAGGGTGGGACTTCTAGGGGAAGAGAGTACTGTCCTTTTGTCTGGGGCTCTTGGTCTTGCTGCCCAGAGGAGAGCACTAAGCTGGAGTTGAGATCTGAGAGTCCATTGGTTAGAGCAGCCTCAGCAGAGCATAATAAGAAGAGAATTAAAAGTAGCCCAAATAACCAGGCATAGTAGGGCACACCTATAATCTCAGCACTCATGAGGCTAAAGCAGGAGGATCACTGAAAGTTCCAGACTAGTCTGGGCTACACAGTGAGTCCAAGCCAGCCTGAACTACATAGCAAAAGCCTGTCTCAAAAAAAAAGAACCCGAGTAATAATGAACATACTCTGCCTTGCATGGATGAGCGTGAGGTAGGTGGTTTTTCCATAGTGCCCTGGAATGTTGCTTGCCAGCATCTAGGCTGCCAAGGCCCTCCTCCCTTTTATCGCTTTGTAAGGCACTCTCCTGCCTTCCTTCTCCTCTGCTGCCCCTGTTTGCTCAGGTGCTGCCAATGCTGAGGTGCAGGTGTATTGGTTGGGTCCTTGGGTCTGCAGAAGTGACTGCCGCAGTGGCATTGCTGAGTGGCTTGTGAGAGTTTGTAGGTACTGGTCTTCCTAACATCCCAGGTAACCACTGGCTCAGGCCAGTCAGAGCACCTCTCTGGGGATTGAATTTGGCCTTGCCCATGCTAGGCTAGGACTCTTCCACTGAGCTACAGCTCTTTACATTTAATCATTATTAAGTGAAGAAATTCATTCTGCCTATTGGGAAGTTCCTATGTCCCCTTCTGTTAGGTGTGAGCAGCACATTTAGTACTATTATACTATATCCTCATTTCCTAGATACAGACATATACAAGCCTTCTGTGTCACACTTGCCTGATTATATTATTTTTATTATTTATTTTTTGTTTTGTTTTTTGAGACAGGGTCTTGCTATAGTTCAGGCTGCTGTGACCCTCCTGTCTCAGCCTCTTAAGTACAGAGATTACAGGCATGTGCTACACCTGACCTGATTATATTATTGATAAATTATTTATTACATGATCTGGTGAGTTTGTAGATAATTTCACAAATTAGAAAGTGCCTAAAAAGTTGTAGCTCACCATAAGTCACTGTGTTCCTCTTTCTTTGTATTATGAACTTAACTCTAAATGGTGTGAGAAGCTGGAGATACCACGTGGTGGGTGAACCTTCTTTCTCTAGTAGGTTTCTCCACAGAGAGAAGCCAGTGTGCAGTCTTCTCTGCCTAGGACTGTGCTCTGGAGCCTGCGGCTTCTTTCTGTTGCCTTGACCCTTTCTCTGCAGGTGGGTTCATCATGAGTGAGTATTCTGTTAAATCTGGCCAGCTGACACCTTAATTTTCAAGAGGATTTTCTTTTGCCTAAAAGAGGTCCCACTCTAAAACAGTACTTCTCAGCCTGGCTGAATTACTGAGGAGTTTGTCCCACTTGAGGCAGGTGGGAGTACTAGAATATGGAGCAGGAATGGTGTGGATGCCCCTCTTTTGCAGGCCTGAACATAGATTATGATGTGGGGCTTGTTACTGTAAACCAGGAGGCTTGTTTGGGGACAATTCTTGGAAGACCAGGAAGATACTTTGCAAGAGAGGCTGAATTTTGTTCTTACAGCAAAGCCATTATACTGTACTTGTAGTCACCCCTGGAACAGAGCCTTGTGCTGTGGGTCAGGTAGCCTAGCTAGACTTTCTGACTTAGTGCATCTAAAACTCTTGTTGCTAAGTCAAATCTCTTTTCTTCCCCACCTTGGGATTTTTTTGTTGTTATTTTTTTTTAGTTTTTGGAGACAGGGTTTTGCTATGTAGTTGAAGCTGTTCTTCAATTTACAGCCGAGGCTGGCCTCAGAACTTGGGGCAGTCCTCCTGGCTCAGCCTCCCAGTGCTGGGATTACAAGTGTGCACCAACATACACAGCATATTCCTTGGGTTTTTTTCCCCCTTGCTGTTTTTTTTTTTTTAATTTTAAAGATAAAAGAATATAAACCCAAATAACACAAAAACAATAAGGAAATACAAAATTATAGAGAAGATAGAGAATTGACAATGGATGCTGTATTACATAATATTATCTTCACATTTGTTACTCAGTTATAAACCAGAATATCGCAGAAACAATAAAGGAAATAATTATAGAGAAGATATTGGGGAATTAACAATGGATGCTAGGGCTGGGGATATAGCTCAGTGGAATAAGCGCCTGCCTAGCAAGCGCAGGGTCCTGAGTTCGATCCCCAGTACCGCCAAAAAAAAAAAAAATGGATGGTATATTACAAAATGATATCTTTGCTTTTGTTACTCTGTTATACAAATAATGGCACGTTCGATTAATTAAACAGTTTCCTCTCCTCTCCATTGTTCTCCCACCCAATCAGTCGTCTTCCCTCTGATAATAACTGTACTTTTTGGTTTATTTACTCCCTCGGGCTCTCATATTGGGAAGGCACATGGCTGCTTCAAATTATGCTGTAACAAACACTCAAATTACTATGGCACTAGGTGGAAAAGCACCCATCCTCAAAGACGGTACATAAGCCCTCAAGACTGTCAGGGGTCTGGTCAAATCTGTGGGCTGGGCTCCACCCGGGTGAGACGCTCCTGGGGGCCTGGTCGAATCCACGGTGACACCCCCACGGACTGCTGGGCTCTGCCCCAGCAAGGCACTCCCAGGGCCCTGGTTGAGTCCCTGGGGTCACTCCTGCAGACCGTGGGGCTCTGCCCCAGTGAGGTGCTCTAGGGGGACTAGTCTAGTCCGTGGGCTCTGCTGCAGTGAGGCACTCCTGTCCCTCTTGGTTTTTTGAGACAGAATATTACTAGGTAGTTCAGGCTGGTCTTGAATTTACTATATAGCTCAGGCTGGCCTCAGCCTCTCAAACACTGGAATTACAGGCATGCCCAGTGCCAGACCCCTTTTTGTATGATCAGTGATTGAGTACTTCCTGTGGCCTGGTTCCTGTTGGTGCATTGGGGTAGGATCCCTACAGCATTGTAGTGTCATATGAGGTTCTCTGGCCCAGTATGCCCTTGCCTGCTCTGACCCAGTTAGTGTGAAGTACTCTCAGCAAGGACTTGGGGCAATGCAGGTGGGTGCATGTGCTTTGAACTTTGAGAAAGAATTTTTCCTAGAACCTTTTATGACTCTCACATGGGCTGTCATTATTCCAGAGGAACTGAAGATTGGCTATAGGATACAACTGACTGTGCTTTGGGCTGCTTTTCTGTCTAATGTTCCTCCTGTGGGGCCCTGCTGGACTACAGTTGTGTGGACACTTTTGGGTTTCTTTAGTGGGAAGCAGCAATGTGAGATAGTTGGAGATAGATGGCTTTTCTCTGTCACTGTGCCTTTCTATGGTGGGTGACAGGCTTTGCTGGACTGTGCTACTGCAGAGACCTGCAGAAGGTGTCTGGCATCTGCTGTTTCGATTTTGCAACTGGCTCCTGTGGGCATGAGCTCAGGTTCCTCCCTGCTGAGAATCTGTCACAGTTACAAATTCACCTGAGAATGGTGTCACCTCTGTGAGTCTCTCCTTTCCTCCTCCGTCTACACTCTCACTCCCTCTTTTCCACTTGTTTACAAACTTCTATTTCATTCCAGCATTGGGTGAGGTTGGTTTATGTTACTCAAATCCAAGAGAAAAAAGGCCGAGGTTTTTTTGGTGTTAGGAATGAAAAGCCCTTTTATGAGAAAGTTTGTCCTATCAGTGTAGTTTACTCTGGCTGGTGAGAAGAGAAAAGCCATGAAGTGCTGGACACTTCTCTTAGTGCCTAAGTTTTAATCTGCTGCATGGCGTTTCAAAGCACAAGTTAGAGGCTTAATCAGAATTTAGGACTTATTTTTTCTTTTAAATGAGATGGAATCTTGTTATGTAGCCAGGCTTGCCTTGAGCTTTTGATTCTTCTGCCTTGGCTTCTGAGTGCTGAGATCACTACCATTCCCACCCTCCAGTGATGCATTAGGAACATTTGTCTGTTTTGTAGGGTAAGAAACATCTAGTAGGGGATCTTAGCATTTGCATTTGGAATGCATGAATCCCGAACCTATTCTCATTGGCTAGCTGCTACCTTTAAAGGCGCAACAAGAAGTTTAAAAAAGAGAATATGTAAATAATGCATATTTAAATAAAAACATGCAAATAAAGGAGAAAATAAAAATCTTTCCCAGCACTGAATCTTCAACTTCCTAGGTTTTAACTTACTAAGACAAAGCCAGAAACATAATTTAATTATAACCTAGTTTAAGTTAGTATGTTATCAGTACCTCTCAACTTCAGTATGACTACTTTTACAATATGATTTTAATGGCTAAATAGTTCTTCCATTAAGTAAATGAGGGCTGGAGGTACAGCTCAGTGGGGTAAGTGCTTGCCGCTAAGCACTAAGGCCCTGAGTTCGATCCCCGGTCCCGAAAAAAAAAAAAAAAAAGGAACGGATGTTTCCTTCTTTCGTAAAAAAAAAAAAAAAAAATAAGTAAATGAATGTGCTGACATTTACTTGATTATTCTTCTATCTTTAGTATTTTAGGTTTTCCCTTATTTGTATACTATTACAAATTTTTTGCCGGGCATGGTATAACTGCCTATAATCCTAGCACTTGGGAGGCTGAGACAGGAGGATCGCTGTGAGTTTGAGGGCCGCCTAAACTTCGTAATGAGACCCTGTCTCAAAAAAAAAGGTTTTTCTTGTAGCTGAATCTTCCTATACTTTTTTTTTTTGGGGGGAGGGGAGACAGGGTCTTGCAATGCAGTTCAGGCTGGCCTTGAGCTCACTTTGTAACCCAGGCTGGTCTCGAACTTGCAACGATCCTTCTGCCTCAGCCTCCCGAGTGCTGGGATTACACGTGTGTGCCACCATGCCCTGCTATAATTATTATTTTACTAGATTATATTCTAAGGAAATTAATATATAGCTTTTAAAGAATTTTTGTTTTTTCTTCTTTATGGTCTTCTTTTTCTTCTTCTTCTTCTTCTGCCTGTGCTACGTAAACATTGTACCACTGAGCTACATCTCTAGCCCTAGTGTCCACTTTTAAGTAGAAAAGGATAGTCAGGGACCTCAGGCACTGGAGGAAAGCCTCCAACAAGGAAGATAAAGACTGCACCCCCCCCCAAAAAAAAAAGAAAAATAAAAGACACTTGAAGGGAACAGAGTGCAGAGAACAAAAGAAAGCTTGGTCTGATTCATACTGTTAGAGAGGTTAAAGAGCACAGCACATGTAGAGAACTGGAAAAGACCTGCTGAAATTAAAAATGAAGTAAATGTCTGCAGTTGCAGGGCTGGAGGATGAAGTCAAGAAAATAATTCCAGAAGGTTCTCAAAAGGTAGAGATGAGATGCAAATCTGAAGAGGTCCTTGCACACAAACCTCAGGCAGTGCTGAGGCTACTCTAAGATGCACTGTGAGCCTAGAAGGGAAGATGAGGGTTCTCAGTGCAAGAAAGTGAGCTCTAGTAGCCCAGAGCAGCTGTGATTCCACAGAGGTTAGGAGGTGATAGCAGTGGGTATACAGAAAGCTAAAGCCAAGAAAAGGACCAGGAACTGCTAAGTATATGAAATCTAAGAAAGCACCATTACAGTTTAAATGTGGTTCAGCAATGAAAAATACCATGTAGTCATTGACCAGACTAGGGAAGGCGTGGGGGAAGGTTGCATAGTGCTTCTACCATAGGAGGCCAGAATGTACCAGGGCACTTTAAGAAATGGGTGCCAAGAGCTAACTGGGGTGATACTTGCGTATAATTCTGGCTATTCCACAGGCTGAGGCAGGATTCCAAGTTCAGGGCCATCCTGGAAAAGGTAGGGTGACTGGTGTAGTTCAGTGGTAGAGTACTTGCCTAGTGTGTGTGAGGCACTGGGTTTGATCCTCAGCTCTACAAAAAAAACCCCAAAAACCGAAAAGCCAAAAACAAACCCAAGATGTGGGTAGGTTGAAAGGCAGGAGCTGCCTCTAACTTTCAGTGCTCCTTGAACTGTGTACCTATATTTGATAACTTTGTCTTTTGTTTTTCATTTATTGAGATAGGATCTTGTTATATACTTCAGACTGGCCTTGAACTTGCCGTGTAGCCCAGGCTGCCTTTGAACTCCAAGTGGTCCTCCTGCCTCAGCCTCCTGAGTATTGAGACTACAGGCATGAGCTACCATGCCTGGCCCTTTGATAACTTTTTAGTCTTTCTTCTTCCTTTACTTAACCTCAGGAGTCTAGGTTTGTGCTGGGATTTGAGAAGGCTCCCAAAGAGGACTGGTGCCACGCCTGATGATGTGTCAGCTGCTCAGGCTAGAGGAACAGGTTCCACTTCCATGTTTCCTTGTCTTTTTTTTTTTTTTTTAATCAGTTTGCAATCTTTTCCTAGTTTTCTTCTAATAAAAGTTGTATTCTAACAATGAAGAAAAGATGATTGAAGTACTCTTTTCCCCTGCCTGTTAGGAAGCCCTAGACTAAGTCACAGTTTAACTGCTAAGTAGCATTTTCATGAGCTTGACTCCCTGATAAAATCACTAATCACAGACTGGACATGGTGGCCAATAATCCCAGCACTTGGGAGGTTGAGGCAGGAGGATCGCTGCAAGTTCCCGAGCAGCCTGGGCTACAAAGTGAGCTCAAGGCCAGCCTGAATTGCATAGTGAGACCCTGTCTCAAAACAAAAACAACTAATGTGGAGAATTACCAAAATAATAAAATAAATACATTTCATTATCACATTTCCCATTTCAGAGAAGACAAAGTAAGCATTCCTGTAGATAGCTGATTTATAAACATTCAGTATGCTTAATGAGTTCTAGTTTGATATGTTTTTCACAGAAATTGTGCCTCTTAAAATAGTTTTCAAAGCTGGGCCTATTGGTACACACCTGTAATTCCAGTACTCAAGAGGCTGAAACAGAAGGAATCAAGAGTTCAAGGCCAGGCCATGTATGGTGGTTTACAGTGGTAATCCTAGCGCTCTGGAGGCACAGAAAGGAGAATTGCAGCAAGTTTGATGTCAACCTAATGGCACAGTGAGACCCTGTCTCAAAAAAAAGAAAAAAGTTCAAGGCCAGCATGGATTGCATAGTGAGACTCTGTCTCAAAAAAAAAAAAAAAAAAAAAAAAAATTAAGGCCAGGCATGGTGGCGCAGGCCTGTAATTCCCGCACTTGGGAGGCTGAGGCAGGAGGATCACCATGAGTTCAAGGCTAACCTGGGCTTGTTCTTCTGATTTCTTCCCTCTCAGAATAGTGGGTACATTTCCACATGTGTAGTAAAAACCATGTAATTGGTTTTCATAGTAGAGTGATCCTGCTGCGAGCCCACACTGTCCCTCAGAGTGGCTTTCTCTCCCACGGTGATCCTGTGTCCACTTGTTGGAGAGTGCTGCCTTGTTTAGATGGCTCTGATTAATGACTCTTGGCTGGTTTACCAGCTCTGCTGAACTTTTCAGGACTGCAGACTGTATTATTTTCACCATCTCACCATTTTTTTTCTGAAAGCCTCTGAATGGAATGTTTTGGGGTTGGAGAATTATAATCATCTCTGTATCACCAGATATATGGAAGTTAATCTGTTCTCCAGACTATGCAAAAAATGAAGTTAAGGTGGAGTTTTTAAAGTGTATACTGTGGTTCATCCTTTATTGAAGGGTCTACTCTTAGCTAATGATTTGTTTAAAAATGTTTGGTCAGGGCTCAGATGAGCACCAGTCTTTGGTGTTGTTTTAGAAGTTCAGTGTTGAGACTCTTGGGACTCTTACCCAGAATGGGGCCATCTGGGTCCTGGGTTAGAGGACTCACAGGCACCAGCAGGGTCCTCTCAGACATCATGTGCTGTAGGGATAAAGGTTTCATGAGATAAGAAGGGAGGCCTGTGTTGAAGTGGTTCCATCATTTCCAAGAAGTCAGCTAATAGACCTGCGTGCCCAGTGTCAGGTGACAGGCCAGGACCCCAGAAAGAGGGGTGATGGCTGCTGTCTTCCTGCCATAGGAAACATGTCAGAGGGGTTTCTGGCTCGAGAGTCCTGTGCTGCTGTGGCAATCAGTTGGGCCTGGTCTGACTGCATCTGACTTGATGGTGCAAGTGGCAGACAGTGATGAGATAGCCTGATGTGATGGCTTGGTCCCCTCAGGGTCTCTTCCTCTAGTGGCCATGCGTCTAGGTGGTCTGAATGCCTCTTGACCTCTGGGTGGGCAGCCAAGCACCCGCCCTGGCATCCTGCTGAAGTCTGAAGGAAGCTGACCATGTTTCTATATAAGTCCAGCCTCCCGCCTTCCCCCAGGCTGCCTTCAGGGTATGCCTTCGCCCGTCTGCATTCTGCACTTGTTCTCCTGACCTTGTCTGGCTTCATACTCAGCTTAAGGTGCCCTGTGCCCTTGCTCTTGCTATCTTGCCTTTAGCTGCCTGTCCCATGCTGTGTCTTGCATTTGTGCCTCTGAGTGAAGTCCTTTGTGGCCTGTACTTTAGATCCTCTTGAGGAGGTCTTTCTGTCTTTTCCTACCCAAGGCAGTAATCCCTTGAAATACTCTGGTAAGGAGGAGCAGGGGTAGCCATTGAGGGAAGTGCCCAGGCTGAGATATTGTTGTCCCATCCCTGAGTCTGGTTTCAGCTCTTCTAACACACTGCTCTCACATCTTGCTGGCGATGGGACCTGACTGGTCTCCTTCCCCTCCTTGCCTGGGCCTCTGTGGGGTGTCTGCCACCCCACCCAGCATAAAGAGGCAACCCTGGGATTTTGCAAATTAATGGATGTCACCTTAGCACCACGTGCGCCAGCCATAGCCCTAATGATTCTGCACTTAGAAATAGGCTTGCCTTAGTGTACAACCACCGAGTGCCTTCCTGTAGGGGGTCTCCTTTGTGGGCCTCTTGTACTCAGCCCACAGGCTTCTCTCTGGCCAAATGCCTGCCCCATCTACCCCAGCTCCTTTTGTCCCTTCTCTTGCTCACTCCTCATTTTGAAGTTTCTGCACCACCACACCTGGCATCTAGTTATTTTTTTGTTTCATTTTGTGACTTTTTAAACTAGGTATTCATTTGAATCAGGACCCATGAAAGTCCTGTATAGTGCTGGGTTGATGTGCCTCCCATGTGTGTCAATGTAAAGTGTCTCTTCATCCTTGAAAATAGGTTGGGCCAGGCATGGTGGTGCATGTCTGTAATCCCAGCACTCAGGAGGCTGAGGTAGGAGGACCACTGTGAGTTGGAGAGCAGCCTGGGCTACAGGGTGAGCTCAAGGCCAGCCTGAACTGCATAGCAAGACGCTGTCTCAAAAAGACAGAAAAAAAAAAAAAAAGCAGGTTGTTATACAGATGTAATGCAATTCAAATCAAAATTCCAACAGTGTATCTTACAGAATTAAAGAAAACAGTACTTAAATTCATTTGGAAGCAGAATACACCTCAAACAGCAAGGTCAATCAGGGTGGCAAAGGCAAGGCAGAGGGCATCACAGTCTTCAACTTTAAATTACGCTATAAAGCTACTGTGATAAGAACAGTATGGTACTGGAAAAAACAACCAGAGCATCAGTGGAACAATGGAAGATGTAGAAACAACTCCAGACATACAGACATACAAAGCTACCTTACCTTTTTGTCTTTTTTGAGATAGGGTCTCATTATGCAGTTCATGCTGGCCTTGGACACACTTTGTAGCCCAGGCTGGTCTTGAACTTGCAATGATTCCCCTGCCTCAGCCTCTCAAGAGTACTGGGATTACAGGTGTGTGCCACCACATCTGACTTTATCTTTGACAAAGGTGCCATACATATTCACTGGAAGAAGGATAGCCTCTTTAATAAGTGGTGCTGGAAAAACTGACTTTGCACATGCTGCAGATTAAAATTGGATGCATAGATAGGCGTGGTGGTGCATGCCTGTAATCCCAGCACTTGGGAGCCTGAGGCAGGAGGATTGTTGTGAGTTCAAGACCAGCCTGGGCTACAAAGTGAGCTCAAGGCCAGCCTGAACTGCATAGCGAGACCCTGTTTCAAAAAGACAAAAATAAAATAAAATAGGACCCATATTTTTCACCATGTACTAAATTCGAAGTAGATTAAAGATCTAAATATTAAAACAGAAACATTAAATCTGCTGGAAGATAGAATCAATAAAACTCTTTTTGGGAGGGGGGTGTTTGTGTTTTTGTGTATGTGTGCTGAGAATCAAACTCAGGACCTTGCACTTGCCGGGCAGGCGCTTATGCCACTGGGCTATATCCCTGGCCTTTCTTTGTCTTTTTTTTTTTTGGTGGTGGTGATCTTTTTGAGACAGTGTCTTGCTATGCAGTTCAGGCTGGCGTTGGGCTCACTTTGTAGCCCAGGCTGGCCTCAAATTCACAATAGTCCTCCTGCCTCAGCCTCCCAAGTGCTGGGGGAATCAGTAAAACTCTTGAAGACATTGATGTAGACAGAGACTATGAATAAAACCCTGATCACACAGGAACTATCGCAAAGAATCAACAACTGGGATCTCATCTTATTAAAGAGCTTTTGCACAGCAAGAGAAACCATCAACAGAGTCAAAGAGACACCGGATGAAGAAATACAAACAGCAAACAAATATATGAAGAAATGTTCAATATCACTTGCCATTCGAGAGATGCAAATTAAAACAACACTGAGAACCTATCTCACCCCAGAAAGAATGGCTATTATAAAAAAGTCAACCACCAACAAATATTGGAGGGACTGTGGAAAAAAGAAACCCTTCTCCACCATTGATGGAAGTGTAGACTGGTACAGCCACTGTGGAAATCAGTGTGGAGAGTTCTCAAAACAAAACAAAACAAAACAAAAAACTAGGATTAGAGGTCCCACTTGACCCAGCTATCCCTCTTCTGGATATTTTCCCAGGAGAATTGAAAGCATCATGCCACAGTGATATATGTACACCCATATTTTTAGCAGCACAATTTGTAATTTTGGAGATAACCCAAATGCCCATTACCTGAGGAATGGTTAAAAAGATTTTTTTTTGTACAATGGAATATTACCCAGCCATAAAACTCACTTCATAGCCCAGGCTGGCCTAGAACTCATGGTGATCCTCTTGCTTTAGTCTCCTCAGTGCTGGGATTACAGGTGTGCTCCAGAGGGTCCCAGTTTTTAATAGTACTTGGAATAATAAAGTTAGGATATTACATATTAGTTTTTTTTTTTTTTTTTTGCGGTACTGGGGATTGAACTCAGGACCATATTAGTTCTTGTCACTGCTAAGAAAGCTAACTGATAATCTTAGATAAGTTACTTGATTTTCATATAGCTATTTAAAAGTTTAAAAGTTTAAAAATTTACATATTTAAAAAATTTTTTTGTCTTTTTGAGACAGGGTTTCACTATGCAGTCCACCATGCCTGGCTAAAAATTTGTATCTTTGAGGCCCAGGAAATTCACAGTTTTGGAGTTGGTCTTTTAGGCCTGGCGGTTGGTGTTTTTAAGTACCTGGTATATTCTTTCAGCTAGTAGTTATCTTTATTACCTGAGGGCTTTTCTTGAGTGTCATCCCCGTGTTTATCTTTGCTTTGACATTCTCCTCAAGAACTTCTGAGATCAGTTTACCTCTCTTGGATATTTTGCTACTTTCTCTTGAATCTTTTTTGCCAGGTTTTTTTTTTTTTGGTACCAGGAATCAAACTCAGGACCTTGTGCTTCCCAGGCAGGCACTGTGCCACTGAGCTATGATTTGTCCATATTTATTATAGCCAGGGCTTACAAGGGAAAAATTTAGTTCAGGACACATAATTTATAGGCTTATTTTATAATATTCACCCAAAGAGTCAAATGCATAAGAGTGCAGTATATCTGTCCATACACTAGAGACCCAAAGAAAAGCCTGGATTCCATGGCAATGTCCTACATGAATCCAGCTGAAGACCTAGAGCCCATGGCAGTAGTCTCCACTACTCCCAGCTAGAGACCTAACACCGACAACAGTGTCTCATGCAAGTCTGCACTGAGAAGGCCCAAAGGTCAGTGGTGGAAGCTAGAGTCTGCACCAGCAGGATGAAGGATCTGTGCCAGCAGGCTGAGAGATCTGAACCAGAGCCAGGAAGCGATGCTCAAGGTAAGGATCAAAAAGAACCACAGCCATCCTCAGTGACGGCGAGAACCTGTGCTCCTCTGATGATGAGAATAGCTGAGTTCATATCAGAAAACCAGCATGACAAGCTTCTCTAGGGGAATGAGCAGCACACCATCTTGCCTTCCCGTTCTGCTTTTATGCTGTTGGCAACAATCGTCAGATAGGCCTTTCACACCAAGGACCATGCTGATTCAGTTCAGTTTGGTGGTACAAGTTGAGCATTAGTTAATCTACCACAATATTTTAAATTTTTATTAGTGCATGTTTATAGTATGTGTTTATACACACCTAGTGGAGAATTAGTACATACACATCATACAATTTAATTCCTTTTTAAATCCCCCTTTCTTTCCCTTCCTTTCCTCTAACCTACATCTATCTCTTGATCCCCCTCCCCTTTGAGAAAGATCTATCTTCCTACTGGTGGGAATCCTCCTGTCTCAGCCTCCTGAGTGCTGGATTTACAGGTGTGCACCACCATACCCAACAAGATGCATCCATTTTCCTACACATACCTCAAGTTTGTCTTTCTTTAATGGCAGAATATTACTCCATTGTGTATAAACACCACATTCTCTTTATCCATTCATCTGTTGATGGATATATATAGGCTGATTCCAAGATTTAGCTATTATGAATTGTGCTGGTATAAACATAGGTATGCATGTATCATTGTAATATATGACACCTTTAACTCTTTTGGAAAGATACAGAGAAGAATAGCTGGGCCAAATGGAATTTCAGTTTTAGTTTTATGAGGACTCTTTTTTTTAAAGACAGGGTCTTACCCTGTAATTCAGGCTGGCCTTGAACATACTATGTAGCCCATGCTGGCCTCGAACTTGCAGCAGACCTGCCTCAGCCTCCTGAGTGGTGGGATTATAGCTGTGTGCTGCCATGCCTGTTATAGGAATCTTCATGTTGATTTATGGTTATATCAATTTACATTCCCACCAGCAGTATAAAGGGGTCCGTTTTTTCCCCCCACAGCTTCCCCAGAGTTTATTAGTTGATTACTTACTTGACAACAGCCGTTCTTTCAGCACTAAGGTGGAATATCAATGTTGTGTTCATTTGCATTTCTCTAACATCCATTGAGCAAAGTTGAGCGTTTCTTTTTGTATTTATTGGCCAGTTGTACTTCTGTGAAGTGGCTGTTCATTTCTTTTGCCCATTTTTTGATTGAGTCTTTTTTGTTGATTGGGTCTTTTATTTTTTGTTGGGGGGGGGTAATATTTTTGAGTTCTTTATATATAGAGAGTCTGCCAAAATGAATATACACTTCAGGAAAAGAAAAACTTGTATAAATATTTTAATCATGAGATTAATTTAAGTTACCTTTGTTTAATCTACAATTACAAGAGGTACTCAAGTGGTAGCCATTAGTGTCCAGACATTTATTAACAGTAACTGCTGCTGGGGTAACACTGGTCTTTGAGATTACTGCACATTCATTCTCACTTTCTTCTCTAGGGGCTGACAGTATAGTGGATTTTCTGCAATATATGACATCATCTAGGGTCCCCCACACAAGGTAACACCATCTGTTGGAAAAACATCATACTATTTTTCTTTTCCTGGTGTATACAGTTTTTTTGGTAGATTCTGTATATTCTAGATATTAGTCCCCTAAATTATAGCTAGCAAAAGTTTTTTCCCATTCTTTAGGTTGTCTTTTTATTCTGTTGACTGTTTCTTTTGCTGCACAGAATTGTTCTAATTTGATATGATCTCATTTGATTTTTGGTACTATTTACTTTGCAACCAGACTCTGTTCTTAAAATCTTTGTCTCCACTTATGACTTCAAGAATTTTTATCTTGTTTCTATTTTACAGTTAGTTCTTTGATCCATTACAAGAGTACTTGGTCTAGATTTAATCATCTGCATGTGGATGCTCAGTTTTCCAGCACTGTTTATTACAGAGGTCTCTTTCCTTCAGTGTGTGTTTTTGGCCCCTTTATCGAAAATCAAGTAGTTGAATGTGCTTGAGGTTGTTTCTGCCACCTCTATCCTGTTCTATTGATAATCATGTCTTTTTAAAGCCAGTACTCATTTTTAAGAGCTGTTGGAGTATAATTTATATACCATAAAGTTTACCCATTGTAAATATGCTACCCACGGGTTTTTAGTAAGTTTGTAGAATTGAGCAGTCATCACTGTGGTAGTTTTACATTTCCATAGCCAAAGAAGGCCCCTCCAGTAGGTCACTGTCCTGTAATCCCAGGCAGCCACAGGTCTGCTTTTTTTTATGTATGTATGTATGTATGTATGTACTGGGAAGCAAACTCAGGACCTTGTGCTTACCAGGCAGGTGCTTGTGCCACTGAACTATATCCCTGGCCCCAGGTTTGCTTTTTATTGATAATCACTTTTCTTTAATAGTACTAAAGATTGAACCTAGGGCCACATATACTAGATGTGTTCTAACATTGAGTTATATACGCAGCTCTTGTTTTTTTTTTATAAATTTATAGTTTTCTAAAAATATCCTGTACATGAAATTATGTAACTTGTAGTAGTGTTTTATATCTTGCTTTTTTCATTGAACATGATGTTTTGAGGTTATGTGTTTGGAGTATTGTTGTGTATTAGTGCTCTAGTCCTTTTTTTTTTTTCTTTGTCTTTTTAAGATGGTCTTGCCATGCAGTTCAGGCTGGATTTGAGCTAACTTTGTAGCCCGTGCTGGCCTAGAACTAGCAACAATCCTCCTGCCTCAGCCCCCTGAGTGCTGGGATTATAGGCATGAGCCACCTTGCCCGGTCTCCAGTCCTTTTTATGGTTGAATAATATTCTACTCCACAGATGCACTACATTTTATTAACCATTTTTCAGTTGGTGGGCATTTGAGTTTTTTTCTACTTTTTGGCTATTTAGGAAAATGCTGCTGTAAACATGTGAAGATGCAGTTTTGTGCAGACAAGTTTTTTCTTTCTCTTGGGTAGATGTCACTGAATGGAGTTGCTATATTATATGGTAAGCTTTTATTTAACTTTTTGATACATTACCACTGGCTTGAACCACTGGTGGTATGTGTGTGACTGTCCCATCCAGCGTCTTGTACCACCCAATGGGGCTGTCCCATGCTGCCTGACAGGGATAGTCAAGCACGTGTCACTGGTGGTTTCATCACTAGGCAGTGGGACATAGGGTTTATGGCCCCACCATGAACTTGTTAAAGATACTGTTTGCCTGATGGTTTCTCATTTAGCCTGTCCATTCTGCAGTACTACTAAGGTTTGAAGCACAGTTGCTACATAACCTGACCAAAGCTTATTACTTTTTATTTTGAGATGGGATCTTGGTAAGTTGCCCATGCTGGTCTTGGACTCTTGACTCAAGTGATTCTCTTGCCCCAGCCTTCTGAGTAGCTGGGAATACAGGCACATGCCCAGCTCTTTGTGTGTTTGTATGTTTGTTTACTTTTGGGTTTTTGAGACAGGGACTTGTTATGCAGTTTAGGCTGGCCTTGAACTTACTGTGTAGCCCAAGCTGGCCTTGTGCTGTGTCAGTTGCCTGAGGGCTGGGATTGTATGTTTTTTTAAATGAAATATCTGTTTAAATCTTTTACTCATTTAAAAAAGTTAAACTCTTGAGCTAGAGATATAACTCAGTGGTAGAGCAGTTGACCTAGAATGCCTGAGGCCCCAGGTTCAAGCCCAACACCACAAAAAGAAAAACAATTTTTTTTTTTGTTTTTAATTTTTGTTTTTGGAAACAAGGTCTTGGTATGTAGTCCAGGCTGACCTCAAACTTGCAACAGTCCTCCTCCCTCAGCCTCCCAAGTGCTGGGGTTATAGGTGTACACCACCATGCCCAGCACAAAAAATTCTTACTACATTTTAAGATTTCTTTATATATTGTAGATACAAGTCTTCTATTATATATGTGACTTGGAAGTACTTTCTCTTTGTTAGTTTTATTAATGTTGTTTTTTGAAGCACAGATTTTAGATTTTGATGAGATCCATTTTATCCTTAGCAACATAACTATGTCTTCTTTCTCAAGAGTTGCATCTGCCCTAATGTGCATAAGTAAATCACCCTACTTTTTGTCAGGTTTGTATTTTTTTTTTTCTTTTTCTTTTTGGTCTTTTTGAGATAGGGTCTTGCTATGAAGTTAAGGCTGGTCTTGAGCTCACTTTGTAGCCCAGGCTGGCCTCGAACTCACAACGGTCCTCCTGCCTCAGCCTCCTGAGCGCTGGGATTATAGGCAAATGCTAGGATTACAGGCGTGTGCCACCATGCCTGGCCTTTTTGTGAGTTTGATATCAAGGTTCTGTTTGCTTCATTAAGGACCTATAACAAATGGGAAAGCCTATCTGAATAGGTGGTGTGCATTTATACTTCATATAAATATTGTAGGTGTTTGCTGGGACAATCCCTGAAAGTTAAAATTCCTAATCTTCCCACTCAAGCTTGGCTTTTAACTTTGAGAGCCAGCACCTTTGTTTTGTGATTCAGGATATTTGTGCTCATCGATACTTTCTTCCCAGGATGCCACCTTCCTCTTCCTGGAGCTGTTCATAGTGGCTTTGGTGGCCACTTCTGCTTCTTGGATTGGAGGAATTAGTGGCCCTTACTTCACCACTGCACCTTTCAAGTGAGCTGCTATGTGGCAAACGGTGCAGTGCACAGTATGTCCTAACTTGAAGGCCGTGAGTAATATGTTCTTGTTTGGCACTTGCAGGTAACGGACTTGACCCAGTACTTAGACCCCAGTGGGCTCGGCGTGATCAGTTTTGAAGACTTCTGCCAAGGGATCTCAGCCATTAGAAGTGGAGGTCAGTAGCCCCATTTCTTCTGCCCCTGTCCTTCCAGTGCTGCCCTGTGACCACTGCCCGCTTCCACCCCACTGCTTCTCGAGTCCCTGGACACCTGGGCTTCACCTTCTCCTTCCTGTCCTTTGCTTTCCACTCCCCATCTTCCAGATGAAGACTGTTTAGGTACAATGTTAGGAAGCCTCTGTCCTTCATGATGAAAAGCTTTAAAAATCACACAATAAACGGCCACATATATATTTATACCTATATCCTATAGACAGCAGCGTGCTATGTCTGCTTTGTCGCATCCATTCATTTTTCTGTTTGTCTACCAATCCATCTTTTTAGTAGGGGTGCATCTCAAATCATTACTGTTGTACACTTCTCCCTAAACATTTCACCCACACTGATCATTATCTAGAGTTCAGTATTTGTTTGTAGGCTTTCTTTTTTTTTTTTTTGAGACAGTGTCTCACTGTATAGTTCAGGCTGGCCTTGAACTCACTATATAGTCCAGGCTGGCCTCAAACTTGGAGCAGTCCTCCTCCCTTAGCCTAACAAGTACTGGGACTAGAGGTGTGCACCACCATGCCTGCTTGTAGGTTGTTTTTGAAAATAAATTTACCTACTGTGAGATGTATAGACTTAAAGTATATGAGTCAGTTCTGACACTACATTTGGTTCTTGTCAAGACTGTGGCCCCCACCATAGTCCCCTCCCACCCTCACCTCCCCATCAACCCCATCCTCCCATTGCAGCTTCTTTGCCCTTTCTTCCTTCCTTTCCTTTCCTCCCTCTTTTCTATTTCTCTCTCCTCCTTCCTTCACAGTACTAGGGATTAAACTCAGGGCCTCTCCTCATCTGTTTTTCTGATGCAGGATATGCTGCCTACACTATGTTCATCTGCCCTGGTGATAGACACCTGTTTTGGGCTGTGAGGAATAATGCTTTCAAGCCATGGGTGGTAGTACATGCCTATAATCGAGCACTTGGAAGCTGAGGCAGGACCACCACAAGTTCAGGGCCAGCCGGGGCTACGTAGTGAACTCAAGGCCAGTCTGAACTACACAGTGAGACCTTGTCTTAAAAAAAAAAAAAAAAAAAAAAAAAGGAATAATGCTTTCAAGAACAGTTGAGTATAAGCCTCTGTGTGGACACACATGTTCTTGCCCTTGGACAGTGGCTTAGGAGTGGTCATATGCTGAGTGTAAACTTTGTTGTGCACAGTGGTTTGGATTTTACACTCACGAATTGCCCCATACACTATTCTTTTTAAATCAGATCTCTGAGATGTCGGTAGCTTTTCATCTTCCTGCCTTCTACTGGGTGGCTTGAGGGTGACAGAAGTAGGGAGTTGTTGGGTACAGGTTCTCTCCCTCTGTACTGCACTTGGGGGATATATCAGACTGAGGCCAGAAGAGGCCCACAGCCTTTAGGTATGAGTGCATCTCTTAGAGCAGCCCTTGTACCTAAGATCTTCTCAGCAGCTGTCATCTGTCCTTTCCCCAATTCATTGCCCAGCAATATCACTTAAGGACTGGATTTTCTAAATCATCAATGGCTCAGATGGCCCTGGGGGATGTTCTGTGTATCCTCATAAAGCTGTTGTGGACACCAGCTCAACCCTGGGGACTCTGTGGTGATACACCATCAGAGTGGGGTCAGTGGGCAGTGGTGAGAGCATGAGTACATAGTGTGGTCAGGGCAGCAGGTAGGGCCCAGATGAGCTGTGCAGGCTGTCTCCAAGGATGGAAAGGGTATGATTACTAGACATGATCCAGGTGAGCAAAAGTTGGCCTGTGTAATGGGGGCCAAGACAGAGAGGGAGAGACTGCAAACAGCCTTCCAGGTGATCAGGGCCTGGAGCAGATTGGCCAGTGCACTGGTAGCTCATCTGGTTCCTGACTCTGCTTGGGTGGGGACAAGGTTGAAAACAGCTAGACAGTGATGGTGAGCCTGTGGCATACATGCTGCAGTGGGCTGTTTGTTTTCATTGGAAGCTCTTAAAAGTTTGGCATCACTGAGCTAGGATGACCATGGAGTACCCAGACCAAGTGTCAGCAGGCTGGTTCTTACTGGTCTCTCTGTGAGCCTGATCCGTAAGTTCTAATTCTTGAGTAGTGTTTTGAGGGTAGGTATGCAATTCAAAAGTTATTTAAACTTTTGTCATTTCACATAGAGATTTTTGTGGCAACTGTGAAAATTTTGCCTTCTCTTGATGGCTTGCTGGGAGGGTTATGTTGGGCCGCCTTGGTGGGCCCATGGTCCATAGGATTAGCCTCGCCTACCTTCTAGCAGCTTCCATCTGTTAGCCTCAGGGAACTTCTTGCTGTGAGCTTTTCTTTTGCAGTTTCAAAACTCCATTGTGATTTCCTCTTTCACACACCAGCTATCAGAAAGTCATTTAATTTTTAAATGTATTTTTAAATCTTATAGTTAAACTACATTCTCTTATTCATTGAAAAAAAAGGTGTGTGCTAATATTGTTTGGACAATTAAATGCCTATATCTTGTTCTCTGAGTAACTAAGTAAAAGGTACAATATGCAGTGTATTAACCATTTTAAAATCTTGTAGTTAATTTCAGACCTAATTGTGTGTGATAGGTTTTTTGTTTTTGTTTTTTATACTGAAGATTGAACACAGGGTCTTTGTATTGAGCTACATCTAAACCATTTTAAAATTTTTTATTTTGAGATCAGGTCTCACTAAGTTGCCCAGACTGAGCTCGAACTTGTGATCCTCCTGCCTCACCTTTCCAGAGTGCTGGACTACAGGCATGTGCCACCATGCCCAGCCTGCTTACTTTCTTAATTGTGCCAATTTATGGCCTTTTAGTGATGGATTTGGTAGGGAAGAAGTGTAAATCTAACCAAAGGAATGTTGACATGAGTTTTCTTTATCTTAGGGTCAGGCTCCTGTTTCTTTCTTTACTTTCATAATTGAGCCAATTTATGGCCTTCAATAACTTTAGCTAAGTCCTGGAAGTTGCTGTCTTCTTGTTCACTTTTTTTTTTTTTGTACTAGGAATTGAACTCAGGACCTCGAGCTTGCCAGGCCCTAGTTGCTGTCTTTCTTAAAAGTGTAATTTTTAGTTATGATTTCCCTGTTTCCTTTTTTCCTATCTTTTATTTCTTCTATTGACCTCCATATTTGAATGGATATTGATTCTCTGTCTCTGTCAGGTGCAGGGGTCTTGTATACACCAGCTCGAGACTCGTTCCTGTCTGCTTGACCTTGACTGTAGGCAGGATATTGAGGACCCCAGTGAAGATGATGGCATTTCTTTGTGCTTTGTATAGATTAATTTCATCTTCACTCATAAGTATTGGATTAGGCCTGTATAGGTACAGGTTGGTGGTCATACAGCTCTAACTTAGGTGCCCTGAACTGGTTAATTTTTCAGAGGCCCTTCAGTGCTCTCTGCCTGAGCATTTGGGGTAGAAGTAATGATGGGTGTAGAGGCTAAGGGCAGGGTACTAGGAGGTAATGAGCATTTCCAGGTAAAATAAACATGGAATGAGGAGATGGTGTGCCTCTAGAATACTGCCCAATCCAGTAGTGAGCACTACTTTTTATAATCATTGACGTCTGGCATGGTGGCACATGCCTGTAAATCCCAGCACTTGGGAGGCTGAGACTGGAGGATCGTTGTGAGTTTGAGACCAGCCTGAGATACAAAGTGAGCTCAAGGCCAGCCTGAACTGCATAGCAAGACCCTGTCTCAAAAAGAAGAAAAAAAAAAAAAACCAGTTGTAGTAATTAAACTGAGTATTTATATAACCAAAGATTGGCTTTACCAGTTTGGATAACTTGGCTATTAATCCTAAGAGTCTTTTGGTGGCTCTGTTTTGGGACTTCTTTGTGGAGGATCATGTCATCTGCAAATAATGATAATTTCATTTCTTTCCAATGCATATCCTTTTTCTTTTTCTCTTTGCTTCTTCTTTTTTTTTTTTTTTTTTTTTTTTTTTTTTTTTTTTTTTTTTTTTTTTTTTTTTTTTTTTTTTTTTTTTTTTTTTTGTCTTTTTGAGACAGAGTCTCACTGTGTAGTTCAGGCTGGCCTTGAGCTCATTTTGTAGCCTAGGCTGGTCTCAAACTCACAGCAATCCTCCTGCCTCAGCCTCCTGAGTGCTGGGATTACAGGTGTGCGCCACCATGCCCAGCTACATATCCTTTTTATTTTGGATTTGGATAGTTGACTGCTCAGATCTTTCTGCTGGAAGGAGGACTGACCCTGGGGAGCTGTGGGTGTGAGCAAGGAGGAGCCTGGCACAGGAGAGGTCTCTAGGAGGCCTGTTCTGGCCAAGAGTCTACTCTTTTGCTGTCGGGCAGGTCTGTTTTATTGGACCTCAGTTAATGAGAAAAGGAGTACACTCTGGAGTCTGTGCTGGTCTCCAGGACTGCTTGGGTCTTGAAGTGTAGTGACTCAAGGACCATGTAGATATTTATGTTTCTGGTGAGAGAGAATGATCATCTGAGAATGGCCAGTCTCCCCGGTTCCCTGGCCTGTTGAGGTAGGGCCTCTACCTTGGCCTTCCGTTTGCCTAGGCCAGCAGCCACTATGGTGGCCCTCTGTCCTTCCCAGGTGATACTGGTAGGGGTCTCATGACCTGCGCTAGAGGCAAGTAAGTTCTGGTCCCCACAAACTGGCAAAGAGTCTTCATCTCATCTCTCTCCTCCGTGCGCCCCCTGTAAGGAACCATCTTGTGACCTTTGCTCTGAATGTGTAGGGCCTGCCTGCTAACTGTAACCCCATCATCTTACATCACTTACACTCTGCTTTTTCTCTCAGGGATATTTTCTACTGGCAAAGTACTGCTTCCGTGCCCTGCATGGCAGCAGGGTGAAGGTAGAGTATGCTTCTCCAAAACAGAGAGGGGGCAGCTGTGTGTTGCTCAGAACCCCTGAGATAGGACATCTGACAAAGGTCCTTGCCACCAGCCTTCGTCATTGCACTTAACCCTATGGAGGTTGTTTTTAACTACATTATTTCTCCATTCTTTTTTGTAATATTACCACTTTGATTTAATTACAAACTAAAACTTTCCAGTTCGTCCTGGAGTTAGCCTTGATGCTGCAGCGAATGGTGCTATTTCTTTAAGGACAAGATCACTCATGAATAGAAGCATCCTCTGGGTCTCAACCTGATGACACATTGGAGTATGTTGCAGGAGGAATAGCACACTCCCCTGAGTTTAGCCTGTATGGAGCAGACCCTAGGCCTGGAGGATGTTCTGCTGGTGGAATGGAGGGGAACCCATCTTGGACAGCAGGTGGGGTGGACCCTTCTATTGGGGTCTTGGGCAGGTTGACCAGGGGAGGCCGCAGCAATGAGAGCTGCAGTCAAGTAGAGCAGAAGTGGCTGAGCACAGCCAAGACCTGTGAGGACCATGGACATGGACATGTGGAGGCTACATACACTGTTGAGCTGGGCCGTCTGGGTTCTGGGGACACACACAAAAGAAGTTCAGAATCCCCTGCTCTTGGGAGTTGGCTGCAAATGATAAGTGTGGAGATAGGGGAAGGGGAAACAGGACTGGGCAGGGAGGTAGCATCCTGGCAGGGGTATCTTGAGTCAGGCATGTGCCTAACACATTTGGGGGCTGTCAGGTAGCCAGGGTTAAAAGGTAGGTTTGGGCAGTGGTGGTGTAGCTGCACTTGGCCTTGTCTATGAGAGAACAGTCCTAGTTCTCTCTGTGAGGGAACAGTCCTTAGGCTTGCTTGTGTAGATGCTGCTTGCTGTGCCCCCTAAGCTTCATTGTGGCTTGTCAGCTTGTCTCTTGAAACTCCCACAGGCTGGGGGAGGAAGTGCTGGTAGGTGTTAGACAGGCGCATCTATCCCGCTGTGTGATAGACTTGTTGCCACCACTGGGGCTTGGGAGCAGTGACTTGCTGTTCTGTTTTGTAGTTTTGCGACTTTATTTACATTTCCCTTGGAAGGGAAGTGAAGATGAAAGCATGTCAGAGATGATTTTGAGGTTATTCCGTAGCATTTAGAAGAAAGCAAAAAAATAATAATAAAAAAGAAAAAGGAAAGCCAAGCATGGTGGCACACCCCCTGTAAACTCTGCAATTGGAGGCTGAGGTAGGAGGATCTCTGAGGGTTTGAGGCCAGCATGAACTGCATAGGGAAACCTGGCTCAAAAAGGATTAAAAAGAAAAAAAAAAAAAGAAAGAAAAAAAAGAAGAAAGGAGAGCATCATTACTTAAACTGCATTTTTACTGAAATTCACTTAAGGTTTTACCTGCGGTGTACCATATACATATGGCCATCCTGTCTCATCTGTTGTATTTACACTGCATCAAGGAGCAGCATAGTAAATGACACGATGGATTGACCCAGTTTGTAAGGGAGTGCAAGACTTTTGTAACAGTCACAGGCCTTATTTTAGAAATAGAATGAGACAGAGGGAGAATTGTTACAAATAGTCACTTTGTCTCACCACCCCCCTCAAGCTCTGGAAGAATAAGATAAAATACACATGAAAAATTTCCGCTCATTAAAAATTGTCTTAATTCTTACAGACAAAGCTAATAAAAGACTCATGTCTATTTTTCGTCAAGAATATAAGAACAGAAGACCTGTTCATACCACCCCCCTGGACCATACAGGACAATTCTTCGTCACTTGCCCTCCATCAAATCTGAGGCACATCCATACGTCTGAAAGGGTTGGCTGTGTTTTTAAAGCTTTGAATTTGGAGTTTCAATTTTGGAAGTGCAAGCAAACCCATTAATATGTTAGAGGAAAAACCTTCCAGAAATAGTTTAGCCTTTTATGAAACGTGTTCAGACTGACTGCTCTGGGATAACAAATCCTCTTGTGCTTTAGAATCCTAAGGTTATGTCCCTGGCAGTGTTCACCCTGCATTAAAAGAAGTACGTATGGTTCTGCTGCAGTTTACCTGGACCTAGAAACTGGACTTCTGGCACAGACACTGTTCTTGCTTGGTAGGGGAGGCCAGACCTACCTGAGGGGCCAGGAGAGGCCAGGCTATACATACCTTCACTCTCTGCCATGGCCCAGACCGGCCACATAGCATGCTCCTAGGAATACTGCAGCCAGCTCATCAAAAGACGTGAGAGGAGAGCAACTTTGAGTTACCACGAGTGTCAGTGTTGGGTTTGCATAATTATCAGGGGAAGCTGTTATTCCATATAAAATGAGAGAAACATAGAAACTTAATGGAGCATCTGTGTGTTTCATCTGCTCTCTTTCTCTGGTGAGGGTTCCTCGGATGCCTGTCCTTCCTTTGCCAGTTACCCAGGTCTGGTGGTGACCAATCCTCTGAACCTGCTGGGGCATGGCAATAGGATAGGGCTTTCCCCAGATTCCTGTGTAAATCATACAAGAATGTGCTTTGGGTCTCCTCTGGCCCAGCTAGAGGATGCTTTTTCTGACTATTTCAAAGTGCTTTTCCAGGAGTGTCTGGTAAAATGTTGCTATTCCACTTGGCTGGCAAGACTCTAGACTCTATTTTTTGGATAAGTGTCTGATGTTAGGGTGTATTTCATGTAAGTACAATCCTTGCATTTGTAGTAGGACATCAGGTGTCCCTTGTGTGCCCCTTGCCATGTATTTTCTGCTTTGGAACAGTGAGGGATTGCAGAGGTTGGTGCTTTTTCCCATAGTAGATGGACGGGTGGGGGGTGGTATATTGCAGAAAAAATGTATTTTCCTCTGGCATCAGAATCCAGCTGTTTATCATAAAGAGATAGTGCTTCTTCTCAATTGTGTCTTGGTATACAGGAAAATATTCATGTATGAGATGATTGGCCAAAAAGAGGAAAATAAAGATCGCTTTTGAGTCTGGTGCCAAGGGAAGGTGTTCCTGTGCTTCATTGTGCCCACAACTCCCTGAGTATGAGTGGTTTTGTCAGTTGAGTCGGGGTTGGTAGCTGGCAGTTCTTAAAAGCTGTGAATTTTCACAGAGCTTGATATTTTGCTCTTTTCTTTTAACAGTGCTATATGGTTTTCTTCTTCTGTGTAGTTTGTTTTGTTTTTGTTTGCCTTTTTTTTTTTTTTTTTTTTTTTTTTTGGTCTTTTTGAGACAGGGTCTCACTATGCAGTTCAGGCTGGCCTTGAGCTCACTTTGTAGCCCAGGCCAGCCTCAAACTTGCAAGGATCCTCTTGCCTCAGCCTCCTAAGTGCTGGGATTACAGGCATGTACCACCATGCCCAGCTGGTTTTTGTTTGTTTGTTTGTTTGTTATTGTTTTAAGACAGTGTCTCACTATATAGTTCAGGCTGGCCTTGAGCTCACTACGTAGCCCAGGCTGACCTTGAACTACTGGTGATCCTCCTGCCTCAGCATCCCAAGTTCTGGGATTACAGGCATGTGTCACCACACTGAGCTTTATATGGTTCTTTTAAGAAATAAAAATCATGTCATTCTACCAACACGCAGTCTCCTCAGCATTCTGGCAGAAGAGTTCTGTGGTGTGGCCATTGCACCTCACATTGCTGGGCACTTTAGCCTGTATTTCTGACAGTTGGCTGAGTGTACTTCTTACTCTCTGTTTGCTTACGGTGACCCCCCAGGCCTCCCATATTAGCCTTAGGTGTCTTTTCTGGGAGCCCTGGCATGTACCCTACCTTCTGCCTCCATGGATGGCCTGCTGAGTGTTGGTCTTGTCTCCACAGATCCCGATGGCCAGTTGTGCAGCATGCCACCTGCCCAGGATGAGGATCCTCCCACTTGTGCTGATGAGTTTGATGACTTTGTCACCTACGAGGCAAGTCTGGATGTTCCCCTCTTCCTCTGTGTGCTATATATCTTGCTTCTTGAGTCTCCTGCTATTGTCTTCAGAGATGGCATAAAGAGAAGGGCGGCCAGATAGGTGTTTCTGGGATTTTGCCCTGTGGCAGGAAGTCAGTGTCTCTTTCACATGTAGCTCCCAGGGGCAGGGGGTTGTTTGTGGGAGTCCTCTCTGGGGGCCTGTCATAGAGCAGAGCATAGGTGGGTGATGAGGCTCTAGGTGATGTTGTCACCTCCTAGGGAAGGACAGAGGAGAAGGCTTGTGAGGTTTCCTTTTATGGACCCTCAAATGTTTTCTGTGTTGGGGGATATCTGATTAATTCTTGCCCCTCCATACTCTTATCTGTTGCTCCCAGATGTAGCCAGAGTTGTCGTACATCTTTGTGAGTCCCTTGTCATCATAGATAAGCAGAAGGTCATAGTAGAGGAAAACAAGCCAGTCACTGTACCCTGCAGACTAGAGGTCCAGGGGCCTGGGAGCCATGTGGCTGGATCTGGATTGTTTTCTTTATGTAATATGGAGACTGCAGTTACAACTACTCAAGAAGGGGGCTGGGGATATAGCTCAGTGGAATAAGCGCCTGCCTAGCAAGCGCAGGGTCCTGAGTTCAATCCCCAGTACCGCCAAAAAAAAAAAAACAACTACTCAAGAAGCCAGTTGTGGCCAGCCTTCTCCTGCTGGCTGAAGGCACAGGAAGAGGGGCAGGGTCAGGATCCAGGGGCCCTGAAGCTCCTTACTTCAGTCTTCTTGAGTCTTGGCTCTTTGGTCACATGAGGGTTATAACTAGTAGTGTCCAAGCAGCTTCCAAGGTCTGGTGGGCCATGAGGCTGAGGGTTGCTACTGTTGATCTTTGTGCCTCTTGTCCCTGCTTTGGGAAGCTGTCTTAGCTGTTTGTCACCCTCAAGTAGCCAGATTCACTTCCTGGCTGCCTGTCACTTTGGTCCACACAGAGCCCTCCCAGCTTTGTGTCAGAGGACAAAGAGGGCCAGAGTCCTGTCTTATGTCCCCAGTTGGGCTCTGCCTGGTTTGTTCATCGTGCCTACACCCAGTAAGTTTCAGAGTGTGGGGCAGGAAGGCACCTAAGGTTTTCAGGTTCTGATTACTTTTTTTACAGTGGAAGAAACCTTTTCTAAATGTTTGTTACTTATTTTTTAGAAATTAACATACTTCATGTTTTAGAGAAGTTTTAAGTTTACAGAAAATGGAACAAGTATTTCAGAGAGTTCATCCCCCTTCTCCTTGTTTGTGAGCACCTTGCTCTGGCAGGGAGTTAGTTTATGGCTAATGGTACAGGAGTGCTGCATTTTGACCAGAGTCTGTAATGGCCCTTGGTTCCCCTCTGCAGGTCTGATTTTGTGGTTCTGACAGATATGAGATGTATATCAGTACCACAACGGCCTCACAGACTGCAGCTTTCCTCACCCAAAAGCCCCTTTGTGCTCTGCCATTCATCCCTGGAATGTCTGCTCTTTTTCCAACTTCATGGCCCTGCCTTTCCACAGTGTCATAGAGTTGGACTCAAACAAGATGTCTCCTCTTCTACTGACTTCTCCTATTCACTTGTACAGATTTGAAGTTCCCTCCATTCTTGTTTTTCTTTTTTTTTTAAAGTTTTTAGGTATAATTTCAAGAGGGTAGAACCAGATGCTACTGTGAAACTTGGGGAAAATTGCTCTTTTAAAAAAGAAAGCTTACCATGCAATTATCTTTCTCCCCCTGCCCTTCTCCCTCCACTCCCTCCTACCCTCTTTCTCTCTTTCTTTTTTGAGACATGGTCTCCCTATGTAGTTTAGTCAGGCTAGTCTTTTTTTTTTTTTGCGGCACTGGGGATCGAACTCAGGACCTTGCACTTGCCAGGCAGGTGCTTATGCCACTGAGCTATATCCCCAGCCCTATCAGGCTAGTCTTAAATTATGTATCCCAGGCTGGGTTCGATCTTGTAGCAGTCCCCATGCCTCAGCTTCCTATGTGCTGAGATTATAGGTTTGAACCACCACACCTGGACACATGTAATCTTAAAAGTCTAACAGACTTCTTTGGGTAGAGAACATAAGCCACACTCAGATATATTCGGAACCCTTTGACCAATGATCTTCAGAAACAAATGAACCTTTTGTTGATTTTTTTGAAAATTGTTTGGTCAGGCCTCTACTTTCTGTCTGGGAACACTTCAGGTGCTATGTGGTCTGGGGTTCCTGTGTGGTTAATTATTGATGGGCTGCAGCTTCCTGCAGGGGTGGGTGTCCTGACTCCTGCTACTCTGAGGACTCCTGGAGCTTGTACTTGTCACAGAAAGTTGCTGATGTGTCTCAAGTTAGGGAGGAACTGGGGGCTGGTTTAAAGTTTGCCGCAGGTTTTTACAGGAATGGTCATGGGGAGAAAGCTGCTAAGAATCTGAAAGGAGGAGAAAGGATGAGTATGTAGGGCAGAGGCCTTTATGTGCAGTTCTAGAGATCAGGGGGGAGGCCAGGAAGAGCAGGCCGGAGCCAGAGAACGTGGACTTGCACTGTGTGTCCCTCCTCCACCAGTGCCGGGCTGGGAGGAAAGGCTGTCTTAGTGAAGTGATGGGAAATGTATCTTGTACGAACTGTTAGCAGAAAGTTACAAAGTATAAAACAAAAGCCACTCTGTTTTGAGCTTTGTTTGTTAAAACTATAAAGGACATTTCCTGAACTTTGCTTCTCTTTCCCTGACCAACTTCGGTGGGAGGTGTAATAGAGCGTGTCTAGGAGCAGGTTAAACTTTCTCTAAGGCTGAGGTGCTTTCTGGTGGGCCACAGTTTTGCAGAAACTCCAATACAACTAGCAAATGGGACGGTAACAATGTTGTCAGTTAAAAGAAGCCAGTGACTTGGTCTGGACGGAGATAGGATGGGTTGGCTGTTTGCAGCAATGGACCCATCCTGGAGCTGGTTTGCAGAGCCAGGCCTGTGAGAACCCCAAGGAGCACTGAGGGTAAGAAGACATGCTAGTGTGTACTGTACGCAGAGCTCGGGTTTCAGGGGAAATGACCTTGGCATAGTGGCAGGTAATCCCAGTACTCAGAACCTGAGGCAGGAAAATTCCAAATTTGAGCCCAACCTGGGCAACTTTTTTTTCTTTTTTTTGAGACGGGGTCTCACTATGCAGTTCAGGCTGGCCTCAAACTTGCATGGATCCGCCTTTCTGTCTCAGCCTCCCAAGTGCTCGGATTATAGGGTTATACCACCACACCCAACCTATGCAATTTATTGAGACCCTGTTTCAAAATTTTAAAAAAATTTAAAGGGCTGGGGATATAGAGAAGAGAAGAGAAGCGAAGAGGAGGGGAGGGGAGGGGAGGGGAGGGGAGGGGAGTTACCATGACCTGGACAGTGGGTACTACTGGGCAGTGTTGGGTCCCCTTGATATCCTGTGTTAATTAGTGAATATAATCTTAACACACTGGTGTTTTCTAAGATGCATGCTGGCTTTCTGGTGAGTTCATTTTAACTTGATATTTGGTAAAGGTTTTAGAAGTTGGTAGCATATGTATCTCCAACCTGCTTTATTCAGTCTTTTGTTTGGAAAATTTCAAGCATTCTAAGAGTAGAGAGAAGACGATGATCTGTCTTGCATATTCATTGCCTTTGTTTGTAGTCCTGTGGGTTGAACCCAGTGCCTAACACATGCTAGACACGATGCAGTGCAACAAAGCTACACTTCTAGCCTTGATTGCTTTTAATAATATCCACATTTCTTGGTACTCCTTGTTGTTGATTACCATGAAGGTCATACACACAAAATTAAAATTTCTTTCCCTTACCCTAACTGTTCATAAAACTTGTATGTTTGCATACTGGGTAAATGCTCTACTACTGAGCTGCACCCCAGCTCTACAAAGCTTTAATGCTAGGCCCGGGAGATAATGCAGTGGAAACCTTGTGGTGACAGCAGTCTGAGCTGAAAGGCCAAATACACAGTAAATAATTTAAGAATAGTAGAATTAGCCTGGTGTAGTGGCAGTGGCACATCTTTATAATCCTAGTACTTTGTGAGTCTGAGGCAGGAGGATCACAAATTCAAGCCCAGGCTGGGCAAGTTACTGACCCTACCTCAAAATAAAAAATTAAAGAGGAGTCAGCCTGTGAAAAATAAAAACTTGAAAAAGGGCCTATATGGGGTTGGGGATATAGCTCAGTGGCATAAGCACTTGCCTGGCAAGCCTGAGGTCATGAGTTCGATTCCTGATACTAAAAAAAAAAAAGAAAGAAAGAAAGAAAGAAAAAGGACCTGTAATGTAGGTTGGTGCAAAGGCCCTGGATTCAACTCTCAGTACCAAAAAAACAAGAACAAAACCCTCGACAGGTTACTGAAGGGCCATAAAGATCAGTTTTGTGTGCCCTTTACTGACAGGGACAAGAGGCTTTGGAAAGTTATTGTGTAAAATCATGTAGCCAATTAATGGCAGAAGTGGGACTTTAGAACCTGTGTCCTAATTCCTAGTGCCATGTTCTTCCTCCTGTTACTGGAAGCATTTACTTCCAGTAACAGAAGTAAATGCTATACTATTACAGCAGAAGTTGTAATAGTTTAGAGTATAGAAGATTTGCAAGTATTGAGAGTTTATGTTATAGCTCAACACCTCGCACCTGTGTTTTGATAAAAGCACACCTCCTCTAATTTACAGTGGGGCTCAGGAATGATTCTTCCCACTTACTTCTCCCCCCGCCCACTTACTTCTCCCCCCGCCCACTTACTTCTCATTTGAAGAGTTTATTTTTGGAGCAATCGTGTATTTCTAACTTCTTATGCTTACCTAGTGGGACTTCTAAAAAAATTTTATTATCCACCAGATTAAAAAATAAAAATGTCTCCATCTTTTCTCTTACATGTATCCATTTTACTGATTTCTTATATTTTAATGTTTCTTTATGTAAATATAAGACAATACAGATACGTAATCTTACACAAAAAGATGGCATATTTATACTCTTCTATGCCTCACTGTTTTCATGAAAGAATAATCTTTAGAATATAATCTATATCATAACAAAGAGAATTTCCTTATTGCTATAAGTAATATTTCATTTGTTGGTGTTCCATAGTTTAACAAATCCTATGGGTGGAAATCATTAAAAATGTAACCTATTTGGTTTCATTCTTCTTCCCAGTTTAGTTGTTGTCACACTCTTTCTAATTCAAAGCAAATAGCTGTCACGTGGGCTAGAAAAACAGGGTTTGGGCAATTAAAATTGCACATAATTGTTCTAGAGAGAAATGGACAAGTGAAAGGTATTTTTCAGCTTAAATATAATTTTTAAATTTTATCATATATTTTTACGCCTAACATTTCAAACTATTTGTCATTACTTGTGGCTAACTGTGGATATTATTTTTAAAAATCTTAAATGTTAAGGGCTGAGGATATAGTTCAATGGAATAAACACCTGCCTGGCAAGCACAAGGTCCTGAGTTCAATCCGGGGTACCGCCAAAGAAAAAAAAAATAGAAGTAAAAAATAATAAAAAATCTTAAATGTCCTCCAGAGAATATTTTATTGTATCTTAAATTTTTTCCAATAGAAATACATAGGCTTTAAAGTTAAGGAAAATATAGTAGAATTAAATATGAAATAAAATCAGTTTCTTAAGTAAATATGTATTTTATAAAGTGATGTAATACATATAGCATCCTGAGTTGCTAAAACGTGTTAAAACTGTATTTGGATAATTCCATTACATCGTCTTAAAAGATAAAATATGGACAGGTCAGGTTTTTAAAAGATGGCATTTCTTGGCCAGACACGGTGGCACATGCCTGCAATCCCAGCATTCCCTGTAATTCCAGCACTCTGTAATCCCAGTACTTGGAAGGCTGAGGCAGGAAGATTACTGTGAGTCCAAGGCTAGCCTGAACTACACAGTGAGACCCTGTCTCAAAAAATGTTTCTAATGGACTGATTTTTATTTTTATTTTTTTATTTTTATTTTTTTTAGAGACAGGGTCTTGCTATGTAGTTCAGGTTGACCTTGAACTCTCTATGTAGCCCAGGCTGGCCTTAAACTCATGATTATCCTCCTGCATCAGCATCTTGAGTGCTGAGATCACAGGCATGCACCATCACACCTGGGGGGTTCCTCATTTTGGAAATGAAGGTGGGGGAGGGAGAGGTAAGGAGGGGATGAGCAGCTGCTCAGGTGGAGCATGTGAATGCTGGGCTTGGCAGGCACCCTGCTCCTCACAGGCAGCCTGGAGACCCAGAGTTGTGCACTTGCCCCACCATTCAGCAGCAGTAATTGTACCAGGAGTGTAGGCCCTGGGGAAGGCTGGACTGAAGTTCTGTGCCTCCACCCATGTGGACAGGACAAGAGCTCTGTGAGATGAGCTGGCTCTAGCATTAGACCTCCTTCCCTTCCTAGGGGGAGAAACTTGCAGTGTGTGAACTGCATTTGAGGGAGAGAAAGCACTGGTTTGTTGATAAAACACTTGAGCCTTTTGGGAACTCAGGGTCCACATGGCCCAGGAGGAGCCCTGGCACCTGTTGGAAGCACAGCTGACTTTTTAAAAAGCCTGCCTCGAGCTGCTCGTGCAGCTCGGTGAGAGAGTACTTGCCTGCTCTGCTTGGGGCCCAGACATCTCAGTCTTTACCAGTACCACCACAAAAAGTGAGAAAAACAATTTCCTCTAAAAGTCTCCCTCAAAGGTCAAGTTCTGTTGCTTACAGCAAACCCTTTCTCAGGGTCTTTGGGAGAGCAGTGCCATCAGTGTTGGGACCTCATTGGATCTGGTGGTAAGGGTTCACTGCTTCTCTCATTAAGCAATGAATGCTTGGTTGTAAGTCCCACGAGGGTGGTGGGGCCATCCTTGTGACCAAGAGCAATGTTCTTTAGAAGTTTTCGGCTAAATACTGAAGAGCATAATCTGGTCTTTGTTGTTGTTAATAATTAGGCTTTTTAGACGCATTGGAGAGTTTCCCTAGTGTCCTGTGCGTGAGTTTATAACTATGAGCTGCCAGTATACATCCTCTGTGAATATACTGTTCTGTCATGGTGCTTAGCAGCTTCTCCTCACCTAAAGCCAACAGTTTGTGCTGAGCTGGTCCTGCCCTAGGTGGTGGTGGGGTATGAGGTGGTCTTCCTGGTTAGCCTTACTCTGGAGAGAGTTATTCCTGGCGGTATGTAAAACTGGATCTGCCACCCTAATGACTTTCTGGTTTGGATTTTGAAGTGGATAGTAATCTACGGATTGGTTTTTATAAATTACTTCGTTAGATTCTAGGGAGGATTGGATTTTCCCTCAGAAATGTGATGACCAGGTAGACACCTGGGAACACATAGCTTGTGCCCTCTGTCTTACTCTGGCTTTATAATAGTGGCCTGGTTTCCATTTCCAGAGACAGGCAACCTGCAATCTCATTTTTAGTACTTTGCAAAGCACCTGGCTATGTTCTCTTGAGGCCTTCAGGTGGGTGCCTGGTGAGGTTATTATCTATAGCCCAGTATACAGAAGAGGCTCCAGGGTTGAGTCATGTATCTGAGGTCATACACTGTCAGTAGTAGGCAAGGGTGGAGGTGAGACTTTCCTTCCAGCATACAACCCAGGCCAAAGTCTCCTCAGGCAATGCTCAGTGGCTTGGGTGCACCAGTGGAGTCCCCTGGACAGCCCCCTGTGCATCACACTCCTAGTGATTCCAGACTGAGAGTATAAAGGGCATCTTTTTTCTGCTGCAACTGCAACTTTTCTGAAATCTTGTTTATTTGTGAATTATTAACCTCAGACCTTCTCAGCATGAAATGGGCCTACGTCCAACCTGCAACTTCATTTCATTGAAAGCTAGGGGGCTGGGGGTATAGCTCAGTGGCATAAGCGCTTGCCTGGCAAGCTCAAGGTCCTGAGTTTGATCCCTGGTACCCGAAAAAAAAAAAAAAAAAAGCTAACATAAATTGAAAACACCCAGTCTAATGATTCTTTTTTTGTACTGGGAATTGAACTCAGGACATCACACTTGCCAGACAGTTGCTTTGCTGTGCTGCCGAGCTATGTTCCTGGCCCCAGACTAATGATTCTTTAGTTTTAAGTTTGTTTAATCTACAAATGTTGCTGTCCACTATGTGCCAGGCCCGTGCTAGGTGCTGGGTACATAAAAGTAAAAACAGATTGGACAGGTAAACATTGAACTAATCAACAAAGTTAGGTAGATAATTGACTGATTTTTTTTTTTGAGACATACTCTTTTTTTTTTTGTACCAGGAATTGAACTCAGGACCTTGCACTTGGCAGGCAGGCACTTATGCTACTAAGCTATAACCCTGGGCCAAGACATAGTCTGACCATGTAGTTCAGGTGAGCCTTGCATTTACTGTGTACCCCAGGCTGGCCTCGAACTCATGGTGCTCCTTTGGCCTCTGTCTCCCAAATGCTGGGATTACAGGTGCACACCACCATGCCTGCCTGATTAATGAGCATTTTTAGGTTAGATTTGACTTAGAATTCCAACATAATATTCTTAGGCCTGGCATGGTGGTGCACACCTATAATCCCAGCACTTGGCAGGCTAAGGCAGGGAGAATAGTTGTGAATTTAAGACCAGTCTGGGCTACAAAGTGAACTCAAGGCCAGCCTGAACTGCATAGCAAGACCCTGTCTCAAAAAGACAAAAATAAATAAATGAATAAAACATACAGATGGCTGGTGATGGTGACTTTTTAATATAAAAGGTGTACTGTTGCACTGTTGGATGTTCATTTTATGGATATGAATAATTCCCATGCTGGAAGCCGTAGGAATGGCTGTGCTGGTCTCTGTAATGTTGGGGTGCTTTGTATATCCTGTGAGTAGATTTCTTTAACTGACTTTAAAAATGGCTTCAGATATTTCTGTCTGCTCTTGGACATGTGCCTGGTTTTCATTTTAAAAACTACAGTTGGGCCAGTTGTGGTTGCACCTGCCTGTAATCCCAGCACTTGGGAGAGTGAAGCAAGAGGGTTACCACGGGTTTAAGGCCAGCCTGGGCTACATACCAAGCTCTCTCTCAAAAAAACAAAACTGTTGTTGGACTGGGGATGTAACTTAATGACAGAGCACTAGCACATGGGAGGCCCTGGGTGTTGATTTCCAGCATCCAAACTATAAGCAATCAAAAACACCCCCATGAATCCCGCTTTACGAACTGACATCTCTGGAGATGTGGTTAGGACCTTTGCTGTCTTGCCACTTGCACAGTATGGCCTCTGCGGCTGCCCCAGCTAACTGTTGGTTCTTTCCCCCAGGCCACTGAGGTGACAGACAGTGCATATATGGGCTCCGAGAGCACCTACAGTGAGTGTGAGACCTTCACTGATGAGGACACCAGCACCCTGGTGCACCCTGAACTGCATCCTGAGGGGGACGCTGATAGTGCAGGGGGCTCGGCTGTGCCCTCTGAGTGCCTGGACACCATGGAGGAGCCTGACCAAGGCGCACTGCTGCTGCTTCCAGGCAGGTCTGTACGTAGCAGGCGCCCCTGGTGGGTGGACTATAGTGTAGAAGCAGCCCATGGAGCAAGGCTGCTTGCTGGTTTCCCCATCAGGAAATGTTCCTCCTGACTATGGATGACCCTGGTTATGTTACATAAGATGAGGAAAACTTTAACTGAGTCTTCTGAATTTTGTCAGCACAGGTCTTAATGCAAGGGCTGGAAGATGCAACATTCAGCAAATGTCTTCATGGCACCCTTTCTAGACTGAGTATGTAGCCCCCCTCCCAGGATGTCGTTGGCCCTGGTATTGAAGACTTGGCAAAGAGCTGGCTGAAGTGGGTGGATGGGAGATTCAAGCTCAGGCTCCCCCAAGCTGCCTAGGAAGCCACTATGCTCACAGGCTTAGAAGTGTTTTTATTTTGTGTTGTCTCTTATTCTGTTCAGTTTGCCCCTCATAGTTTTTTACTTTTTCTCCATTGCCTATAACATATGAACTGCACAGGGAGACCCTGTCTCAAAAAAGTCTAGGTGTCCTGGGACCTTATCCCTGGGAGCGGGATAGTGGATCACTGGGAGTATATACCTGCAGCTTTAAATTGCCTGCTGTTCTTGCAGTTACAGACATCTGCAAAGGGATTAGAGTGGTTTTACTGCTACCACCCATGTGGGGTCCCAGTTCTGCCTGCTGGCCCATGCTCAGCCTCTGCTCCAGTGTAGTTCTTGCTTTCATTGTACAGATGCCTGAAGGCTGAGCACCTTTTCCTTGGTGCTCCTCTTCTGTTTGGTTTTTTCAGGGGTCTGCAGACTTCTGTAAAATGTCAGACAATTTGTCAGTGTTTCTGCTTTCAGACCATGTGGTCTCTGTGGTAGCTGCTCAGCTCTGCTATTGAGATACAGAAGCCGTCACAGACCGCACATCAGCAAGGGGCCTGGGTGTGTGCCCTAGAACAACTGTCTGCAAAAGCAGGTCATGGCAGGGTGTGTCCTGCCCCTACACTATTGTGTTTTCTTTTTCTGCTGATCTGTAGCACTCTACATATTTCAGATGTGAGTTCTTTAGTGGATGTGTATTACAGAGACCTTTTCCTACTCTTTGGGCTGTTTCACTTTCCTGCTGGTGTCTGTGAAGAGCAGATGTTTTTAATTTTACTATAGTATATGATCTATCCATTTTTCTTTTATGATTAGCATTTTTATGTTCCATTTAAGAAATTTTGGATTGGGATTGCAGTGCAGTGTTAGAATATTCAACTAACATGCATGAGACTCTGGATTCAATTCCTTGTGCTACCAAAACAAAAAACAAAGAAATCTTCTCCTTTACAGTTCTATGATGTTTATGTCTGCCTTCCTTTAAAAAGCATGTTTTACTTTCATATTTCAGACATTTGTAATCTCTATATAATTAGTTCTCTCCCTCCCCTCCCTGCTTCTTCCCACCCCTTCTGTCCTCTCTCCTCTCCCTTGTTTGGTGCTGGAGGTTGAACCCAGTGTCTCACACATGCTAGGCAAGCAGTATAACTGGTTCTTTGTGTGTGTGATGTGAGGTAGGGTTCATTTTTCCCCAGATGGTATCTAAGAAACTTGTTCTCCATTTTCAAAGATTCCTCCTTGCTCTGCTGTTGTGGTTGTCATTGACCCTGTGGGACAACTGTGTGTGAGCCTCTTCTGCACTTTGTCTATTCTTGGGTCAACACCACACTGTCTGAAGCTGGGCCTGGTGGCACACGCCTGTAATCTGAGCACTCGGAGGGCTGAGGCAGGAGGACTGTTGCGAGTTTCAGACTAGCCTGGGCTACAAAGTGAGCTCAAGGCCAGCCTGAACTGCACAACGAGACCCTGTCTCAAAAAAGGAAAAAAACCCCACAAAAACAAAAACACACTGCATTGTCTCTTTGTTCTGGAATGATTGCAGGTCATGCTGTCTGCTGGTGTAAATTCTCCAGCTTATTTTTCAGGGTTGCTTTGGTGCCTTTTGGCTCTTTGCATTTCCAAGTGGGCTTTAGAATCAGCTTGTAGTTTCTGAGGGAGAAAAAACTGCTGGGATGTTGTTGATCTGTAGATTAACAGAGGGGAGATTCAGCATCTTCACAATATTGGGGGAGTTCAGATCCTTGAAGATAACATCTCTTACTGTTTATTTGGGTTTTCAATTTGGAATTGTATGAACTGTGATTGTCTGTGGAAATGGGTGGCATGTGGGGCTGAGGCAGGTCTGACTCTGTGGAGACCTGGAAATATGCCTCCCAGGGATGCTAGGCCATGTGTATGTGGAGATGGAGTGTGAGGTGACACTGGCTCATGAAGCATGCTTCAGGAAGGGGTGAGAGCAGGTGGAACATGGAGTATTGTGAAATTCTAGGGAAGAAATGGCTATGTTTGCACACAACCTTCTTACAAGTGGTTTTAAAGTTAAGGCAAACTCTTGTATTTAAATTTGAATCAAGTAACCAAACAAATGCCAGATCTTGGGAAGTCTCTGAATCTGAGGCTGTCAGGCTACTTACCAGGGGCAGTTTGAAACATTTTCAATTTTTTCTATTTTCTCATTAGTTTTGTTTGAAGTCAGTCTTACTGTGTAGTTTAGGCTACCCTCAGCCTTCCAAGTGCTGGGATTACAGGGACATACCACCATACCCTGCCAGCCTACTACATTGCTAGACCCTGTTTCCCAAAGAAAATCTTTTGAGGGACAAATGTTTTGAGAAACTTACTAGTGACAAGGAATTGGTCACCTGTTTTCTGTGGACTTAGTGAAGGAAGTGTGTTTGGTGCATCCAGATAAAGGACATCCAGACCCAACAGAGTAGTCTGAACCTCTTGGTCTTCAGACAATAAGTGTGGCCCATGTCTGCTTCCATTAAACATGGAAACAGGTGGACGGAGAGGTGATGATCATCTAGCCTCTCCATGACCTTTCTTGGGGAGGAGTAGGTCTTGTCCACCTGGCCCCATGGACAGGGATATCAGGTGTGGTAGGAGGAGCTTCCTTTGTGCCTTTCCCTCAGGGTGGTTCCCCCTCCCCTGTTTGAGGAGTTTTCTCTTACAACATCTGGGCATATGTTAAGATAATTACCTAATATTAAGAAATAGAAAATAGGATGAAAATGAATTGTTTCTTCTTGTCTACCTGCAAAATGAGGAGGGCCTGATTACTGGCAGGTAATGACTGAGTCAGAAATAATAATAGGAGAACAATAAAGTACTGGTGCCATGCCCATTTCAGCCTATTTGGGTAAAGTCTGAGAACACCAGGTGACAGGAGCCCCCCTTACCAACAGGGATATGTCCTCAGACCCCCAGGGATACCTAAACTCCAAATGTTATGGCTTGTGTTTGGATGTCCCCCCAAAGCCTCATGTGGTGTTGGGGAGTGGACCTTTTGGAGGCTGAATTTATACTTTGTGATTGGTTTGTTGTCTAGTGCTGGGATTGGAGGTGTATGTGTTATACCCACCCTAGGACTGGTGTACCAACTGCATACAGTACAAGGGGGGAAAAGAGGCTTGCTCCTCCCCTTTTTACTCTTGTTCCTTTTGGTATCTTCTGCTGCCATAAACTGTCACGGACTGAAACCTCCACAGACTGTGAGGTACATAAACCTTTGCTTTCTTTACTTTGGGTGTTGAGTATTTTGTCTCAGCAATGAGGAAAAAAGTAACTAAGATAACAGATGTACTAAATCCTACAATTTTTCCTACACATACAAATAAAGTTTAGTTTTTAAATTAGGCATAGTAAGAGAGTAATTATTTATAAAAGAATTATAGTATAATAAAAGTTATTAAAAATTTAGCAATTGTTTATTTCTAGAACTTTCCATTTAATATTTTTGGGCTTCAAATGACTTCAGGGGACCACTTATGCTAAAAGTACATGTGTTTGGACACTAGGCTCATCCATCCTAAGCTTTTCCAGGACTGGTCAGTGGTTTGATAGTGGGTGTGAACTGTTGCTTGCTTCCCTGTTGAGCATCTGTGCTCTAAGCACGGTATACACCTCTTCTGATCTGCTTTGGGTGGTCCCTTCATGGTATGGGCTTTTTCTTCTGAGCGGCACAACCACTGGGTCATCTTTGCAGCTTTTCCTCTGACAGGGAGCTGCCAAATCACAGGTGTTTCCTAAGCTTTGGAACATCTTACAGCCAAGCTTACCAGCCCTATTTTTCCAGAAAGTTGGTGTGGAAGAGTTACCTTCCCTTTCAGGGGTATAGTAGCATGGATTTTTGGAAGTTGTCTCCCTTTGCTAATTGAAACCTGCTATTCCAAATTTTAAATTAAAACAGGTTTGAGCTGGGCATGGTGGCACATGCCTGTAAACACAGCATTTGGGAGGTTGAAGCAGGAGGATCGTTGCGAGTTCAAGACCAGCCTGAGCTCTCGGCCGGCCTGAACTGCATAATGAGACCCTGTCTCAAAAAAGACAGAAAAAAACCCAAAAACAAAACAGGTTTGAACCCTATTGGTCACCAGCCATATGAGGACAGCTACTCCCTAAAGTAGAGAGTGAGGTCTTTGGGTCTGGACTTCAGTCTGTGTGGACCTGTGCCACTTATGTGAGCTGCTGAGCATGGGCATTGTGGCCTGTGCAAACTAAGATGGGCTAGAGTGTACACCACACAATTCCTAAAGAAGAGAGTATGTGAAAAATGTCACATCTTTGAAACAGCACAGTGGGCTAAGTATTTTATTAAAAAATCAGATTCACCTGTTTTACACTTTTTTTTATTAACATAGCTCATATGACAGTGGCACACACACAGGCTTGTGATTTGCAGCACAATTCTACTGGAAAGCACAATCCACACCTTTCCCTTAGCCACCTCTCCTATGGCCTGGAGTCAGAGTTGCCTCTGTTGCCTTTGCAGGTCCCGTACCCGTGGCCAGGCTGTCGTCATGGTGATTGGTGGTGAGGAGCATTTTGAGGACTATGGGGAAGGCAGTGAGGTAGAGCTGTCCCCTGAGATCCTCTGCAATGGAGAGCTGGGGTGCAGCGATCCTGCTTTTCTCACTCCTAGGTAAGACATTCCTCACCAAACATGTATCTCTCTCCTTCCATGTTCAGTTATCAGACAATTTTCTTTTTGGTTTATAAACTGCTAAGAGAAAACTTGCTTTATTCAATATAACGTAGTTAAGTACACCACACTCAAAAATTGTAAGATTACACCTGCTTGAGAGTTGGCTGATGCCCTCTTTCTCCACTTATCACCTCAGATCATCCAGCTTTGGATGCCTCACCTGTGCCAGGAGGCTGGAAGCCATGTGCAGGACTCAGCTTGCAGGTTCCTTAACTGCGGGTCATGTATCACTTTATGGTCAATGGGTGACTTTGAGGAAGGCTTTCAAGTCACAAGCAAGTCTTTAGATTTACTTCCTTATAATTTCCTGGCATCTCCATGCTCTGTAGAAAGTTCTGGCTGTGAGTAAATTGAATGATGACCTCTAGTGACCCAGACACTCACTTTTTCTCAGGGTTTTGCATGAAGAGATCATGGCAGAATTCAGAGTTTACATGGCATGTATCCAGACTGGGCCTGGGCAGCCCCTCTTTGGTACTCAGCCCATCAGAGGACACTTCTGCCTCTTAAGTATGCTGGCCTTTTGTTGTTGGGTTGCTGAAGTTTCCCACCTTTGCGAACAACAGAGGTCAGCAAACAATAAACTTCTTCCCTTGTCCAGTTGTTGCCATGGCCTAGACCTGGGAGGACAGTGACAGGAGGGCCAGGCCAAGCCCTGGGCTAAGCCAGGGGCTCTCCCACTCATGTGCCTCCCTGAAGCTGAAGCTGCCATTGTCTCTGAGGTGGCATCCTCCAGGGCGTCCCCAGGTACTCACTTCCCCAGGGTATGTCATAGGGAACTACAGTACAAGGCAGTGGGCTTTTCCTGCGGGACTTGGCATTTCTTTTTTTTCTTTCTTTCTTTTTGTTTTGGTTTTTTTTTTGGTACTGGGACTTGAACTCAGGACCTTGCACTTGCCAGGCAGCACTTGTGCCACTGAGCTATATCCCCGGCCCAGGACTTGGCATTTCTGAGCCCAGTATTCAGTCTTGCTGTGGCAGTCTCTTTTTGTTGGTGTAGTTTGTTCCTGTCTCTGTTCCACTGTTTTGAGTCCTAAGTGTAACTTCTGTGCTACATTTTGTTTTTTCCTTTCCACCTTCTGTAAATTAACTTGTGGAACCAGGTGTGGTGGCACACAACTTAATCCCAGCCCTTGTGAGGCCAAAGCAGGAGACTCTATGGGAATTTGAGGCCAGCTTAGGCAGTATATTGAGTGTAAGGCTAGTCTCAACTACATAAAACAAAAAAAAGTTAATACATAGAATAGTTTCCAAAAGCCTGTGAACCCTGCTCCCAGGATGAGTCTGCCTCCAGTTCAACTTCTGGTAGCAGATACACCAGTGCCCTGAGTACCACTGAAATGAGATCACAGCATGGGTAAAATTTTGAGTTTTTAGCACACATTTTAAAAAGCATGAAACTATTAGCAAAGCAGCCTCCATACATGGTTCTTGATATGGTGGATTTCAGAGCAGTTATTAAAATAGTGCAGCAAGTAAACTCTACCTAAAGACACTATTGCTGTGATATTGATACGCTTTCTACAGAGGAGAAAGCAGGGTACTTGTTTATCTCCGGCTAAAGGTTTTGTTTTACAATGAAACTCTTAGTTGTACCTGTTCTGTGCACTGTCCGGAAGAGGGCACATGTATGTAGCTGCAGAACCACATACCACCACCCCTACCCCAGCACCACTGCTTCAGCTGGTGGATATCTTTGTCTCCTCAGGTGAACAGGCTTCTCATGGTGATAGTGAAGGAGTTCACAGATGTCCAGAAGTTAAAGCTGCAATGTTCCATACTTCATTCTCTTCCAACTTGCTTTTCTGCAGGGCCTGTTCTGTCCTCCTCAGGTCTCTGTGGCGTCACAGATGACCTGACAGAGCCTTCCCTGTCCTGAACTGATACTTCTGTCTCTCTAGCTCCGACCCGCTTGCTGTAAAGCTGCACAGCATCCTCACTGACGAGGCTTTTGAGTTTTACTGTAGCCAGTGCCACAAACAAATCAACCGCCTTGAGGATCTCTCTGCCCGCCTGAATGATCTTGAGATGAATAGGTAACTGATATAGTGCTAGTTCTATGTTATGTTATGTTCCATGGGTGAGGGAGACTCCTGCTGCCACAGCTTCTTTGCTGGTCTGGCCCAAAGAGCCCTTGTCCTGGTCACTCAGGCCTAACCAACTGTGGGTACTTCTTGCCACACACAGCTGGAACTTCGCACAAAGGAGAGTGCCCCGAGGGTGGGATTCTTCCTGAGCCCAGCCTCCCTGCATGCATGAGCTGTGCTTGTTGCTCTCTTGTCTCTCTGCCTTGTGAGTGTGGCAGCTTTGATAGCTGCTGTCTCTGAGGGAAGAAACAGCCCAGGTGTGAAAGAGGATACTCCCTGCATTTTACTAAGATTTCTTCAAGTTACCATGTAAGATAAAATTGGGAAATTTAAAGATTGGTCTTTAAAACCAGATTTGTCGGCTGGGGATATAGCTCAGCAGCGTAAATGCTTGCCTGGCAAGCCTGGGGTCATGAGTTCCATTCCTGCTACAAAAAAAATTAAAAATAAAACCAGATTTGTAAGCTATTTCTAGAAAGCTACTTTAATTGGAGTTTGTGTCCCAGGTTCCTAAGCTCTGTAAGAGATTTGTACCCTAGCTGCAGTGGAGCCCAGCATTGCAGCACTGGTCTAAATGCTATGCCTACTGCTCCCCTCAGCCATTTCTTATTCTTTTTCTCTCCTGGTGTGGTTACATTTCGGCTCTCGGCTTCCTCTCTCTATACTGCCACTCCAGCCTGGGTCAGGGCTCCAAGGAACTACTTTTGCTGGTTCCCCACAACTTCATAAACACATTCATAGAAAATATCTTTGGGTTATTGCACACATTAACATGCCCAGGCATCTTGTTTTAGTGTGGAGTGTGAGCAGTCTCCTGGGTGGGCTGTTCGGAGAAAGGTCTAGGGCAGAGATGGACCCTGCAGAGCTTCTCCCAGCAGCCTAGCCAAGCAGAGGAAGTGAGTGGCCACACAGGCTTATGCTGGGCACAGGTGCTGTGGGGCTCAGGATGGCAATCAGGCAGTTTCCTGGAGGAGGGACCTTTAGGCTAGTGGGGCTAGTGGCACATGATGTTCACCATGCCTGTGTTCTGGGCAGTACCAGTAAGGTAGAGAAGGGGGGGCACCCATCCTGCTGGACATCCAGGGAGCCTGGTGAGAAGCCTCAGTGCCTTTGGAAAGTATCCCTGGAGACCTCTTGGGGATTCTACCTCATGCTTGGTGATTCCACACCAGCTATGTAAGTTCATATGTGTCCAGTGCTTGGCAAGGGGTTCAGCCTAGCTGGGAGGGCCTGTGTCCTTTCTATCCAGACTTGCCCTCTGGCGAGTGATGGAAATGAATACAGGCCTGTCATGAAAAGAGACATGTGTCTTGTCTCACTCTGAAGATTTTGACATAGAAGTGATTTTTTCCCATGCTTCACCTCTGCTGGGCCTTGTGGGGCACAGAATGGTTAGGATATAACTTAGCATCACCAGCAAGCACATGCCTCAGGCCAGCCCACCTACCCCTCTCCCTAGGGAGACCCCTCAGAAGTGAGTGTCTTGTTTAGCCAGGCTCGGTTCTCATGAAAGGGGTGAATCAAGCTTTGTGGTCTCCATGGACTGCTCAGAATAAGTTGTTTGGTCACGCTTTGTAAATGATGAAAGGATCTAGCTCAGACCATGTTCAAGAGTTCTGATGTCACAGATGACATCTGCTTAGTCACCACAGGACACATTGTCCATCCACTGTAGTCCAGGCATGTAAGAGTCCCTGTTTTATTTATGTATGTATGTATGTATGTATGTATGTCTTTTTGAGACATGCAGTTCGCTATGCAGTTCAGGCTGGCCTTGAGCTCACTTTATAGCCCAGGCTGGTCTCGAACTCACAATGATCCTCCTGCCTCAGCCTCCCAAGTGCTGAGATTACAGGCTTCCCCACCACACCCAGCAAGAGTCCCTGTTTTTTTTTTTTTAAAAAGAAATCTATTATAGACCCTTACTCAGGGGCATATTATCATTTTATGAACATGTTACTGGATTACCTGTCTCAGACCCTGAGATGTCAGCTAGTGAGCTGAGCAGTCAGAGCTGTCCTAGGAAATATCTGTGATACTAGGTGGAGATCAGACTTGCATTAAGGTACCTAAGACTAGTCAGGACCCTGATAGGAAAGGGGGCCTTACAGTCACCAGACAGGGAAAATGTATGTGAAGGAGGAGGAGGGCAGACTGGAGCACAGGGTACCAGCCGCAAGAACTCAGGAGTGATGAAGAGTAACCACCACCAGGACTAAGGTCCAAGCCCCAGAGAAAGCCACACTCACCCAGAGCAAGGTTGGTACTGTTAGGGACTATAGATCACAAGTGAGTGACAGATGTCTGGGGGTGCTGGGGTATGAGAACTTGGGGGTCCACCTTTTAGAACTTGCTGGAAAATTGCCCTCTGGCTGGCTGGAAAGCCGTTCACTGGAAAGAGTCTGGGCAGAAGCACTCTACCTAGCACTGTGAGGGGTGGTTGGTGGCTTCAGTTGCTATTGACTATGTGCCTGGCCATGAGGAGGCCTCTTGACCAGCAGAGCATTTGGGGAGCTTGCACCATTTCTCCAGCACCCTCTACTGACAAAATGTCACATTGCAAAAGAAAAAAATAACCTTTCTGGCCAGGACTTGAACTTTCCCAAAGGAAGCTAGCTGAAGGATGATTCTGAGCAGAGTGGCAGAGGAACATATGCAGGCTGGAGTAGCTGTGAGTTCCTGGCAAGTGGTTCTTGTGCATAAGTTGTCTTTTTCAGCCTGAGGCTCATAGTTCAGCAGGAAAGTAACACTCAGAGGTGAGAAAGGAATGGGCCATGTGTGGTGGCACATGCCTGTAATCCCAGCATTTAAGAAGCTGAGATAGGAGGATCACTCTGAGTTCAAGGCCATCCTGGGCTACATAGTGAGTTCAAGGCCAGCCTGATGAACTACCTTGTAAGACTCTGTCTCCAAAAAAACCAAAACAACATCCCCCCTCCAGGAAAAAAAGCAAAAAAAAAAAAAAAAAAAAGTAATGAGAGAGGAAGAGGTACATGTGGCCCATCTTTCACAGATGGCTACATCCTCCATGTAACTGACCACACTCACTCTGGAAGGGCTTCAGGAAGGGTCTTCTGAATGTTCTGCAGGTGTTAGGGATGTGAAGTGTCAGTGCCTAAGTTAAACTATGATAGACCTTCCTGGTAGACCTGTGTCATGTTTCATTGGAGGCCTCTGATGGTCAAGTGTGAGTCAGGGGCAGGGATGAATCTGGTTTTAGAAGCATCTGAAACTTGACATTTACCCATGGATGGCCTGGTGTAGGTACTGGTATCAACTCTGGACTACAGTCAAGTCTACTTCATCTGAGGGGCCTTTGGGATGAAATAAGGAGGCTTGCTAGAGACCTTGACAAAGGACATTGTAGTCTCGTCTTTGCTCACTGTGTATTCTGTGCATGGGGCTTGCGTGGGCCAGGGGGCTGCATGCTTGCACCCCAGTATCTCCTCAGCCCAAACTTCCTGCTTCCTTTTGTCCCTCTGCTCCCTGACATGATTTTCCTGTTTGTTTGGTTTTTTTGCACAGCCCAGCCAAGCGGCTCTCCAGCAGGAAGGTGGCAAGGTAGGCAGAGTTTTAATTGTTTGCTGAAAATGTTCTGAAATGTATTTGTAGTTACAGTTTTTTTTTAAATTTTATAATCTTTTCCAAGGCATTCATAAAAAACTTTTAAAAGTTACTTTCTGTGGTTTGGGGTGGAAACTGTAATTTGAGGGGATGTGATTTAAGGCGAATTTCCAGGGCTGTGGGTTGGGCCTAGACTGAGACTGAGAAGTTTTTGGCATCCCCTGCTACTCTGGTCCTGCAGTAGCTGGGAGGGGTCTGCAGTATCCTATATCTGCTATAGGTCACTACAAGGAGAGAGACCTAGCAAAGGGCCTGCCAGCTTGGAGCTGGGTCTGGATAGCCTCCTGCCTATCCTGCGCACTTCCTGGCCAGTAGTCCCCACAGTGAGCCGAGGTGAAGGGTTGTCCTTACTTCAAGTCCTGAAAGCTAGCTTTCAGCTTTGGTGCTATTGGTTCTTGCTATGAAGCTGACGGCACATTACCCCGCTAGGTCAGTGCCATGACAGTCTTCATTGTATCAAGGATACCTTTTCCAGGACCTGGCCTTATTCCTGTTGTATGTCTTTCTTTTGACAAGTAGTTGCTGCTGCTGCAGTTGGTGATTGCCATCATGGTTTTATTTGCTTCGTCTTTTTTTGTTTGATTTTATTTCACATTTTTGTGAGACAGAATCTCGGCTTGTAGTTCAGGCTGGCCTTGAATTCACTGTGTAACCCAGACTGCCCTTGGATTTGTGGCAATCCTTCCTCAACTTCCTGAGTGCTGGCATTTCAGGCATCCACCACCATGTTCAGCTTATTTTCTTAGTATTCCGAATTGCCATCCCACCCCCACACCCAGCCCTCTGCTGAGCCCATTGGATTCTCCCCTGGGAACATTCTGTCTGAGCCCCATTCCCTTCAGACAGAGTGTCTTTAGGCTTCATCGCAGTGATCTTGGGCACTTCTTTCCTGCATCCTGTTAGTTCCTTGGTATCGAGGATTGGTTCATCTAGCTTTCTGTCTGTCTTCTTTCCTATTTATTTCCATTTTACACATCTGCCTCTAGCTTCTTGAGAAAAGAAGTGCTAAGACCTGCATTCCCAAGACCTTGTAGTGATTTTGCTCTTGTCCTATGATTGGTCTAGAATGCTGGATGATTTCCCACCTGCAATCCTCCTGCTGAGTGCTGGGAATGTTTGAAGGTATTGCTATGTCTTCTGGTACTAACTAGGGTTGCTGCTAAGGTATTTAATTAATGGTCTTTGATTTTTGTGCTTTTCTGTCTGCTTTTTGAGACAGCATCTTACTATGTAGTTCAGGCTGGCTTTGAACTCACTAGGTGTCCCAGGCTGGTCTCACTTGCAGTGATCCTGCCTCAGCCTCCTAAATATTGGAATTGTAGGTATATACCACCATACTTGGCTGATTTTTGTTACTTTGTGACTGTTCTTCCCTTTCTAGAAGCTATGAAGATGTTCTCCTTGTCCCTCAAGTTCAGCAGTTTTATGATGAGTCCTCTTGTTTTTCCATCACTCATGATGAGCAGAGTGAGGAAGCAACCTCTCCTGCCTGGAGACCGGTGCCTACGGGCTCTGGGGTTGCCTTGCTTTCTTCACGCCCTGACCCTGCTTCTTGTCTGGAGCCTCTGGAGCCCTGGAAGGCCTGGAGTCTGGGAGCAGAGGTCAGGGTCTGTGCTCCATCTTCTCTGGTTCTTATTCCCTTCGCTCCTTTAAGAAGGGCATTAAATTCTTGGGAATGTGACATGACTTCCAGCTGCTGTTCCAGTGCCTGTCACAGCTTAATTGGCCTTTCACTGTCATCAAAGCCTATCACCCAAATAGGTAGTACACAGTGGCACTGAAGAAGGTGAAAAGACAGCTTTGCCACCTCCTTGTCCTCTTGCACCTGGGGCCTGAACAGACTCTGGAACTGGCCATTTGTCCATGGGACTGTACCTAGAGACACCTTGTCCAAAGTGGGGAGAGAGGACCCCAACGAGTTGGAGAGGAATCTTATAGCACCAACAAAGGTCTGGCTGGAAAAGGGCTCCATCATTTGAAATAACACTCCAAAAATTTATTTTTCCTTCACAGACACTCTAAACAAAGAAAAAGAAAAACCCAACCTGCAGGTATTTATAGCAAAGACTTACAATGCAGAGGGTTATTCTGCAGTATAATGACATCTCCATATAAATATACATGTAGGGGCCAGGGATATAGCTCAACGGCACAGGTACCTGCCTGGCAAGTACAACATCCTGAGTTCAATTCCTGGTACAAGAAAAGAAAAAAAAAATTTAAAAAAACTTCCTCATAAAAAAAAATATATACACATGCAAATTTTAATCTGCTGCTGATTTGCCCTTAAATCTGTCACAAGTGTGGGAAAATAAAGAAGCTGTTACACTTCACTTTGTGTAGTTCTCAGCCTTTTGCATGTACATTGTGGCTGAGATGGTGGACTTTGCATCTGTGACCATCTGTGCCTCTATGGCTGGCTGTGTTCCAAATCTCTCTGAGCCTATTTCTTCCATGTTGGTGGAGGTGGAAATGGCTCTCTCATATGCTGAGGCAAATGGGACAGAACTAGCTCAGCCAAGACAGGAAAAAGCACCATTGGGATCTTCAGCAGAAAATTACCTCTCCAGTCCCCAAGCAAAAGATGGATCTCAGGAGCCCCAGCAACTTGTCCACCTGCAAGATTTTATCTGCCTATTTCGGGGATGGATCAGGCACTTCCCACAGTCCCTTTTCAGGCAGGGGAAGGGAATTCTGAGGGGGTAGGCCAGTCCATATGCTGGACACCTTCCCTATTCCTGGGTCAGCTGTTGGAAGTACTATAGCCCCTGCTTGGGGTAACTTTTGTGGTCTAGAATGAACCACTCCCAGGCCTGGCAATGGGATCACATTGAGATTGAGGTCATGGATGTTTAAAGTCTGCAACACCTAAAAACATGGTGTCTGGTAGTCCTGTTGAGAATTCAAGAGCACCCCAGAGCTAGCCCTTTCTGGAAGCATCTACCTGCACAGGTTTGTGGTTGAAGGGGTGGAGACACCTGCTTTCTTTTCTCCTTAGAACATTTATGAATGAAAAAGAAATGTAGAAACTCAGTCAGTGCTAAAAAGGAAACAGCTTCATTTATGGATAAGATGAAGTAGACATTTTCAATTTGATTACTGTTAGCACTCAGTTGAATTCCTAGTATGAGCTATGTCTTTTGCAAAGCTGTTTATAAACCTCTCTTTGTTTAAACCTTGTAATTACTGGCAAGTTCCCATTTTATAGGTGAATGAGGCTCAGAGAAGGTGAGTCTTTTTCAGAGTCACACAGCTCTAAGTGTCGGGTTGTAGGCTTGAGGCAGAGCTCAGTATCAAGGGTCCTAGTGTGTTAAAAGAACTCAACATTCAGGCTTGCTGTTGGCACATCTGTATAGATACTCTGAGGGTTTTATAAAATTTTGCTAAGTAGTATTGATGGAGACCCACCACAACAAAGGTGGTTATCTAGAACCATGTGCAGATATACAGTGGGACCTACTGAGGCACCAAAGGGAGGAATGGCTCTTTTTTTTTTTTTTTTTTTTTTGCGGTACTGGGGATCGAACTCAGGACCCTGCGCTTGCTAGGCAAGCACTTATTCCACTGAGCTATATCCCCAGCCGCCAGGAGAATGGCTCTTGCATGAGGCCACAGTGTGAGGCCCTCAGTTGTCCCAGAGCCCTGGACTGGCAGCACCCTGCCACCGGCTGGTACTACAAGGATGGATATCCACATCTGGATGCTTCTAAGCATGGCTGAACCAGGCTTTATATATGACTATGGTGTGACTCATGTGGGAATCCTAGACCCACATCTCTTCTAAAAATCACAAGGTGTTGCTGCCCCAGGGTATGCACTTGACACAAGTATCAAAATGGTCTGTAGATGCCATGTAACAGGAGTCAGGATTCTGAATTAATGTTTGACAGGTCTCTGGTGAAAGCATAGTCAGTTTCCTGTCCTGGTGAGGAGCAATGTTTTATTGCACTTAAGTACAAAGTGCCCTCCAAGCACAGCTGGCAGGGAAAGAGGTCATGTTCTCTCAGGCTCCAAAGACTGCCAGGAGGACTCTGAAACCAGAGTGCTGTCTTCTCCTCCTGGCCCCTCAGTAAAGGTGACTGGCCCAGGAACCTTGTTTGCTCTGTGCTTTGATCAGGAAGACCACGGCCATTGGAGCCAAGAGCCTGTGTCTGCCATGCTGCTATCTGCCTTTCAGAGGGATTTGACAGTGCTAGTGTTAGGAGAGCTTGCCATTTGGTTTTTCCCCTTCTTCCCTCTGCTGTTGATTCTTTTCCACAGGTACCTGCACCAGTCAGGGGCCCTGACCATGGAGGCCCTGGAGGACATTCCATCAGAGCCTGTGGAGAGCCCAGAGGAGGACATTGCTGACAAGGTAGGCACTGGGTGCTGAGGACTAAGGGCCAGGAGCAGGTTATGGGCAGTATAAACCAACTGCAACCAGAGCCTGAGGCTGTCCCCAAATGTGCTGCCTTGTGCTCCCCCATGGGCACTCGGCTGAAAGGACCCCTGGCTTCATCCTAGCACTTGGGGAATGCTGTCTGGACAATCCACAGAAGCTGGCGGTGGTGTCACTAGGGGTAATTAGATGGCCCACCCAGCCTTGACATGCTCAGCAAGTCCCCTCAAGGGCCCAGTGGCTATGGGGTGAAGAGGAGGATTTTATGGGAGCAGACAGAGCAGCAGAAAGAGCTGAAGTTGAAGACTGGGGGCTGGGATTCTAGATACTACATGAATGTCTGTGTGCACACAGGGCAGACAGTCCAGGGGACAGTGGCAGGGATGCCCAGAGATTCAGCTTACCAGGGCCCATGAGACGCAAGACCAGGGTGTTTGGCCTGTAGTGACCACAGGGCCAGCCATGCCAAGCCCCAGGCTGTTCCCTGTGGGGCTTGATGGAGTGTGTCATGATACAGAGCATGGAACTACAGAGCTCAAAATCCCTGCTTCCCAAGGTCAGCTTAAGCCCAAGGGGAGGGGCAGTAGCACCACTGGCCTCCCCATCTCCCTATGTCTGTGCATACATCCCGTTTCCCCCTCACTTCATCTCCCTTACCCGCTCCTATACTCTATCCCTACCTGTACTCTTCCTGCACCTTATCTCTGCCTCCTGCTGCACCATGTCCCTTTCCTGCACCCCATCTTTCCCACCCTCACATTTGTCTTTACTTGCTCCTGTACCCCATCTTCCCTCCCAACCCTGTCTCTACCCCCATACCCCATCTCTGCCCTCCACTATGCTCCATCTCTACTCTTGCTGCCCCGCATCTCTCCTGCATCATCCTGCACTCTGTCTCCACCCCCTCCCACATCCCATTTTTCCTGCCGCCTCCTGCACATCTGTGCCCCCTGCTGTATCACGTCTCCATGGCATCTCCACATCTGCACTCTGCAGCTCAAGGCTGTGTTCCTCCCTCTCTGCCTTTATTCCTCCCTCTGCCTTTATGCTGTCTTTCTCCCTTCTCACATGAACCCCCTGAAGAGAGAGGGGAGCTAAGATATGGGCCTTTCCGTCACTTATGTCCCGAGGTACCTGGATCTCCTCCATGGGGTACATGGGGCAGAACAGGTGCCCCATTTTTGTCATGGAGTGTGAGCCTCAGAGCCCTGTGTAGTCAGAAAGCTGCTTTTGGGCCTTCAGGCCTCAGAACCTCCTGTAATATGTCCCCTTGTCCTGTGGAGATAACAGAGTGACCCAGGGGAAAGCTGAAGGGGGTTCCTGGGACAGTTTCAGCCAGGGATAGATAACAGTCCCAGCTCAGCTGGGCACCTGTGGAGTCCTGTGCTTCCCTCCAGAGGTTTCCTAGCGGGGGAGCCCTCTTGCCTCTCCTCCCTGATGTTCAAGCTGTGTCTCCTTACCAAGGTTGTCTTCCTGGAGAGGCGGGTGTCAGAGCTGGAGAAGGACAGCATGGCCGCAGGGGAGCAGCACAGCAGGCTGAGGCAGGAGAACCTCCAGCTGGTACATAGGTGAGCAGGGTCCTGGTTACCTGGAGCTGCACATCCATTCAGGTGCTGGCTGGGCAGGTTGACCCGAGACTCTCATTTGAGTACTCTCCCCTGCAGGTCTCTGAACCTGCACACAGAGAGGACCACAGAGGAGCAAGGGAAAGGTAGCCCCTTTGCTCATGCACATACAACATGAAACTCAGCCTAGGGGCCATTGGGGAGTACAGATTAAAGCCACAGAAGGGACTAAGGCATGATTGTGGGGGCAGCCAGCATGCATGGCAGCATGCATGGGCCATGGATTTGACCCCCAGGACCAGAACAAACAAAAAGAAATGTAATCCTCAGCTCACAGTGGGTGTCTCTGTACATGGAGTCTCACTAGGTAAGTTTCTGGAGTACTTGGGAGCCCTCTCCAGGCTGGCCCAGCATCTACCTGCAACTGGTTAACAGTATTAGGGGCTCCAGCTTATGCTCCATTTTTGAGCCCCACCCTCATAGCACTGATCCTTGGATGGGGGCATGTTGTTTCAAGATGGTAGCTACACTTTGCATATCTCATCTGTGGTTTCACCTTACTGTCACCCCAGAAGCACACACTATCTCCATTTCAGATGGTGAAACAGGTAGGGGGAGCTTAGATTATGTTAGGGCCTTGGAGATGGTGGAGGGCTTTGGGGGTGAGGGCAGAGCCCTGCACTAGTGGAACAGGTTAGGGAGCACCTGTGTGGGGCAGAGTTTATCCATAAGGATTCCTGACTATGGAAGTCACTTAGTAGCAGAAAGGCACACTGTATAATAGCTAGGATCCACAGCCTAGTCGTGCCCAGGTGGGGTTGCTGAGAAGGAAATGAAGCACAGCTACTGGGTTTGGAGAGAGGAAGGGACAAGTTCTCTTCTGATGGAAACTTTTCTGCATTCTCCAGCCAGCTGTACATGTTCACAGTAATGTTTCTCCTGTACAGCGTAGAGGATCTTAGTCCTGAGGGAATCCACTGTTGGGGCAGGGGCAGTGGAGAAGCACTTGTGGAATCCAGGGGAGAGATTCTTTGCCTGGAGCTGCTGTGCTTACCGGATTGCTTGGGCCACATTCTGGGTTTGCCACAGCCTAGCCTCAGGCCAGGGATTTGTACCTCTGAGCCTGTTTTCTCATCCACAGCCTGAGTATGTGGTTGCAGAAGGCTCTGAATGGCTCTGGACAAAGGCCGCATGTACTTGTGCTGGTAGCAAGTATTCTCTTGGTGAACCAGCACTCCTGAAGCAAGGTGTATCATTCTGCATGTGGCTGATGTTCCTGACTGTCCTCCAGTTCAGGAGCTCTGCGAGAATCAGTTTCTAGACCAAGCTGCATATCATATCAACGTTATAGAAATAAATAGTTGTCTTGTGGAATATAGGTCTTGACGTGGTGCTGCCCACTCCTCAGGATCCCCACTGGGATGTATCTTGCCACCAGCTCCTGCTGCCAAGCTTAAGGGGTTAGCCATGCTCCTGAAGAGCTTGGGTTCTCCAGAGAGGGTTGTATCCTGAACTGAATATGGAGGTTCCATTTCCATCTGCTGTTATTCACTCATCAGTTATCCACACTACAAGATTTAGCTGTCACATTCCCTTTCTGCAGAGTTCTGTGGCTCTTGCACCCGAAATGCTTTCTGGCTTTTCCCTAGCTCTGATGTCTAGGCCAACCTCGGTGCAGTGGGCAGCAGCCAGTGTCAAGTGCAGTGCTTCAGTACATGGTGGGCATAGTAGATACCCTTGTCTTCTCCGCTTTGCCTGTAGAGCCAATGCCTTGGAGGAGCAGCTGAAGGAACAAGAGCTGAGAGCCCAGGAAATGGTACTAGAAGAGGCCAGAAAGCAGAAAGAACTTCTATGTAAGATGGAGCGAGAGAAGAGCATCGAGATTGAGAACCTGCAGGCTAGGTAGGCAATAGAGAATCCCAAAAGATGCAACATGTAGGGAAAAAGGGGGAAACCCAAGTGGAGAGAACCTGAGAATTCTCCTTGGAGAATATAGGCCATGAGACCTATGTCCAGAGGCTGACTCTTGCCTCTGCAAGTCTGTCCTGTTCATGTCCCCCATCACATAATTTGTCTCATCCAAGTGCATTGGGGGACTCCTGTGGTCCCAGCTATTCAGAAGGCTGAGGCAGGAAGATCACTTGAGTAAAGGAGTCAAGGAGTTAGCAGCCAGCCTGGGCAGGATCGTGAGACTCTTGTCTCAAAAAAAAGAAAGCAACTCTTTAAAGGGAATTTTACAGAATTACTTTTGTGCTTGCTTGGAACTGACACTGTAGGTATTTGATACGTTTATAAAAACACTAAAGAGAAGTCATCAGATAATTGAAATGTCCACACACATTTGATGCTTGTGTCAGAGGGACACTGAGGCCAGTTGCAAGAGCTCCTAACACCAGAGTGGGACCAGCCCAAGACAGTGCCCTGAGGGGAGTATCATGCAAGAGTCCTCAGTGACACAGACGGGGAGTCAGACAGTAGATGGGGAAGACACAGTCATTAGCAGAATTCCAGGGAGTATCCATAGATAGCCCTCCAGGAGATGGCCAGGCCTCCCCTCCCCTAGAGGTTGGACTTGGGCCCAGCAGAATGGCTAGGAAACTGTGACTGGACAGAGAGGATACCTGGGAGACAAAGCTTAACCAGATGACCTGTGAGTCCTGTGGGTGTCAGGTAAGGTGTGACAAGAAGGCACTACACCAAGGTAGGGTCTTCCCCAAGCCCATTGCCCTATCTAACGATGAGAAAACATCTGCAGAGCCAACCTGAGGGGTATTACACAGGACACATGACCAGGGCTGGCTGAAAATGGGATGATTTGGGAGATTCACAAACCAGGTGACATAAAGGGTGATGCTCTGAGTCCCTGCTGGGATCCTGGGCTTTGGTGGGAAATCCACAATGTGCAGTTTGCTAATAGTGTGCACTTGATGAGAAGAAGCCACCATAGTGGTGAGTAGTGATCACACGAGGGAAAGGAAATAAGGGAGGCCCTGGGGATATTACACTGTCTGCAACTGTTCTGTGAACCTAAAGTATCCCCAACCCCAAATGCATTTAACAGCTGGCATGAGTTACAGAAAAGCTTTGGCCTGGAGCACTCACATGGGGTGAAGACTTGTATGAGTGTTTAGGTCCAAAGCAGGTCTCAGGAGGGTTCCTCCAGATGCTAGGCCTTCCTTACCCTGCAGAGGCACATTTTTGAGAGAGCAGGTCCCAGCCTTGTTCTCATGTCCCAGGTTGCAGCAGCTGGATGAAGAGAATAGCGAGCTACGGTCCTGCACACCCTGTCTGAAGGCCAACATTGAGCGTCTGGAAGAGGTAAGATGGCAACTGCAGGCTGTGACTAGCAGAGCCAGGGCATTTCCACCTGTTGGTGCTAACGTCAATCTCCAGTTTTCCTGAGCACAGCCTATCTTGTGCCCTCGGTTCTTCACACTAACAGTGTGAAGATGTGCGTTTAGAGTTGGCAAAGGAGCTGGGCAGTTACTCCTGGGGGTAGGGTGACAGCAGCTGGCAGTGCTGTAATCAGGTGTGGAGGAGCCATCCCTTTGTCAGAAGGCACTGGGCTCAACCCAGCCTCCAGTGGACTCCATAAGCCCCAAGGTCCACATTAAGATTGACCCCATCATCTGAATCTAGAGAACAGTGTCCCCTGCACAGCAGACTATGATGGCTTGTAGTTGGCCTGCTCCTACAAATTTGTGCGTAGAGGCAGCAACCTGGGCCCTGCATCCTGGCTACACACTACAGGCCTCTCTTCTCTCCTTCCTCATCAAGTAACCCTGGGGAGCTCTGAAATCAGAAGATGTTCCAAGGCCATGTGGGCTCTGGTTCCTATAAGCTACAGGTGTTAGACCAGAAATGCACCCAAAAAGCTGGGGATGTAGCTCAGTGGTGCAGCACCTGCCTGGCAAGCGTGAGGTCCTGAATTCAATTTCTGGTACCCCCACCAAAAGAAATGTTCACAGACAGTAGATCAAGTCCTACCCTTCTGCTCCACCCTTTTGAAAAACAGCTGTTGTGGCCTGTGTGCGCCTTGGCCACCCTAATAGGAAGGCTTAGACACACTCCCAGTCAGTGTCACTGGACTGGGCAGTAGTCTCAGGGACAAGCTTCAGAATTGAGCTGTATGCACTGGCTGGAGGTACCATGTCCACACAGACCTTATTTTGTAGGAGAAGCAGAAGCTGCTGGATGAGATTGAAGGGCTGACCCTAAGGCTCAGTGAGGAGCAGGAGAACAAGAGGAAGATGGGGGACAGGCTGAGCCATGAGCGCCACCAGTTCCAGAGGGACAAGGAGGCAACCCAGGAGGTGAGCAGGACTAGCTGTCCCTTTCCTATACCCATACTCTGCCCAGTGCAGCCTGCTGCTGGGGATGGCCAAAGGAGCCTTTGTCTCCTGGACAAAGGCTTTTAGCTATCACTGTCAGCAGGGCCGCTGGTGTTTGATGGCCTCCTGGCCCGTGGACAAGTGATCGCTCAGGAGAACATGGCCAGGCTGACTTAACAGGTACTTGCCCTGTGCTTCCCACACAGCTAATTGAGGACCTCCGTAAGCAGCTGGAGCACCTGCAGCTCCTCAGGCTGGAGGCTGAGCAGAGGCGAGGCCGCAGTAGCAGCATGGGGTTGCAGGAGTACCACAGCCGCACCAGGGAAAGTGAGCTGGAGCAGGAGGTCCGCAGGCTCAAGCAGGTATGACTCAGTCCAGCCCCACAGAAGCTTCCCAAAGGCTGGAGTACCAACATTCCAAACACTAGGACAAAATAACAGACACCCACAACTTAAAGAGATTTAATTTAGCTCAGTTTTCAGGGGATTCAGTCCATGGTTAGCTGTCCCCAAAGCAGAAGTAGCATGGGTGGAAGGGCATGGCAGGAGAAAGCTGCTCCACAGCAGCCAGGAAGCAGAGAGAGACAGGAGGAGCCAGAGACGTGAATATGCCTTTCTAGTGACCTCCAGTGATCCCTCCCTCCAACCATGCCCCACCCCCTAACAACATATAAACGCATGAATGGGTTCATCCACAGAGGAATACAGCACCCCATAATTTGTCACCCTGCAAAGGCCTCACCTATGAACACAAGACTTGGGGAGACATTTTAGATCTGAACCGTAACTGGCCTGAGAGGGGAGCTGAGCTGCAGGTTCCTTGTCCTGGCCCAGCGTGATAATGCTGCTGTGACCCTTAGGACAACCGCAGCCTGAAGGAGCAGAACGACGAGCTGAATGGGCAGATCATCACTCTCAGCATCCAGGGTGCCAGGAGCCTATTCTCCACAGCCTTCTCTGAGTCCTTGGCTGCAGAGATCAGCTCAGTCTCCCGCGATGAGGTAGTATTCTCCTGTCTGTGCCCCAAGGTCTCTATGCCCTACACCAACCCCTTGCTCTCGCCATAGCTCATGGAAGCCATCCAGAAGCAGGAGGAGATCAACTTCCGCCTACAGGACTACATTGACAGGATCATCGTGGCCATCATGGAGACCAACCCATCTATCCTGGAGGTCAAATAGGGCAGCAGAGCCCAGTCTGGGCTGGCTCAGGACGCCACCAGCATCCCGAGTGCCCCGCCACACCATAAGAAGCCGAGACCAGAAGGCCACCAGCCTGCCAAACCCAGGGCATGCAGGACCCTTAGGGAGTAGGGAAGGGAAGAAGGGGAACCTCTGGGACTGAGCCCACAGCAGGCAAGGATTGTGGCAGGTCCTCCGACCCCAGGTTGCCATGTCTGCTTATCAGGGATGGGCTCTTAAGCTGTGTGCAGAGTTCAGGACAGCTCCTCAGGCCAGGTGAGCCCTCCCAACTCCCCTGCAGCAGACCCCTCTTCCCTCCATGGAGTCCTGTCAGGCAGAAAGCAAGAAAACGGGTCCCTACTAGCGCTCCAGCTGCCCACACAAGCGCCCTCACATGGTGCCACCCCATCCCAGCCACTCCTGAATGTTGTCTAAGTCCTGGACCCTCCAATGGGACATGGTGATATGGGACGGCTAGGAAGGAAGGCTGGTATGTGTAGGTCTGGCTGGGAACCGTGTGCCCCCCAGCTCTCCCTGAGTGGCTCATGCCATCACCCAGATGCCCACCTTTGTCTAGCTTCAGGACCAGGGGCCTCCAAGCCACACAGCCACCGTATGCCCTGACTCATTCTGGTAACTTCAAGGGCTTTGTGGGCAGCAGAAGCGCACTAGGACACTTTGCTCTAATAGCAGGACTTGAGATCTTGACTGTGTGGAATTCACTCCCGGAACGGGGTGGACACTGATGGCCCCTCTAACTACACAGGTCACTGCTTTGTAGGTACGACCTGCTCTGGCCTCCTGGAGTCCACGCCCTCCCTAGGCAGACTGTCACTGCCCTGGACAAAGTCCACATTTCCCAGGCTAGAGTCTAAGTATCTGGAACCATGTCTCCTTCTGGTTCCTTCTGGGCGTCTAACTTGAAGTTTTGTTCTTCTCTGGGTTAGATCCTGCAGCAGTGTGGGCAGGGCTGTTCTCCACAGGCACAGGAGTACCGGGTGGCCTTCCTGCACAGTGCCTGCCCCACCAAAGTGGGCAGTGCCACCTCACAGCTACTGGGCCTTCCCAGGGCCTGGGAGTCCCCTGGGTATTCCCAGGTGGACCAAGACCCGTCACAAAGACTGGCCACCCCACTGTGTGTGTGTGTGTGTGTGTGTGTGTGTGTATGTGTGTGTGTGCGCGCACGCGTGCATGAGTGTGCACACAAGTGTGAGTGTATGCGTGCTGCCCTGCATCCCTCCACGTGGCCCTTCTACACTATAATTTAAGACGTTGCCTCGTGTTGTACATTCTGGGGAAAGCCTTGGGTGTAAATCAGTGTAAACTTGGAAGAGAGATTTTTCTATCATGTAGAGTAGGTATTTTTTATAGATTGAAGGTTGATCAATTTTTTAATACTTTCCAGAGACAAAAACTATCTGTGTATACACATGAAATATATATATATATATATATATATATACATATGTATAATATATAAATACTGGAGCCCTGCCTTTCTGTGCCCAGGTCCCAGCCCTATAACAAGGGCTGTGGCCTGTCCTGCTGACCACTCAGCAGTGCTGACTGTAAACACTAGTTTCCAGGAGATACTGAGACACACCAATGACCAACTTGCACGTGGCGCCTACTTCAGCTCCTGAGAAATGATTCCTCCTGCTTGGACACAGGAGGATAGAAGGCCAGCAGGGTCCTGCCCAATGTGTTGGCCACCACAGATTAAAGCTGTTACCACACACGCAAAAGCTGACTCCTTCCTCTGCAGGGTGGTGGTGTGGGTAGGATGCCCAGCATCTTGGCCCTGCTTTCCCCAGGGATCTGGGACATGATTCTGAGCTTAGATTCATGGAGACCATTTTGGTTTTGTAGCTTGGTCAGGGCAGGCCCCTTCCTGAGGCCCCAGGATTGATGACGTTGGCCACCAGTGTAGAAAGGATGTGTGTGCCACAAGTCTTGGGCACAACGTCTCTGCCCTCTGTGATACACATTGTGCGTCATTAGGCATAAAGAAAAGGTTGGGGCTGTCAGGGTAGTGGGAGGCAGCACATCCAGGAGTGGTCAACACATAGAAGGCAGAGGCCCAAGGATAGATAGCTCAAAAGTCAAAAAGAAGGGCTGGTGGGCAGCTGAAGAATTCAGGCAGCCCTCTAATCAGGGACAGCATGACCAAGTTCTGAGGGGAAGTAAACGGTGTCTGATTGGAAGGGCAGGTTATTGGCCAAAAGTGCCTGAACATCAGCTTTTTAGAATACATACCCAGCTTGGGTGAGCCCAGATGAGCAAGTCTCAAACCTATAGCTCTCCCATCCTCTTACACTGAGCTACCTGCCTGTTGGTTATCCTCAGACCAAGGGAACACAGGTCTGTTGACTACTCAGCATTGATAACAGGAGGGGGCAGAGCCTGGCTTGCTTCAAGATGTTGTCCTTGAGGTAGAGCAGCAGAGACACTATTTACCAGGGTCTGGCCCAGGAGCCCTGGAAACTTGACTGGTAGAACTGAGGGGAAAATCTAGGGGCACAGACAAGTCTGGTCCTGAGTTTCTGCCTGTATGGGTATAGCTTGCCCTCCCATCAACCCAGGCTCGCTCTGTGGGCATCTTCTTGATGCCTGCAGGGCCTGTCTGCCTAGGAGAAGCTGAAAGCATAGAGGGTGTCTTTCCACCATGGCCTAGCAACTCCTAACTCACTTCACCTGTAAGCACATGAAGCCTGTCCACAGTCCAATCAGTCCCTTCATCAGATGCTGAGATCACTGGCTAGCCCTATAGTCTCCACCCCAAGGCAGACACAGTCCCCTGTTTAGGACATAGTGTAGGGCAGGGAAGAACAAGGCATTAATTAGGGAAAACATTCCCAGAAGGCAGCCTGAACTTCTTGTAGTGGGACATTCCCACAGGAAACCTGGAGATCCCAGCAAGGCTGTTCTGGGTGGCGATTCTCCAGCCTTTCACCCTCACCCCACTGCAGTCAACTGGAAACGGCTTGCAAACACTGGCAGCTGTATCCAGCAGACCTGCCCCTCTCCAGGTGGATCCTGTCTCCACAGTTGGCTCCTGGCTTGGTACAGCACCACAGCTTAAACCTTCCAAGTCTTATCAATTTACCTGATAGCATAAATAAAGCTTGGGCTTAGCAAACAAGAGCAGTGGCCAAAGTATTTTGCCCCTCCTCTGGAAGAAAGCTTATTGGCAGTGAGGCTAGGAAGTTACTTCCCCATCTAGCTAGACCCCCAAGGCAGCTGCCCAGAGAGCATAGGCCTGTCCACTTGCTAGCAGTTCATAGACCTAGGGGAGGCCCAAAGGACCAGAACTTCAACCAGGAACCTTATCCATTTAACCTGAGTTCACTGATTATTCTGACACAGGTGTATGGCTTACAAAGCAGATAGTCCTAGAGTAATTTATAAAATCAGCTTTGGGTCAGGGCAGCTGGCCTGCCCATCTCAAGCCTGTTACTCCAAGCTTCCAAGTGCTCATCCATGAGCATTGTGACTCTGATTGCCTCTGGTCTCTTCACTGCTGGGTGCCCAAAGCCTAGCACAGAGTTGGATCCCAAGTTGGCTCAAGGACTGGGCTGTTTGATGCTCAGGGCTCTGTACTGCCCCCACATCCCCAGGCTGTCTTGTGGGGTTTTTTTCATTTGTTTTTATCTTTTTGAGACAGGGTTGCACTATGCTGTTCAGGCTAGCCTTGAGCTCACTTTGTAGCCCAGGCTGGTCTCAAACTCACTATGATCTTCATGCCTCAGCCTCCCAAGTGCTGGGATTACAGGTGTACACCACCACGCCCAGCCTTGTCTTGTGGTATTGATTTGGGTGTGTCCACATGTCAGGGTTGTGTCCTCTGACCAGCACCACACTGGTGTGGAGCAGGATTCAGTCAACAGTTGATAACCAAAGCACCAGGGATGGAGCTCAGTAGCACTGCACCTGCCTGGCAAGTGTGAGGCCCCGAGTTTGATTCCTGGTACCAAAAAAAAAAGTTGATAACCCAAAGTCTTTGCTGTGCAATGAATCAGAACATTCAGGATGACCACACAGTGACTAGAGATGCAGGAGAGACCTCTGTCCCTTATCTTGCCCATCTCTAGCTCTTTCAGGCAGCAAATATCTTAGTAATCCTAACATTCCTCCTTAGGCCCTCTTTTGAGTGACTGCATTCTCCCACAATGGCAGGCCTTGTTCATGCCCTGGCCCCCTAATAGGGCCCTGCTAAGCAACACAGGCAGCAGAGTTAGCCACTTGCAGCAAGCTAGCAAAAGCCACAACTGCAGGCCCAATTCTAGTGGTTTCTCTGGCAGGCAGGTCACAGGGCTGTGTGCTCCTCTAGACTAGTAAGCAATACCAATTCTGGTCTCAATCACCACAGGTGCCCCATGAAGGCTGAGGAAAGAAGGGGACCTATGGTCACTGAAAGTGTACTCTCAATGTCCTCTCGTGAAAGGCACGTTAGCCAGAGGCTGCACTCCACACTGGGAACGGGAGAAGTTGCCCAGATTGCAAAGAGCAGAGCCCTCTCTACAGTCCTTAGTGTCTTTCAGACAGCCTGCTGGCTTGGAAGGGATGTACTTCCTGGCCCTGTCTCCAGAGAGCCTGTAGGCCTGGGATGAGTGTTTCAGAGCAAGATAATCCTCCCAGAACACATGAATGTCCTGCAACCTAGGAATAATTAGCCAGCTTCTGAACCAGGCGTGGTGGTGCATACCTGTAATCCCAGTGCTCAAGAGCCTGAGGCAGGAGGACTGCTGTAAATTCAAGGCCAGGCTAGGCTATATAGTGAAGCTGTCTCAAAACAAAGCCATTTTCTGACCTGATATTAAAAGTGGGATCCGCAGGTGTCTCCACTCAGCATCAGAGAACAATGGTTTATCTTCAGCTTGCTGGCTCTCCGGATGCCTGTCCCTAGAGGGCCTATTGTGTGTGATGGGTGCAGATTTTTCTGAGCTCTAAAGTAAACTTCACTCACTTTCTCACTTAAAAACCTCAGGTCTATCTTACCACAGATCTGGTGGTCTTTCCTGAGTCTCCAAAACACTCTTCTTTCGGCTCTGATTTCCCTTTCAAAGGCCCAGCTGCCCTCAAATCCCTCTTTCACTGCAGCTTTTGCTTCCAGGACTCTTGGGCATCTCCCACGCTCAGAAGACAGACGAGCCTTAAGAGGGCTTTGAAACTCCTGGACGTATGAGTGACCTCAGGCAACCAAATGGTCCTAAAGGAACGCTAAACCTAAGGGCCTCTTTCGTGAAGGGGTTGCTCGGAGGGCTCGGGAGGGGGATGGCCCATTTTGAAGGCTGATTCCCTTGAGATAAGGAAACAGGTCCAGATAAGCCATATGCCCAAGTGACATCGTGATTTATGAGGCCGTACCTCAGACTCAAGCTGATCTGCATGACTGCCGCTTCTGATCGCTGGGCCCAGAAGTAGCCGCCAGGAGCACAGCCACACATCCCGGAGGAACCGGAAGCAGCCAAGGGATGGCCTTGACCTCTCTGCAGCAGGACCTCCCAGCCCCTAACCCGGTCCAGAAACAGCAAGTCCCCACCCCCGCCTTGGACTCCTAGCCCCATCTTGGAGTAAGCTGGACCCAACTCCAGAGACTGCCGGACCCCTTTCTGAGAGCGCGCCCCTTGTCCCCCTCGCAAAGCACTCTGGTAGATGTAGTCCATTCCATTCTCCACCCAGCGCTCCCTGTGTTAATCCAGGACGTCTCTAACAGAGGGCGGGACGCGGAGAGCCCAAGGGCGGCTTCAACCAGAGATTGGAACTCCCGGCATGCTTCGCGCGTTGGCACATGCCCTGTGGGGAGTCGTAGTCCGGACGCGAGTCCCAGCGCCGCGAGCGCCGCTGACGCACCGTAACCGCGAAACCCGGCCGGGCGCCACTCTACGGAGATGGCGTAAAGCGAGTCGTGCCGGGCGGGCTCTACGGAGGCGGCGTAAGAAGGCCGGGCCCGGCGCCTAGCTGCTGAGGCGTGCTGGTCTGGGCAGCAGGGCCGGAGCCGAGTGAGGTTTTACCGCTTTCGTTAAAGTTGGGGATCAGCCGACGGAAGCGACGCTCAGCCGCTTGCGCTAAGGAGGCACCGCAGCTCTCAGAGGTGAGTCCCACGAAGGAGCGGCCCCAGGCCCACGGAACTCCTCCTCGGGGACAGCGGCCCAGGACCCGGCAGCCTTGGCCTGGGTAGTACCGGCCCCGGACCGAAGGGTTTGGCCTGCGCTGCAGCAACACAGGAAACTCGGCCTGGTGGACAACGGCCCGGGACGGTGAAGTACGGGTGTCAGTCTGGGGACCTCGGCCTAGATGCAGTGGCCCGGGACCAGGGGACTTAGCTTGGTGGGCAGCGGCCTCGGGCTGAGGTGCTGGGCCTGGGGGGTAGTGGCCAAGGACCTGGGTGGCTCAGCCAGGGGGTAGGGCCTCAGACCGTGATGTGGCAGCTGGATGGTTTAGGCTCTGCATGTTGTTGGGGTTTGGTCCTACGGGTCACTCCAAGCCAGCCCGGGTGCCTCGTACACAGGTGGCAGTCCCCCTGCCTCCCTGTCCTTGAGTGCCCTCTTTTCCTCAGGCGAAGCGCTGATCCATTGCATGTGTTGAGGAGGACCCTTCACAGTTACTGGTAGCCGCCTGGGGATCCTAAAAGAGTGGTGTGCAGAGGGCAGTGGGCATCATTTATTTGTACCCCGGCTGTCCCACACTTCCTCTTCCCTGTTCCTCCCAGCGGGTGGGGAAGTTATTGAGGCCGGCTCCTGACAACCAGGGTTACCTGCTAGCTGTAGAAGGTGCCCTTCCGGTCCTGACCAGGGATCTCTGTTGAATAGTCAGGGTAAACGGCTGGGGCGGTGTTCAGTCCCTTTAGTTCCCAGAGCTGTGACCACACCACAGATTCCAGAACCCCAAAAGCAACTGTGAGGCCCAGGTGTTTGGGATCTTGCAACTCAGGGAGGTGAGCAGTGAGAAGAACCTCAGTTTGTTTGGGAGGCTGAAGGGGCCTATGCTCCCCATCTTGGGATCCCCCTGCCCATTGAGTCAGGGGTGTAAAGCAGGCTGAGGGGTCGGGTAATTCTACCCATCTAGTTATGAGTGACTTTCTCAAATGGGAAGAGGGGCAAGAGGTAGTGTTTCCTTGCTCTTGGATGGACACAGGGAGCCATGGGTAGGTATGTCACTTGGCAGGAAAGGATCTTCCAATATGCCAGCTCAGCCTTAGAGTGGGGTTGCATGCTATGCTTCCTATGAGGAAGCTTCCTATGTCCCCACTCTGTTCCTGCAACTGAGAATCCCTGGAGGTCCTTGTGTAGCAGACAATTTAGTGACCTCCAGCTCTTGAGGAAAGCAGGTTTAAGCCCTGCTGGGTGCAAAGCTCAGAGCCTACAGACTTCGCAGGAACTTATAAGGCCTTCCACTTAGCATCTCAGAGCAGTAAGAGGCTGGCCCCTGAGCCTGCATCTGTATGGAAACCTTATAGGAAAGGTTGCAGTTCTTCTGTTGATGTGGGCCAAAGCTTGTGCACATCAGGCCATGCCTATACCAAGTCCTCTTGCCCCTTTCTTGTAGTGTCTCTCTGAGGCTTGTACAGATATGGAAACCAAGGCAGGTTTCTGACTCGCAGGTCTGCCTTTGACTACCCCATTGCACTACCTCATAAGTGGCAGTTGGGAAGAAGGGTTCCACTGCCCTGAAAACCTGTCAAAAAACAATGTCCTGTTCATGAGCTGGTTGGGAAAGGGCCAGAAGGAGGGCAGCTGTCCATATTGCCATTTGGGGCAGAGCAGCCCCTGGCCTAGTTGTCTGGCCCTCCGGGTGACAGGTGTGAACAAGTACTCAGAAGGTAAACTAGTATTAAGTGAAAGCAATTTGGACTCTGAAAATTGTATTTATAGAAATCCAGGAACATCAGTGACTTGTCACATCCACATTCGTCTTAGACTGTGAGGCTGAAATGATGGAGGGGGGCGCATAGCTGTGGTTTGATCTGTCTCTTCAGCCCAGACCCAGAGTAAGGACAACACCTCCCTGGGGCCTTTAAGGGGGCTGTCCTTCCTGCTGGACTGCCATATCTCCTCACTGGCCTTGGTTCCTATCCATGCTTGATATAGTACTTGTGCAAGAGCATCCTGAAGTAAAGCATGGTTCTGTTTCTCTACCCTAAAGCACTCACTTTTTTTCCTAACTGCTCAGTGTGGATATGGGCTCTGCCTTCTGACCTGCCCTCTTCCTACTGCACCTTGGCTCTGTGGAGCTACTTCACTTTCATCCTCTGCTCTCCAAAAAAACTCCAGAAAGCCTATGTCCAGCTTTAATGTCATCCTGTCCCCCACCCTAGCGGTCCACTGGCAGCGCTCACACTCTGCACACCTCCCTTGCTGGGTACAAGTGCTTAGAGGGCTGAAACTGTTTCTGTCTCTCAACAGGCCCTGTGCCAAGCTCCGTGCAGCCGTGCATTGAGCAGGTAGCCCATGAACAGCCTTAGGTGCTTACTGCAGGCAGCTGTGAGCCATTCAGGTTCTGAAGTCTGAGGGGAGCTCCTGAGACAGTCCAGAAAGGCAGCAGCAGAGCTTCTTGTGGAAGAGGGATATCTGTGCCTAACTTTGGCTCGTTTCTGAGTCTGAGTAAGGAGGAAGATTGCTGCCCAGTGACCCTTGCACAAGTGTCACTGGAAGGAGATAGGGCTATGGGTTGAGTCTGGACTTGTTACTGTGTGGGTCCAGGCATGGCTGGATAGAAACCTCCTGATGAATGGTGTGGGCTCATGAGTGACATACATAGTGCTTTCAGGACAGGCCTGCAGCTGAGTTTAGGGAGGGCAGGGAGCAGGAGCCATGGGAAGACAGGCCCCAAATGAGGCAGAAGGCCCCCAGGCCAGTGATGGTGAATCTTTTAGAGCTTTCATTATACAAACAGGCTCACCACCACTAGCCAAGGCCATCTGGTTGTACCTTTGTACTTTTCTGTGGGAGCTGGTACACGGGAAGCTGCAGGGACTCATGGGATACCAGGTGGGCTCACTGAAGTCTACATGTCAGAAGACTAGTGGACAAATGCCTCACCCTTGCCCACCTGTCCTGGCAAGTGCACATCACATTTTTGCCTTCCACATCCCAGTGCCTCAGCTGAGGCCAGGGAACCTTTGAGAGCTGCTATTCCTACCTCCCTAGTGGGTGAGCTGGAAGATGTGCCCAGAAGGATTTGGGGATATCGGGAGGAAAACAGGTTGATAGCTACTGTTTGAAAATGTCATAGAGGGCTGGGGATATAGCTCAGTGGAATAAGCGCTTGCCTAGCAAGCGCAGGGTCCTGAGTTCGATCCCCAGTACCGCAAAAAAAAAAAAAAAAAAAAAATGAAAATGTCATAGTGCAATTGCACTGATTGTAGAGAGACATGTGGCTTCCTGACCCTCTGGGAGCAAATATGCTTCATTGCAGAAGGATTTCCTCCCTGCACTCTCCTCCATTTTCCTTGAAAAAGTTGCCCTTTGGAATTAATTACTCAGGCAAGTTGAACCTATCATACTTGCCCCATGCCCTGTCCCACCCACTCCCCACCTCTCCTTAAAGGGACCTACAGCTCGGTCTGGTGCTTTCTGGAGCCCTTTGCCCTCTTGAAGAGGCAGCTGTGTGGAGATTAGAGCTCACTGAGGAAGGAAGTGCCAAGAGGTTCTTGGGGCAGGATCTGCACTCCTTCACCTCCTCTCTACCTCTCTTTGGGGCCAGTGGAGGACTTGGTGCTTCCTGTCCTGTTGCCAACTGGGGCCTCAGTGTGTGTGGGCCTAGGCTGCTCCTGCTGCTACTTGGCAAACAAGAAATATAGTACTAAGCCAGGTGTGGCGGTACATGCCTGTAATCCCAGCACTCAGAAGGCTGAGGCAGGATGATCTTTGCAAGTTCAAGACTAGCCTGGTTCTACACATTAAACGTTGGACTTGTCAACTGAAAAATGAAATCTTAAGTATATGCTTCTGATTCCCTGACATACCACTTTGAAAAACTTAATTTCTTTTTTCATGATGCATGATCAAGGTGATGTACAACTCCATAGACAAAAAACATATAGTGACTGCTCCCTGTTCCCTGCCATGAACAGGACTGGGCTTGTGAATGTTCTTCAGATGCTCTTTTCCTGAGCCTGTCAGGACACTCCTGTCCTTCCACAGTGGACCAGGTCCCTCAGAGTCCAGCCCCAAGATTCTCTAGATCCTGTAGAATCTAAGGATTTCAGAGCTCCCAGTGCAGTTCTGACAGCCCAGCCCTGGGTCCTGATTTCCATGCTCAAGCTGTGGCTGATAGCTTGCCGATGACAAAATACTCAACAAAAACTGACGAATCTAGAGCTGAGGAAAGCCTCGTTGCAGCACATTCTTGTATTAGCTTCAGCTTGGTAAGGTGCAGGGGTTGGGGCAGGCCGTGTTCCTTCTTGAGTTTGTTAGCAGGAAGTTTTGTGCTTTTGGATCCCAAGGGTTTTGTTCCTATATGTGGCTTCTAGGTGGGTATTTTATTTTTAGAAGAACCTCTGTGATTCACTTTGCTGGGTTGTTCATGTAGGAGGGCAACCACTGAATGTGTGCAAGAGGCTACAGTATGTCTCACACAGGGTCAGGGAGAACAAGATGGGAACACCTGAGTGCCTCTCCTGCCATGGCTGCTTTTGTGTGATAAGTGCTACAAAGAAAAGCAGAGCCACGCAACTTGAAGCAGTGGTTGCCTGTTGACAGTTGGAACAGCGAGGTGGGGGTGCCAGGACCTAGGTCCAGGGACTCTTGATGTCTACCTGGCTGTTTGCCCTGACTCCTGCCCCATTTGGGCACCTTGCCTTGGGAGTCTCGAAGGACCTCAGCTTCCTCCCTGGCTGGTGCTAGGGAGGGTGAAACAGAATCTTAAGCCGCCCCTTCTCTTGTCATGGCTGGCCCAGGGCTGGCCACCTACCTTTCTAACTAGGCTGGACAAGTTGGGGGCCTTGGATGAGGGCAGTGAGGCACTAACTAAGCCTGTGCTTGCCCCTAGGGCACAGGTCTCCTTCTGTTGTGGGGCAGATACAGCTTTATTTTGTTGTTGTTATTTTTATTATAATTATTGCATGCATACTAAGGATTGAACCCAGGCCTTCACACTAAGCTATATCCCCAGCCTTTGTGTGTGTGTGGGGGGGGAGTACTAGGGATTAAACTTTAGGCCTTCACACTGAGCTATGTCCCCAACCCTTATTTTTGTTTGGAGACAGAGTCTTGAAGTTGCCCAGGCTGGGTCCAAAATTGCAGTCTTCCTGCCTCAGCCTCCCCAAGTGCTGGGATTATAGGCGTGCACCATTGTGCCAGGTACAGTGTAGCCTTTCAGATGGTATAGATAATAGCCCTGTGGCAGGCCCAGGGCTTGGACCACATGCCTGTTGGAACTGATTTCCAGGACTCTAGCTTGTTCTTAAAAGCTCAGAGGCCATGTTTGACTTGCTGAGACAGAGTTCAGACCTTCCAGGAGGGCATGCCCTGTGTGAAGGCATGCCCTGTGTGGAAGCCACAGTTGCTGTCTACTTGGCATCCCTTCCCAAGGCACTGACCCAGCTACAGATGCACCAGCAGCTTGGGTATCTGTGCACCTTGGGTGAGCCCATTCCCAGCATTGTGACCTGTCTGTGGGTGCAGACTGCAAGACTGTTGGTGAAGTAGCAGGGTTAGGGTGCTGTGGTGGGGGACAGCCCTGCATCCTTAAGATCTGCTATCCTGCCGCTACAGAACCTGATTCAACCTTTGGGAACCTCTTTTAGGAAAGCCACAGTGCTAAGCCTTGGGGCTATGGCTTAGCGTTCTGGGGTATGTGTGAGAGAAGATCTGGTAGGACCTTGTCTTTCTAGGTATCCTTTAATCACCTCAGGTGTCTCCCCTTTGCCCTGACTCTGGACTCCAAATGGAACCCTTTCCATGTCCCCAGTGGTGATTCTGGAGCAGTTTAGGAAGTGTGTGTAAGCCCCATCCCTTGGCCTGGCCTCTTCTTGTCCTTGAGCCCCAGAGGCCAAGGTTGGGGGCCTGGACAGGGAGCTGGTGATGTGAGCACTGAGGGTGCCTCCACCTGTCTCCAGGGATTGCTGCTCTTCAAGTTCTCATGAGGGTGGAGGTCATGGTAGAATCCTCCCACAGGTTGGTCCTGGCCTGGTTTCTTGTTGGGAAAAGGAATTCTCTCCCTGCCGTTGACCCTCCTGACTTACAAGGCAAAAGCTTTGTTGCCTCAGGCTATTTCCTCAGAAGGTGGCCTTGGTATCAACAGTCTCCAGGTACCAGCTTGCTGTTGGCCTCTTGTCTGGACTGACAACCTCCTGGTCTGGTGGGTGCAATTCCAGGGAGTGGAGAGTAGCCATGGGTACCAGGCTTGGCTAACGTTGCCCCCTCTTCCTTTACTATCTCCTGTGTCTGTCTTGGGTGGAGGTGACACTGGGGCTGTTGTAGTTGTTATGTGGTGGGATGGCCCTTCCTAAGACTTGTCAAATAGACCCTGGAAGCCAGGCATTGACACAGGATGGGGAGCTTGGTGTGCTGTCACCCTTGGGCAGGGGCAGGTGGGAGGGGGCACAGGGGTCTTGCTGTGTGTATTTATGAATTAGCAGGTCAGTGGCACATGGCTCAGCCTGGGTTGTGCAAGGGAAGGCACTGGCTAGGGCACTCCCAGACAAGGACACTCGAGGAGAGCCTTTGCCTGGACACACCAAGAGCCCCACGAGCTGAGGATGAGACAGGGCCTCTCCTGATTATTTCAGAATGCTGTCCCCAGGTTGTTCTGCTGCTAATGGGGCATCCTGAAGACCTGGAAGCAGTCCCAGGCAGGAAGTACTGTCATTCTACCTTGGCTGATACAGGAGGTACTGTCAGCCTGCCAGGCTGAAAGGCAAAGGCAGGCAGCACCAGCATACCCTGACAAGGGGTCCCAGCCTTTGGTTAGGCTTCTGAGCTTAGGAGAGTCATAATGGCCCCCAGTACCACCCCCTCAGGAAGCACCCTTGAGTTTGTGCCTCAGATATGCTGAGCATCTCTGTTCTGGACAGGCTGTTAAGACTAGCACCAGTGACCCACCCCTAGAGGTGAGCAAGGTTAGGGCCAGGGGTGCAGCACAGAGGGGTTGTTGATGTCACCACCAGGACTTGGCCTTCTGACCTAGAGCAAATGCCTTGCTAAGTCCCAAGGGGGGTCTTCTTATCCTGGGCACCCTGCTGTTCTCCAGATGCTTGCAAGGCATGCCTCAGCCAGGTCTGGACTGGGCCAGTGGGTCCTGTTTAATTAGCATCTTTCTTGCAGAGCAGTAGCAGCCACCCCCAAATTTCCCTGAGGCCAGATCTAGGCCACTGGCCCATTTTAAACTAGGGCAGCAGTTCCCAGATGAAAGTAGAAGAGGAACTGGCCCTTGGGTTTTGGGGTGTGACAGATGATGGGAGGAGTCTCTTCCCTTGGCCTGGAAGGCAGGCATCTCTTTTTTCCAGTCCTGGGATTAGAACCTAGAGCTTTTCTTGTATTAGGGAAGCACTCTGCCTTCTCACTTTGGCAGCACATATACTAAAATAGGGAATCACTTTGCCACTGAGCTACATTCCTAGCCCTTTTAATTTTTTATTTTGTGAGAGTGTCTTAGTAAATTGCATGGAGTAGCCTGGAATTCGTGATTCTCCTAGCTCACCCTTCTAGTGCTAGGATTCCAGGTCTGTGCCACCATGCCCAACTAGAAGTGGCTACCTCATCATGCTCAGTGTTCCCTGCCCCATCCTACTGGGAGGTAGTGTGGTTACAGTGTTGTCTGGCTCAGTGAGGTGTCATGCAGCAGTGAGGAAGTGAATGCCTGTGGCAGGAGCCTCTCACTCAGCATCACTGATGGCCATATCCAGAGACCTAAAACGGCCTGGCAGTGGCAGAGCTATAGATATTTGCTGAGTAAGCACAGGGGCACACTAGTGAAAGCACAAGAGGCACTGGTTGGAGCATTAGGTTGCTCTCACCAGTCTCTACAGGAGAGAGTGACCCTTAGGCAAGACTTGGGCCTGTCACATAGGGCCAGAGCCATGCTGTGCTCTGTGGGAAGCTTTCCCTCACATTCTATCTGAGGAGAAGCCTTAGCGTGTTGCTTCATAAAAGATCCTATCCTCTTCCCAGGTTATTGAAAGATAGACCCAAGATGGGAAGTAGACTGACCCTGTCCATGTCAGTGCTCCTCATGGCCCTACCTTTGTGCCATACACTTGTGTGCCCTTGCTCTAAAGCAAGAAAACCTGGGAGAGCCAACCTTTCTTGCTTACAGAAGGCTTATCCCCAGGGTCCTTGGACCAGTGAATTGAGTGTGATGACCTCTTTGGTGGAGGAGTAGCCAAAGCCATAAGAACAAGTAGCCCTGGAAGATTCAGAGTCCATGGGGCTACTGCTGCGTCCTTCTGAGGCACATGAAGACTTGATGCAGCTGTTCACCATGCATGGGTCCAGCAGCCATGGGGTGAAGGCGGGATGAGGACTGATAGCTGCATCCAGAAGGCAGGTTCCCTGTGGTCATCCAGTGAGATCAGGATCCTAGGCTAATACAAGGAAGAGGAGGTTGGGTATGGTGGTGCACACCTACAATCCCAGCACATAGGAGGCTGAGGCAGGAGGCTCGCCACAAGTTCGAGGCCAGCCTGGGCTACATAGTGAGGTCAAGACCAACCTGAACTACACAGTGAGACCCAGTCTTTAAAAAAAAAAGAAGAAAAGACTGTGCCAGGAAGCTTCTCTCAGGACCCCAGGCAAAAGTAGGGCTCACTACCCGCAGGGTAGGGTTCCCTACCACTCCTGTGGGAGTTGTCTCCCCTGGAGGCAGGTGTGGGGTAGTGGAGTGATACCACCTTGGAGACACATCAGATGCCCCAGATGGTTGGTCCTCAGGGCTCTCTGTTCTTCCTGGCCACCTCTCCCTGTTCCTTGTCTTCTGAGCACTCAGTGAAAAGAAGCTTGTTCTGCCCTCCAGGGAGGCCTTCTCCCCTTCCCTTCAGGATCATTTCACTAGGCTGGTCCAGCTCAGTAGGGTGTAGGTCAAGCTTGAACATCCATGAAGTGGATACCACTTCTGCCCTGGTCCTGCTAGGGGGTTAGTGAAGAGCAGGTGAGGCCTATATGAACTGTACTCCTAGAAGTGCACCTCACCCCATACCTAATCCTGGTATCTTCCTCCAAGACAGGCTAGTGAGTGCCCAATCGGGGGCTGCAAGTGGACCCAGGGATACATGGTTCTGCTTTCACCACAAATGTAGACAAGGTGCTTTGTTTTTTTTTTTTTTTTTTTTTTGGCGGTACTGGGGATCAAACTCAGGACCCTGCGCTTGCTAGGCAAGCGCTTATTCCACTGAGCTATATCTCCAGCCCCAGACAAGGTGCTTTGTTGACCCTGTAGGAGGCTGCTGTGTGTCAGGGCTCAGTAGTGCAGGGACTGTTCCAACACTGACGCTGGCCACAGGAGAAGCAAATATCTTGGGTGACCTGGCTGATGTGGGGCTAGAGCTCGGGAATGCGGCTTTCTGGGCCTCTGGTCAGAACCCTTACAGCTACAGCAGCTAATGCACTGAACTGCTCCTTGCAGAAGCCACCAGCACATGTGGTTACCAAGTCCCAAGAGGTGGCATGTCCATATTGAGATGAGCCAACAAATACAGCCCAGCAACCTGGACCTCACAGTAGCCCAGTAATGTCCTTTGTGTGATTTCACATTGATAATGATATCAGATATGTTGGGTTACACAAAGTACACCCGGGTTCCTCTTACCTGTCTTTTTGCCACCTTTACTGGCTTCTAGGAAACCTGAATCTGTCTGGTTTTCTCTGGCCTGAGCCAGCCAGGATTCTTTAAAGAGCCAGATAGGAAACACTTGCAACTTTTGGCCCAGGCAGTTTCCAAAAGTAGCCGTAGGCAACATGTAAACAACTGAGTGGAGCCATGTCCAGTAAAAATATTTGTGGATACTGAAATTTAATTTTATGTAGTTTTTACCTCCTGTATTCTTTTCCTTTTTTTAAAAAAATTTTTCCCCAGCCACTAAAATATATAAAGTGGGTTCTGTCTGGTGGGCTGCTCCATGCTCTGTGACCCTGCTCTGGACCACAGTGTGTTTGTTGAAGTGCCCATCTTGCTTGTGGGAGAGGCCTGAGCAGGCACAGGACACAGGGCCAGTAGTGCTCCATCCCAGCCAGCCTCTTGGGGTAAGGCAGCCCCTCACACTTTTAGTGAGAAGGCCATTAAGTGGATATTGTGGCTGCATGGGGGACTCCGTTGGTTCTGATCAAAGCCTGATGGCCAGAGGGTGCAGAACTGTTGGGCCTACAGCCCGGGGTGTTAGGGAAGGGCTGGGTTCTGTATGGCTAGTCCTCTCAGTTATTAGGTGTTTTTATTTCATTTTTTTAAACAGTATTGTACTAGGAATAGAACTCAGGGTATACTAAGCTATATTCCCAGCCCTCTTTATTTTAATTTGAGATGGTGTCTCAGTGAGTTGCCCAGTCTTGACTCAGACTGGCAATCCTCTTGCCTTAGCCTCCAGAATAGCTGGGATTATACACAGGGATGTGCTGTTGCTCCTAGCTAGGTGCTGAGTCTTAAAGGAACCACCAGCCCACTCACTTGTGGTATAAAGGGCCTCCCGTATCTGGGACTGCCTCCCAATTCTACACATACCAGCTTCAGTTTCCCAAGGGCTTGTAGAGAAGCCAGGGTGGGCTCCTGGTGGGTAATAATGAGTCCAGAGCTGGGGACTGCTGGGACTAGGCCTGCCCATCAGCCCACAATCAGAAATGCAACCTGGATGCCCATCTTGACCCAGAGCCCTGGCATTGGGACCTCAGTAACCCAGACAGTCCATGCATGTCAGTCTCCTGTCCCAGGACTACCACTTGCAAGCCTTGTTTGGTCTTTGCTTCCTTGGCCAGGGGTATAGAATGGCCTCTCCTGTTGTGCAGATAGTCCACCTACAGAGGCCACAACCAGGCTGTGCTTCTTCCTGGTCACCTAGGTGGTGTGAGTGTCTGGAAGAGAGGCTGAGGGGCTGGCCCAGGGCAGTGGGTTTGCAGGATTGGCTGCTGTCCTTCCAAAAACACAGCATAACCCATGCCCCTTACATCTTTCTCTGGCCACTGATAGCTCCAGCTACCTTTCTTTGAGACCCTTCTGAGGCTTAGACCACCAGCATGCACTTTGCCCCTTCGTTTTTCCTTCACCTGTGGTTAAACATCCATGCACTTTTTTCTATAATAGGGCAAAAAAAGTGTGATCTCTTTTCCAACTAAGGAATAAGACCCCTGTAAAAGCCAGAGACAAGTAGTGTGGGTGTTGCTGAGTATTCATGGGCAGGGTGGGATGATGTGCATTATTGGAACCCTGGTGCTAGCCTCAGCTGCCTGCCTCTACCTGCTGTGGGCCTGGCTGTGGGATGAGCCCTGTGGTGCTAAATAGTTGAAGTAGAACCCTGGGTCCCTGCATCTTGCTCTCCCTTGCCCCACCACAGGCTGCTCCGCATGCTGGGAATCCTCCCAGGGCCTGGGACTTTGCCTCTGTGATCACGCTGTTTTTTCTCTCTTTTTATTCTCTCTCTCTTTGTTTATTTTTGTTATGTCACTGACCAGCCAGCCGCCCTGTCTCCAGCGTGGGCACTCTGCTCTCTCCATGCTCCCGTTCGTGTGTTGCCGGCCAGAGGTGACCAGGCCCAGCTCTCAGCGTGGCCACTGTCAGGGAGGCCATGGGGAGCTCCGCCTCCTCCCTGGCCACCGAGACAGAGTCAGACCATGGCTTCCCTAGGGGGCTGCCCTACCCAGGGCCCTCAGCAGCGGCTGGCTGGTGTAGGAGTGGCCCTGGGGCGCCTGTCTGGGGGAGTGCCCTGGTCACCAGGCAACACCCACGCCCCCGGGCCCGCAGGTAAGAAGGTGGGGAGGGAATGTCCCAGAGGGGTCTTGGGCAGGAGGCCTCTTTCTCAGGGTATCCCTCCCTGTCAGAGATGCTTGCTTAGAACTGGGGCCTATCTTTTAGGGCTTTCTGGCATTTTATTCCCCATAAGGTGCAAGAAGAGCTTGTTTCCACTCTAGGCTGAGCAAGACCCCCTCCTCCAAGGCCAGGGTATGTCAGCACTGCCCACCATTGGGCACTTCTTTGCCTGGGCCTCTCATGCCTTGCCAAAGCTGCCTGGAGACCATCTTGGACCAGGGAAGCTGCTGACCCCAGCCCTCATGTGACTGTGATTCCCACAGTCGGCCATCTGTTGGACCAGCATGAAGCTGTGGGCAGCACACAGGAGACTGGACTCCTCAGGTGTCTTTGACATAAGGTCTGAACTCCTGGCAGATGAAGGACATAAGCGGGTATTTGGGGCTGTGGGAGATTCCAGAGTCCTAACAGTTAACCCTAGTGAATGAGAGGTTCTGTGGAGCTAAAGGCTAGGGAGGACAGGAGCAGAATAACAGCAGAGACCAGGGAGAAGCGGGAGTGGCCAGGCCTGGTGGCTGCACACTGCTTTTTCTGCACATGATGGTCTCAAGAGTACATCTGCAGATCCTCTCCATACTTTGTCACTCTAGGAAACACGTCCATGTCTTTTCAAATGGCTATTGAGATGTGGTATATGCATTAGACTCACCTGTTAGTATAATCATTTCCAACTAGTGTGTAGCTTTGTGCAGACATCCTCATGAACTAGTTTGTGGCATCTCTGTACCCCCAAAGAGATCCTCCTGCCTATTGTAGTCACTCCCTATTCTGGTCCCAGACAGCCACTAACCTGCTGTCTATAGGTTTGCCTTTTCTAGAAATTTCACATAAGGGGAATCATACAGTGTGTGGCCTTATGGGTCAGGCTGCTTTCACTCAGCATAATGCCCTTGGGCTTCATACACATTACAAATGTGTTAGAATTTTATTCCATTTTATGGCTGAATAGTATTGTATTGTAAAGATACACCATCTCTTATTTATCTGTTTGTGGACACTTGGCTTGTTTTCAGTTGACTTTTATGAATAATGCTATTGTAAACATTCACGTTGGTGTTTTTGTGTGGATGCATGTTCTCATTCTTCTTGGCTGGATTCCTGAGCAGAATCACTAGGGCTTGTGTGACTTTTACTGCGCCTGTTGCAGTGCTTTCCTGAGTGGCTGCACCGCTTCACATCCCTGCTAACAGCACGGAGGCACAGACATCTGGTGTCTCTCACCCTGAACATGCTTGTCAACATCTGACTTTTTATTCTAAACATTCCTAGAGGATACGCAGTTGTGTCTAATTTGGTTTGATTTGCATTTCCCCGATATGTAATGGTATTGAGCATCCCTGTGTTTTCAGCTATCCACATTTTTAAAAACTTATACTTGTGTGTATCTTGAGGAAAACTTGTTAGGAGTAGAATGTACCCAGTCTGGCTGTTTGTGTCTGGACTACATTCTGAGAGTGTCACAATGGCAGGCAATGCCCCACAGTGAGTGTCACCACACACTTGCCAGACAGGTGAGTGGGTTTGCTACTTTTATTTTTCCAAAGTTGATGTATGCAAATGAAAGTTCAAGGTTTTAAAATCCAGAACTATGTTTTCAAAGTCACCTTTAAAAATTTTACCTAGTATAATATTTTTATTATAGAAATTCCACGCATTTAATAAAAATTCAGGCTGTACAAGTCAGATCACAAGTGGTGACCCACACTTGTAGTTCCAACAACTCAAGAGGCTGAGGCAGGAAGATTGCAAATTGGAGGCCAGCCTAAGCAACATAAGACCCTGTCTTAAAATAGAATTTTGAGAAGAAAGGGCTGGGCATGTAGCTCAGTGGTAGACCATTTGGCCTAAAATTGAGTCAATCCCCATTAGTATAAGAAAGAAAGAAGGAGGGAGGGAATACAGAGGAATACACAGAAAAATATTTTTCTCCTTCCCATTTGTTTTTTGTTTGTTTTTTAGAGTGGGCGAGTCTCAAACCTTTTTTGTTAGCCCCTGGCCATACCTGTCCAGGACACAGGCTCTGGACAGCTTATTCCGTTTGCTTCCTGGGCACTCCTGCAGCAGTTGTCTGCCTGCCCTGTCTTCCTTGGGGCCATTGGCAGGAAGCATGGTGGTGGCCATCGTCCTGGCCACAGCAAGAAAGACTGGAGCCTTGGACCAGCACAAGTGAGGAGCAAGCCCTGTGTGGCTTGCCAGGCAGGTCCCTCTGGTGGTGTGTGCATGTGCTGGATTTGGTTCTCACCTTGTAGGGTGACATTAAGGCCTGGTGACAGCATCACTGGCCTCCTGCCAGAGCCTCTGATATCTGTGCTCTTGACAGCTCTAGGTTGTTCCATCACTGCAAGTGACCCTGGGCCTTAGGGCTGTTACTATTTGACACAGAGTAGTGCCCTCCAAGGCAAGCAGGAGGAAGTGCTGTTAATGACCTTGAGGAGTCCATAGACAGCCAACTAGAGAGGGAACAGTGGGGAGGAGCTGGGATTGGCAGATTTTGGAGAGAGCAGCCATTGATAACACACCAGTCCACCCCACAGGACCCTCTCACCCACATCTGTGGATATATGCCTGCATCTCTCACCCACGTCTGTGCATACATGCCTGCAGTGCAGTGAGATACAGTCCTGGGAAACAGTCTGCAAACTTTTTCCAGCTTTGATAGTGCATTGGTGGGTCGGAAAAGGCACAGGACAGAAACTGTCTCTGCCCAGCTGAGTATACTAGCTTCATGCCTGTTAGATTCTCACCACACCCTCAATAGAACAGGTACTATCACCCAGGCAGCCTCCTTATGTGGGTGAAGTAGAGCTCACAGGCTGCTTCAGCAGGGAGGACCAGGTATGTTGTGCCTCTGCTGTCTGACCCACTGCCCCACTCCCAGGGCAGGAGCCCCCTCACACTCCCATGTCTCACCAGCATTGGCTGCTGATGGACAGGAACAGAAAGGATACACCCTACCCTGGAGGACTGGCCATCCTTAGAGGAAATAACCTGGCCCTTGCCCACCCTAAGAGTGGCCAATAACCTTAGAGGGAGGTACTTTCCCCCTTGGGAGCATGAGGTAGAAGCCTCAAGCATATAGTCACCGTGAGCACATGGACAGCTGCTGAAGTCAGCCTGGTCCCTGGGGTATGGAGCTGGCAGATTGCGTTTCAGGCTGCATGGCTGGCAGGTATGGCTAGTATCCCTTTATGTGGCCTACTGGCTGGCTGCCCAGCCCCAGAGACCTGGAGCCTTTGGCCAAGGTCCTGGGTGGAACACCACTTGCTGGCTTAGTTTCTCGGGAGGGGAAGGCCCTCTCATCATAACAGGATGCAGTGGTCTTAGTTTTCCCATCAGTGCTCACTTCTGGCTTCTACCGGTGGGCTTTGTCATATGCCCTGTGAGCTCACAGCCTGTCTTCCCAGTCCAGTTTTGTGTTGGCAGTGCCCAGGAAACTGAGGGAAGAGGTGTCTGGTGCCAGATTTTCTGGCCCTTGCTTTGGTCTCCCTCACCATAAGTCAGTCCCTCTAAAAGTAGAATTGCTTTTGAGTCTTCAGCATGGCTGCCTCTAGTCTGAGCTTGTATGCTGTAGGATCTTAGAGCACTTTGTTGAGAATTCTGAAGGGCCTTTAAAATTTTTTTTAAGTGCTGGAGGTAGAACCCAAAGCCTTACACTACTAGGCAACTACTCTGTCCTGAGCTGCATCCCACTCCTAGAATTTTAGAAGGGATTTGCCAACTCATCAGATGGTCAGTTTGAGTCTTTGGGCTCCTGATGTGGGATTTTACTCACAGGCCTGATGGTGTCTGGCCTGGTCTGGTGCTATTTCATGGGCTTCAGGACTTTGAGTCCCTAGTCCCCTCACAGGCCCTGCAGCAGATGGACCAAAGCAGTGAGCTGAGCAAGGCGACTTCTGGGGCCCCATCAGGTCCCCTGGCTGCCTGGCCACTGGCCTTCAGCCCCTTCCACCCCAGCCCACATAATGCAGAAGGGATCAGTTCTCAAAGTCCCCACTCCCAACTAGTCTTCTTTCCCACAGGCCCTTCTGCCCAACTTGCCATTTTCCCAGGGCCAAATCTAATTTTTAAGGATTGTTTTTTGTCTAAAGCTTCTCAAATGCTAACAGAATCTTCCTGATTTGCCATATCCATAAGGACAGCTTTGACACCTCTCATGTGCCTCTACCCATGTCCTTCCAGGTACTGGCTGGGCCAGCAGATGCCATGCTTTGGATCCAGCTGAGCCCATGCAAGGCATGGGCCAGTTCTGGAGGGCATGGGAACCTGGACTGTCTTGTTTCTGGCACTTTCAAGGTCTTACTCTCTGTCTGGGGCCTCAGATGGAGAGGGCATGTCCTGGTGGGCCTGGGCCAACTCCTCTGGACAGCCAGTTGTTGCATGCTAAGGCTATCTCCACCTGAGTCTTCTCTCTGGAGACTCCTAGGGAATGGGCTATAAAGGTCAGGTTCACTGTGCTGGCCACACAGGCCCCTCTGGCTGGCTGGCTGGGCTGTGCTGCCAATTGTGTGTGTGCTAGTGAAGCCAGTTGCCTAGGCATGTGCTCAAGCATGTGCGCACACGTTTCTGTGGGGGGATATGCTTTGCTCTGCGTCTTGACATGATCCCTTCTCTGCATGAAAGACAAAGAGATCTGGGCATTTCAAGGCAGATTCCTTGAGTTTTCCAAGCACAGAAGCCTAGTTCTAGTGCACCATATACTCCAGTAGCCCAGGGTTCTATAGAGCCCCTCTTGTCTACTCAGGCCTTACCCTCTGTGGACAGTCATGGGCAGGTTAACACCCTTACCACATGGGCTAAGCATAGTTCTGTCTGCCCTTTATAGAATCAATTCTGGGAACCATTTGTGTTGCTTGGGGAGATCTTAGGGGTTTTGTTTTTCCTGAAGAGAGAGTTATCTTTCTTCCTAACCAAAAGAATTAGAAGTGCAAGCTTTGTAGCTTGTTAGAATGAACAATTGATTTTCCTGCAGGACAAGCCACAGTCAGTTGAGATGTTGTGGAGTGTAGAGACCCCCTTCCCAAGCCTAGCCTCACCCTACCCTCGGTCCCTTTGGACCTGGAAAACCCCTGCCTGCCATGAATCCTGCCTGCTGCTCTGTGCCTCAGCACCTCCTCTTCTACTCAGGGAGGAGAGGCCCAGTAACTCACCCAGATCTGGGACTGTTGGCAGCTTTCTCTTCATGTACTATACTTTGTGTGTGGTCCTGAAACCCAGGAGGGACCATGTGTCCTGTCCTCAGGATAGCAATAGGTACAGACCTTCTGGCCCCGACCACCAGCCAAGCCCATGTTGGCTATGCTCAGGCAGCCGTCCTGGGCAGGCTCTGTGCAGCCACCTAGGACCCACCACTACCCTGCCACAGGTTCATCTAGGTCCAAGACTAGAGCTTAGGAGCCTACCGTGCCCTCAGTGAGCAAGGAGACTAGAACTTGGATTTAACCTTGGATAGAAGCTTTAGACTCTCTATCTCTAACAGCAGCGCCCCCCCCACCTGCCTGAGCTCAGACAGAGTGCAGCCTGATCCCAAGTTAGCCACACTCCCCATGTCACTAGCTCCCCTACCCCCAGCTGCCCTCCCTGGTAGGGTGGTGTCATGCCTACAAGCTTCACAGGAGTCTCACTGACCAGGACCTTCCCTTGCAGCCACACACACTCACCCGGGTCTATGGCCACAGTGGGGGAATGGTCCTGTGCACGTTGCACCTTCTTGAACCCAGCCGGCCAGCGCCAATGTTCCATCTGCGAGGCCCCCCGGCACAAGCCTGACCTGGACCAGATCTTGCGGCTCAGCGTGGAAGAGCAGAAATGGCCCTGTGCTCGCTGCACATTCCGGAACTTCCTGGGCAAGGAGGCCTGTGAGGTGTGCGGCTTCATCCCGGAGCCTGGCCGTGGGGCCACCTTGTTGCCCATCATCAATGGGGTCCTGCCCAAGCCGCCCACTGTCCTTGTGGAGCCAAAGGGCAGCTGCAAGGAAGAGGCTGGCCCGGTACGGACAGTGGGACTAGGGGCCGTGGAGCCAGTCCAGGGAGATCCTGAGGAGGAGGAAGCAGAGGAGCTAGAGGACCCAGAGGAGGGGGCAGAGCCCAGAAGTGGCTGGGCCTGCCAGCGCTGCACCCTACACAATACAGCTGTGGCTAGCTCTTGCTCTGCCTGTGGGGGCCCCAGAAAACTGTCACTGCCCAGGATCCCCCCAGAAGCACTGGTGGTCCCTGAGGTAGTGGCCCCCTCAGGCTTCCACGCTGTACCCGCCCCTACCCAGCCAGTTCTTTCTGGGGAAGGTGCTGAAGTTGACCCTTCCTCTACCAGCCAAGGTCCAACCTCTGCTAACCAGGAACCCCCCAGGGTGCCGCCCTTCAGCCCCTTCTCATCCACCCTACAGAACAATCCAGTGCCCCGAAGTCGCAGAGAGGTTCCTCCTCAGCTGCAGCCACCTGTGCCTGAGGCTGCTCAGCCCTCACCCTCCACTAGCTCCAAAGGCTGGGCTGGGGCTGGGGCTGGGGCTGGGGCTGGGACCGGGACCGGGACCGGGGCTGGAGTTGGATCCTCCCGCTTGGCAGAGCTTCTGTCAGGCAAGAGGTTGAGTGTGCTGGAGGAGGAAGTCCCAGAGGACAGGCCTACCCGTGGTGAGGCCTGCAGTCCCACCCCAGGCAGCGATGTCATTGACCTGACTGGTGACACCGTACGCTACACACCTGCCAGCCCCTCCAGCCCTGACTTTACCACTTGGGCCTGTGCCAAGTGCACGCTCCGGAACCCAACAGCAGCCCCCAGGTGCACAGCCTGTGGCTGCTCCAAGCTACATGGCTTCCAGGAGCACGGTGAGCCCCCCTCCCACTGCCCAGACTGTGGTGCCAACAAACCAGGCCCCTGTGGCAGCAGCTGTGGATGGTGCCCCTCAGCCCATAAGGCCTCCCGCCTCCTAACTGAGCGCCCAGGCCAGTGGGCCTGCCCAGCCTGCACCCTACTCAATACACCGCGGGCCAAACACTGCGCAGCCTGCCACACTCCCCAGCTGCTGGTGGCCCAGCGCCGGGGAGCCACACCCTTGAGGCGCAGAGAAAGCATGCACGTGGAGAAGCGTCGTCAGACGGATGAGGGTGAGGCCAAGGCCCTCTGGGAGAACATAGTGGCTTTCTGCCGGGAGGTGAGTGTCCCTTCCTTGACCTGAACTCAAGCTTAGCCTCCAGACCACTAGTGTCTGCTAGTGACTAAGATGTCTGATAGTTCTCTGCTTGCCTGGGAACATCCTTAAACCCCTCAGATGTGAGCTCACAGAGGAGCACTTTGGGATTGCCAGGGGCAATATAGAAACTTGAAACTCAAGGTGGAGGAGCAGTGGCAGTCTCCCTAAGCAAGGGCCAGGGCAGATCAGTGCTGCTGTATTTTGCTGCTCCAGCCCCTCCTGAGCCTGGCAGTAGCAGCAGGCTGCCTTAAGTCCTCTTACTCGTCACTTGCTAGGCTGCACCTTCTCCCCAGGTACACACTTGCTTCAGTCGACCTGTCACCAGCTGCAGTGTCTTAATCAGGTGACTGCATCCCCCACACCTACGCAGGACCATCTGGACAATGAACCCTCCGCATAAGTTAGGCAGTCCAAGCACAGAGGTCTGTGGGCCACACATAGACCCCACCCATCGTTCTGAGTCTTTCTGGGGAGGGTGGGGTCATCCTGAGAGTGAGATCATCCTGGACCTGAGTATACCCTGCCCAGCCTAAGTGTCTGGCTGTGATCCCTGCAGAACAGCGTGAACTTCGTAGACGACAGCTTCCCCCCTGGGCCTGCATCCGTGGGCTTCCCTATGGGTGACAGTGTCCAACAGCGTGTGAAGCAGTGGCTAAGGCCCCATGAGATCAACTGCTCCGTCTTCAGGGACCACAGCACCCCGTGGTCTGTCTTCCACACCCTCCGGCCCTCGGATATCCTGCAGGGGCTACTGGGGAACTGCTGGTGAGCTCCAGGCACCTGCCCAGGGCCAAGCAAACCTGGTGGAGGCTGGGAGGCTACTGGTCTGGCCATGGTCCCCTGGTGAGGCCACCTGGTCCATACAGGTTCCTGAGTGCACTGGCAGTGCTAGCTGAGCGGCCTGACCTAGTCGAGAGGGTGATGGTCACACGCACCCTGTGTGTGGAAGGTGCCTACCAGGTGCGACTATGCAAGGACGGCACTTGGACCACAGTACTGGTGGATGACATGCTGCCCTGTGATGAAGCTGGCTTCCTCCTCTTCTCACAGGTGGGCCCATAGGATGTGGGGTGGGGTGGGTAGGTTGGGGCTGCCTTGTGACTCCAACATTTCCCCAGGCACAGCGGAAGCAGCTATGGGTGGCTCTCATCGAGAAGGCGCTGGCTAAGCTACATGGCTCCTACTTTGCCCTCCAGGCAGGGCGCGCCATCGAAGGCCTGGCCACGCTCACCGGCGCCCCCTGCGAGAGCCTGGCGCTGCAGGTCAGCTCCACTAACCCCCGAGAGGAGCCTGTTGACACTGACCTCATCTGGGCCAAAATGCTGAGTTCTAAGGAGGCTGGGTAAGAGGGGCAGGTGCTGCCAAGGCCTGCAGCATTGGGAGGAGAGGCAAAGTGAGTGGTGGGAAAAGCAGGAGGCAGTGCCTTGTGTATTACAAGTGCTGTAGCACAGACTGGCTGCAGTCTAAAGAGTTGGCCAGACCTCTGTCCAGGTGGGACCAGTGCTGACATTTTGGGAAGGCCACAGCTGATTTGGCCTATAGGAAGACCCAGTGACTATTGCTTCCAGCTCAGAGCGTACTGAGGCTTCTGTGGGGTGGGGAGAGTGACTGAGACTGGCCTCACCTGGTCAGCATTCTGAGCCTGGACCATGAGAACCTGTGGAAGGGTGCAGACCTTGGGATCCGCCTTCCCCAGCTGGGTCCAGGATGGAGGGCTGGGCCCAAACTTCCTCAGCATGTGTCTCTCATGGGCAGGAGGGCCCCCCTCTGCTGCCCCTGTCCACTCTGGTCAGCAAAGGCCACTCTGCTGCACAGGTTTCTCATGGGTGCCTCCTGCGGGGGGGGCAACATGAAGGTAGACGAGGCTGCCTACGAGAGCCTGGGCCTGCGCCCCCGCCATGCCTACTCCATCCTGGATGTCCGTGACATTCAGGGTTCCAGGTAAGTCTTGGTGGTTGTGGTCAAGTGTGGGGATGCAAATAGGAGTATAGTGTAGTCCTGGCACTCAGCCCTATGTTCTGCAGGCTCCTACGACTCCGGAATCCCTGGGGCCGTTTCTCCTGGAATGGCAGCTGGTCTGATGAGTGGCCTCACTGGCCAGGGCACCTGCGGGGTGAGCTGATGCCACGGGGCAGTAGCGAGGGTGTCTTCTGGATGGAGTACAGCGATTTCATCAGGTACTATGCACCCTGGCTTACCATGGATGGATACTTGGGAAATGCTATCCACCCTTCTGCTATCCTTGATCACCACAGCTTCTGTGTGTCCTAGCTCTTGCTAGGACTCTGAACCACAGCTCCTGAGTTGCCCTTTAAATCGGGGCCTATGGGCAGCCTGGGCCTGGTGTCCCTGATGGTATCCAGGGGGCTGAAGCTAGGACAAACACTTCCTGGCAGGGAGAGCCTTTCCAGAGGGCTTCCAGGGGAAGACCAGGGCTGCGCACAGACAGTGAGGCCTATGGAGCCAGAGAGCAGAGGCCCATGGATATTGGCACTATGTCCAGGAGCTGCAGTATCAATACACCTGTCCTCACATTCAGGTACTTCGACTCTGTGGATATCTGCAAAGTGCATTCAGATTGGCAGGAGGCACGGGTACAGGGGAGCTTCCCCAGCTCTGCCAGTGGGCCCGTGGGAGTCACAGCACTCACAGTGCTGGAACGTGCTTCGCTGGAGTTTGCCCTTTTCCAGGAGGGCAGCAGGTGAGCAGTGGGCAAGGTTGCTCTGCTAGGCTGAGGTCCATGGCCACAACCATATAAACCACCGGCCTACCATCTTCGACCTGCAGGCGCTCAGACACAGTGGACAGCCACCTACTAGACCTGTGCATCCTGGTATTCCGGGCCACTTTTGGCAGCGGTGGCCGCCTGAGTCTGGGTCGCCTCTTGGCCCACAGCAAACGTGTCGTGAGGAAGTTTGTGAACTGCGATGTCATGCTGGAACCTGGCGAGTATGCTGTGGTGTGCTGTGCCTTCAACCACTGGAGCCCTGCCCCACCAGGGCCCCCCACCACGAAGGGTAACAGTGTCTCCCCAGGCCCCAGGTCTGAGCCTGCCTCCCCTTGGAAGGCCTGCCAGCTCCCTTACTCATGCCCCCCCACAGCCTCCAGCCCCTCAGCAGGGGTCTCCCGAGGTACCCCTGAGCCTCCAGGCCACGTGCTTGCAGTATACAGCTCAAGACTGGTCATGGTGGAGCCAGTGGAGGCACAGCCGACCACACTGGCAGATGCCATCATCCTGCTCACTGAGAGCCGGGGTGAACGACATGAGGTGGGTGGAGTTCCTCATCCTATGGGTGGGTGGCCCCAGCCTATATAGGAGATGGGTGGAGTTCCTTACCCCATAGGTGAGTAGCCCCAGCCTATATATGGCACCTGTGCCTAGGGCCGTGAAGGCATGACCTGCTACTACCTGACACATGGCTGGGCTGGACTCATCGTGGTGGTAGAGAACCGGCACCCCAGGTCCTACCTGCATGTCCAGTGTGACTGCACTGACAGTTTCAATGTGGTATCCACACGTGGCAGCCTGCGTACCCAGGACAGTGTACCACCCCTGCACAGGTGGGTCTTCTTACCCCAGCCTCCATCCCTGGCTTCCCACTGGTCCTCATCAACCCCCTCCCCCAGGCAGGTCCTGGTGATCCTGTCCCAGTTGGAGGGCAACGCTGGATTCTCCATCACACACCGCCTGGCACACCGCAAGGCAGCCCAGGCCTTGCTCAGTGACTGGACAGCCTCCAGGGGCACCCACAGCCCTCCTCTCACACCTGAGGTTGCCGGCCTACATGGGCCCCGGCCGCTGTGACCACTGCGCCCTTGGGCGAGGGCTTGTGCAAACTGCCCACCTGTTCCCCACATGCACTTTATGAGGGAGACCCCGATGAAGGACGCTTGAACCAGAATCTCAGGACCCCTGCCCAGGGAGCTGCCAGCCACAGCTCCCCCTGGGCTCTCTCATGCCCTTCTATCCTTCCCCATCCCTGAGCACCCTCAGGCCCCTGGCCCAGGCTCCCGGCCACTAAGCAGAATACCTCGAACCAAGTGGGTCACATGCTAGCCCCCATGACCTGCTAGCCCCAGGGACAGCATCCAACAACAGTGGGGTCTGAGCCAGGCTGGCCCATCACCCTAAGCAAGGGCCATCTCCTGCCAGGGGGAGATAGCCAAGAGCTCTGTTCGCAAAACCAAATCTGCGGGTCAGAGGCTAGGACCCTGTGGTGAGAGCCAGGACTACCCTTGGCTCCAGGGAGACAGCCTCTCCTCAGTTTGCCCAGAGCCTGGCTCCCACCCCAAAGAGGCAGGCAGGGTTCCTGGAGCCCTGGTGTTTGAGCAGCGCATCCCAGGAAGTGGGTGCCTGGTAACCATAGGCCGGGGCCCCTCCCATGATACTATGCAATTCCTGGAGCGTCTGCCAGGATTGAAGCCATGACGGCACAGCAAGTAGAGAGCTGGGCCCAGCCCTGCTGTCTGGTGGGGTACTTCGTCCTCAACAGCCCTCACTGTGGCTGGCCAGGCCAGGGTCCAATAGAACCTTGGGTCAGTCCCATCATATGGCCTTCACCCAGCCACAGAGAGGGACCCTAGCCCCATCACAGGCACAAGGTAGGGCACAACCAATCCCCCCAAGAAGCCCAGGGAACTGAGCCACCCGCCTGCCTGGCATCCCCTCGCTGCTTGTTGAAGCCAGTCACCTTGTCTGCCATGTGGATGTCCAAGTCCAGCTTCCTGGGTTCCCTGCCCAGCCACCACTGTTCCGCAGGTAGCCAGCCTGCCCCTAGCCCTCGCATCTTGTGGGGTTTGTAAGGTTTTTACACCTAGAAACACATTCCCCTCTCCCCTCTGGGCCTCCTTTTGTTCTGAGCTGTGAATATTTTTAACCCTGTAAATATGGCCAGCTCTCCCAACAGAGACCATTTTATCAGCTGTCAGTCCCTTCCTGGTTTGAGGACTCCATGGGCGGTTTCCACTCAGGCTCCAAGGACCAAATAAAAGCAATTTGTTTTGTAAGGGAGATTCCTATCTGTTTCCCTGCTGGGGTCCGGGACTGCAGAAAAGCAGACTTCCTGTTCAAGGACCACCTCCCTAGGCAGCAGGTTGGGGTCCCCATGGTGGAGCTGTACCTATGGGCACCAGGGCCTGTGATGGTGACCAGGTGCACAGTTGTTCCCAAGGTCAGCTTGGGATGTGCCACTGGGGGGCAGAGGAGAGTCTGGGCAGAGGCTGTCTGGAAGGACCAAGCATCCAGGCTGGGCAGAGGCGGAAGCCAGACTGCAGCCTCAGAAAGGACTCTTGTGGCAGACAGGATAGTGTGTATGTGGTTTTTTCCTCCCTGTGTTCCGGGGCCCTGTCTGAACCCATCAGTCAGCAGGCAGGAGCAGATGCAGTGAGGGGGGAGAGTGGAATGGCAACTCCAGCTCCTGCTCCTACTCCTACTCTGCTTTTGCACTGATTCCCCTCCCAGTCTTGTTCTAGCCTGGGCCTCTGCCTTGTGTCACAGGTGATGCTGAGCTGCTCAGCCCCCTCTGGCCTACAGCCTAAGCCCCTTTGGGGCTGAAGGATGCCTCCTGGGCAGAGCAAGACTGGGGAGGCACGGCCGGAGTGTTCCTTGCAAGAGGCCTGTCACAGGCCAGCCCATCGAATGTGAAAGCAATTAAAGCCACCAGCAGTGTTGGCTCCAGGCGGGCCTCGGGCAGCGGGGCAGCTGCCATAACACATCTCACCTCGGAGCCCACAGCACTGAGGCCCACAGCCCTGGCCCTGCCCCCTACCACTGCACATCAGGCTGGACCTCCTGCGGGCTAGGGCCCAGGCCACACCAGCCAACATCTGGCAAAGCTGGCACCTTCCATGCCTTGACACCCTGGGCATCCCAGACCCAAGCTCCTCAAGATCCCTTCCTTCTGGCCCCACCCAACCAGCACCCACCCCTTTCTGGCCTCTGTAGTCTCCAGCCCTGGGACAGCCCAGGAGGGAGGCCCAGGCTCAGGCCTACACCAGCACATTCCCTCCTGCAACACAATCGAATTAACCCTAGTAGGCAGTGGGTGCAGGTAGAGAGAGGAGCACTCCACAGAGGAGTGAGATCAGGTGAGATCTTTAAGCAGGTATTGGACAACAAGCTGGAGCTCCCTGGGTTCAGTGCATTTGGGGGGCACGACCTGGAGGAGGCTGTTGGGCTGTGTATAGAGAGAGGAGGTGACCAGCCCAGCCTTAGGAGCTAACAGCATCCACTTTGGCATTGCCAGCCCCAGCCAGACGGCTGAGCCACCACTACAGTGCACCTAGGGTGCAGCTCAGCCTGCAGGGAGTAGCATGTACTGTCCTGAGCGGAGGATCACAAAGCTCAAGAGACAACAGAGGACTCATCACTGCAGCTGAGAGTGGACTCAGGATGTTGGGGAGATGGCCCCCAGGGCTCGCCTCCTTCCCCTTTTTAAGCAGCCCATCCCTTCCCCAGTCTCCTGTGGTCTCACCCTGACAGTGTCATGATCCTGTCCATGGCCTTCTAGTCCCTACTTCCTGGCTGGGGCTGGTCCTGTTCTCCCACGACCCCCTCCAAGCCCTTATTGCTGGTGCTGCGAGCTATTATGGCCTTCCTGGGGCGGGCGGTGGCGTGTTCTCACTTGTGAGGCATCCCTGTCAGAAGCACTTAGTGTACAAATTAGCTGTGGCCTCCTTGCCTCCCTGCGCACAGCTCTGGGCACTGGGCTGACAGGGCTGTGCTCCCGGCCCTCTCCCGCCTGCCCAGGGCACATGGCTGCCCAGTGTGGACCCTTGGCTGCCACCCACATCTGACCACCACATCTGTCCCCTACTGACTGGCCAGAGTTAAGGCTCAGAGCCCCCAACCTTGAGCTGGACAAGGATGACCACAGCAGGGGGAGTATTCAGTGAGGTATAGGGGGCTCAAGGCCAAGGCCAGGACCTGCCCCAAGAGATAAATCCTAGGGTCAAGGGCAGTGGGGGGCCTGGACTTCAAACCAGCTAACAGTCCCCCACTGCCCCACCCGAACCAGCCTGCCACTCAGGCGGGAAAAATCATCTATGACAGGCCCAGGAAGGCCGGCCCCGGGGGCCGCAGAGCAACGCATACAGCTCCTCTTCTCAACATATGGCTGCTGTCGGCCCCAGGCGCTGCTCAACCAGTGCCAGGCTCAGAAATTGGGTGGGGGCTTGGGTGGCCTGAGCCTCATCCCACCCGCCTGCTGCTGCCCCCTCTGTCAATGGAGAAGCTTCTGCTCCCGTTTGGATGCTCTTGTGATGGGCCACTCACTCCTCTGCAGCACTGCCCCTCAGCTCCTCCCAGTTATCTGAGACACACAGAAGAGCAGCCTGCACTGAGCCCTAGTTGGCCAATGAGTTGTGGGGAATTCTGAATTCAAGCTCTATGTGTGCCCCACTGTGAGTCAAGCTCCTATCAAGTCCTCTCAAGCCTGGGCTGTCCCTGTCCAGTCACCCATCTCCCTCTCCACCTTCATATCCCTACTATGTGCTGGCAGTGACTCCTCCATGCTGTCCCAGTCTGTAGCCTCAGTGGGTACAGGCCCTCAGGCACATACCAACCTCATATCTCACACCGTCCCCTGCCTGAGGCAAGAAGCAGAAAGTCCCAGGGACAACCCAGGCACTCTAGGTTGAGAGTATTGTATGCGCTCAGGGTTGTCCTAGTTCTTGCACCCATCAGAGAGGCAGATGAGAGCCATAGTTAGGCATGCTATGCCATGTCAACCACTCGGGGGGCCCAGAGCTCCTGCTGCTGCAAATACATCCAATCTCAGGCTTCAGGCAGAGCCCCGGGGGGAGGGGGATGCTCCATGTCCTGTGCCTCCACCCACACCTATCCTGGTTAGGGCTACAACGCTAAGGAGCTGAGACACATCTGCCCCAGGCACTGTGTGGCTGCAGACCCCAGCCAGCCTGCCCATTCCCAGCTCTCCAGCCAGCTGGCAAGCCCCAGCAGTAATGGAGGTGACAGGCAGATAGCCATGGGCAGGCCAGGCACAAAAGGTTAATGGTAGAGATAAACCTCCAGCTGAAGGCAGAAGCAGGGGCACCATGCACTAGCACAAAAGGATACAATACCACCACCACTGCCTAAGATATCCCTAGAGTCAGGAGCCCCCCAAGACAGGGGCTCTACTCCACCCTTTTCCCCTTTGACAGAGGGTGTAGCACAGGGAGTATGGTCAGGATACAGGGAGTTGGGGAAGTGGCAAATTACAAATTTGCAGGGTCCCAAGCCCTGCCCTAGGTTCCCAGTTTGTGGGGATGATAGGAGGTGGCCATGATCTGAGGAAAGGAACCCTGAGAGCCTGGCTGTGCTTAGGAACCCCTGGGACAGAGCGCCGGGGACCAATATCCAAGCAGCTCCATGGACCCCCAAGAGCAAGAGCCTGTGCATTCTCCCTTCATAGATCTATATGCCTGGAAATCCATCTAGGTCACCCCCTTGAGTCTCCCCAGGTACAGCCCCTTCCTCCTCTCTCTCAAACCTCTAACAGCTCATCAGGTAGGGATGAGACAGTCTGCACGTCCCAATTTTCTGATATGACACCACATCTTAGTCTCTCCTGGAGCTCCTTCGTCACTTGAACTTCACTGGGCTTTACTCCATGCATGTTGAGACCAGGGTCCCCCAATATCAGGACTTCTTAAGACCAGAGCTTCCTTAGACAATGCCCATAGCCTCTGGCCAGCCCTTCCTTGTACTGGCAGACATGGCCTCTCCAAGATCCTCAGGTAGGTCAGCCTGAGGTGGCCAGTGAGGGCCTGGAGAGCACAGAGCTGTCCCTGGACCCCGAGGCCTGAGGTCCTAACTGTTAATGTAAGCTGGACCCCCTACCTTTCTGGTGAGCACCCATGGTGAGGGACTAGGCTCCTAGTCCCTGCCTCCACAGGGCTGCTGGCATGATGGCCGCACAAGCTGTCTCCCAGACCAGGGCCACCTGCCCAGTCAGCTGGTCAGCTAGGCCAGGCCAGGCTGGCAAAGATAAGGTTGGCATGCTGCCATGGCCACAGCACCCCTCTGGCTCCATACCACACACGGATACCTCCCAGACAGCAGTGGGCTGCGGTAGCATGAGAACTGGAGGAACCAACTGGGCTCTTGTCCCCCAGAACCATGTGGCCCTGCTTCTTGGCCAGCACTCCAAGGATCTCTGCTGGCAACCAGGCCCTAGCTGTCACCCCTACTGAACAAACCTGGAAGCCAAGGCTGGGCTCACAGGGTCAAGGAGGCGCTGGATTCTGAGGCCAGTGTTTCCTCTGGCTGTCCTATTGTAGGGCAGCACCCAGAAGTCACTAGCGGACCCTCCTACTTCCCTAAACTCCCTACTCCTGGTGTGGGTTGGGAAGACCCCAAGAGCTGGTAGCTGTTGCAGACAATCTCGGCCCCTAGCAGTCAAGTGATCCCCAGTGCCCCCAGAGTTGGCCTGGAGACCCCATATCTCAAAGCCACTTCATACATCTCTGAGTAAAGGTGTTTTCCCTTAATTGAAAGCTCTTGCTGTTCCAGTCATGTCTGTGTCCACCTCTGGGATGGAACCAACTGGCCAGGCAAATTTCTGTCAGACCAGGAAAAAAGGAGGATCCTGGAATCTTGAGTTTCGACAGGTCAGGAGCAGTTCTGCCTATGAGGACAAGGAGGACAGGACGTTTCCTGGTTCATGGTGTGCCTCCCTGACCCTCCCTGACCCTCTTACTACGCCAAGACCTCCCACGAGAGGAAAAGCTCCTTCAGCTCACAGGCAAAAACTTGCCCAGCACTGCAGCCCCCAGGCACCTCTTGGGGAGAGGGGACTGGGGTGCTGAATCCAAGAAAGGGGGCGTTCACACACGGTGTCCAGCCTGACGTAGTGACCAACAGTGGGCTGGCAGGGGCACAGGAGCACAGAGCCATTTCACCTCCTGTTTGGAGACAAACTGTACAGGGCCGCCTGCCCCGAGAGAGCCGCAGGAAAGCAGCCTGGGTCTGTGCTCAGCCTCTGCAGGACAGCTCTGAGGATACGTCCAGGGGCTCAGTCCCAGCCCGGGCTAGGTGGGCAGACGGCTGTCCGGGACCAGAGCCCTGACAGATGATCACTGACGCCCCCTCACGCTGCTGCGGGACCCGGGAGACCTGCTCGCCTTTGAGCACCCCAGCGGCAGCCTGCAGGCAACTGGGGGCGGGGACGGTGCCCATCGCCCCCCACTCGCTCGCACCTGCGCGCCAGTCCCGACTCGGTGGCCCTGCGGCATCCACGGCCAGGACTCTGTCCCGAGCCGGTCGACGAGTGCGCGGGCAAAGGCTGTCCCCACTCCCCTCGCCCCAGCCGGGTCGGAGGTCGCCGCGCCCCGGAGCTCGCGCCGTGGCGCACGCGCGCGCTTCGCTGCCAACTTCGGTGGGCGAGCCGGCGTCTGGGGGGACGCAGTCGGGGTACGCAGTCGGCGGCGGCCGCTTCGAAGAGACGCCACCGCGCGGGAGCCGCTCCCCGTGTCTGGCCTCAGTTTCCCCCGCGGCGTACACGGGTGCGCGAGAGAAGTTCATTCCTCCTCACAGACTTGTCTGGAGCTGCAGGCTCGGCTCGGCAGACGCGGGTAAGGCGGGCGGCGGCGCTTCTTACGAAGTTGGGGCGCTGGGCGGGCGCACGGGCTGGGCCAGGGCATGGAGCGCGAGAGAAACAGATCCGCTCAGCTGCCGGGGCGTCCCCACTGCCCTGTACCCCCACTCCACGAGGGGGACCACCTGGGCGCTGTGTAATTGAGAGGCAAGGGAAAGTGCGGAGCCCCAGCCAGCCCTACCTCGACCAAGTGGGAGCTGCGTGGGGCGCTCCCTGAGTCCCAGTGGGGGCAGGGTGGGTATTCCATGATCGGCTTGTGGTCGCCTAGGGTGCCAAGTGCCAAGGGTTCACCCTAGATGCAATGCAGCCAGGGCGTCTGCGAACATGTTTTGGTCAGTCACAGGTCGGGTAAGGGGCAGTGATGTGTCTTTGTGTGTGTCGAGGGGTGACTGGTGTGGTCTCCCGCCTCTGTACACTGTGCTGGGTGACAGCTGGGTTTCCTCTGGGTCCTCTTGGGGTCAGCACCTGATGAGATGGCCTCCGGACACCCTTCCCCTCCACCAGTCCTTGACCTGAAGGGGCAGCAGGGAAGGAGCCTTCTGGAATCCGGGGGGCCCAGAAGGAGCCCCTAGTCCCGGTGGGGGGATGCCAGCACCAGTCTGCACAGCTGTGTGACTCCCAGGGCTGGGTGATCGATAGCCTGGTACAGCCGCCTCTGTCGCCTGTGCATGCATGCCTATCTGTCATCCACATCTGGTAGGGAATGGGGCAGGGAGAAGGGCTGCCTCTCACCCACCAAATCTAGGTGGTGTCTCCTGGGCCAGCCCACTCCTTCCGATCTTGCAGCCCCTCTCAGCTTCTGCTTGCCCCACTGTCATACCTCAGCCTGGACCTGCTGACCCTTTGGAGGGCCCCTCTCTGCCCTGTAACAGAGGTACCCTACATGGTATTTGGTGGCAGTAGAGGCAGCTGTCTTCTCTGAGCTGTTTCTGGGAACATGGAGGAAGGCTGTGCCCAGCACCACCCAGCCACCCCAGTTCAATCCCCTGACTATCTAGGATGTGCACATCTATGTACCCACATCTATGATGGATCTGTGACTGTGTGAGTTACAACCATGTTTCTGTGTGCCCTTGGGCAAATGTTGTGTGCATGTGCACATGTGTGTGTGTCGTGCACAAGCAATAGTGTCCACCTGAGTTGGGTATGGGGCATGTGGGCATGCATATCCAGGCCCCTCTCCTTGGTGCCATAGTCACCATGGTTGCTTCTTGAGCTGCTGAACCAGGGCTTCTAGAGAGCCTTTTATGCCTCTGTGCACACACGCCATGCACCCCACATAGGCGTGAGTGCCAGGGCGGTGGACAGCCCAGGTGGTGGCCCAGATGGAGTGTAGAGCGGCTCCTGAGTTGGCGTGTGGTGTGGCATGGGGAGGAGAGGGTCTTGGCTGAGCATGCTGCTGCAGGCTCGGTCGCCGACCTGCCTGAAGCCACCCAGATGGAGCTGGGCTGAGCAGGTGGCTGTGCTACGGGGCCATGCTGTGACATCCACTCCCCAAAGCCTGGGCTGGCTCCCTGTGAGGCCAACCCCCTCCGAGACCTCATGCCTGACACCACACTAGAGCAGTCTCAGGCACGTGTGCACGTGCACGCACGTGTGCGCGCACACACACACACACACACACACACACACAAACACACACATACACATGCACAGTGTTAACCAGACAATCAGAACCTCTGCTGGTATCTATCTCATTGGCTTTCACCTTGTCCTCTAGTTGGGGGGCGGGGGTCAGCAAGCATGGGAATCTCTGGTAGGCAGAGGACCAGGAGAGCTTGGCCACTTTCAGCTTCTTTCAGACATCTATCAGGTGCTGGGCATCCTCCTGGCATTAGGGGCAGGGCCTGAACAGAGACTGATTATCCCAGAAACTGGCCTGGGGGACCAGCCTGTCCTCAGGAGTAGAATTTTTACTTTATCACTGGCTATGTACAGGAAGCCCAGTGAATTTAAGTTTCGGATACACAATGAATAATTTTTAGAGTAGTTTAGAGATAATACCTAAGCCATACTTGTGCTAGAAAATTATTTGGTCTTTGGGTCAGATTCAAGCATGAGCTCTGCATTTTTCTTTGCTAATCTGGCAAACCTAGAAGCGCCTAGAGGGGTTCAAAGTCAAGAAGTCTGCAGTGCAGAAGACAAGGTCACAAGACAGAGGCAAGCAGGGCTCCTTGAACTCATATCTTCGGAGTGGGGGAGTCCCATGCAGTGGACAAGGAACCCGAGAGACCTAGTGCTGACCATGGTTCCCTGTTGGCAGGTGGCCATGGTACCCGGACCTGCCCATTAGCAGGCTGCCATGTCTCGAGAGGCAGGATCATGCCGTGTGGGCGCAGGGGCCAGAGTGCGATCACGGAAGCCCAAGAAACCACACTACATCCCTCGGCCCTGGGGCAAGCCATACAACTACAAGTGCTTCCAATGCCCCTTCACCTGCTTGGAGAAGTCACACCTCTACAACCACATGAAGTACAGCCTCTGCAAAGACTCCCTCTCTCTGCTGCTGGACTCACCTGACTGGACATGCCGCCGTGCACCCCCTTCTCCTAGGCCCCGGGTGCCCACTCCTGACTGCCCCAGGGATCCTCCAGGCCCTAGTATACAGCCCCCCATGCCCAATCATGTCACTGACAGCCTCTCCCGGAACCACTGTGGTGGGGGCCCCAGTCCTGGGGCTGAGGGGTCACCAGGGCCACTGCCCCCTTTGACCAGAGCCTCTCGGAAGGGTCCAGGCCCCTCTGGGCTCCTGGCAGAGTCGTGGAAGCCAGGGCTGGGTGGTGGCCCAAGGAGCACGGCCCTGGGGAGTGTGGGGGCCATGGGCTCAGCAGGTCCTGAGGCCAGTGTCCCCTGCTACCCACCTCCTCCTCCAGGTGACTTCCCTGAGTCCCACAGCCTCCACCTGTCACTGCTGGGTGTCAACTACCCTCTCAGCCCAGGCCTCTTCTCCTACCTGGGGCCCTCACTGGCTGCTGCTGCACACATGCCCTTCTTGGCCTCGGCTAACCCCCTGTTGCCCCCAGCCACTGCCATGCCATCCCAGCAGCCCCCCGAGCACCAGGCCCTGGCCCCCCGCCTATATTACCCACTACTGCTGGAGCACAGAGTAGGTCTGCCCCCAGGCAGGGCAGCCCAAGCCAAGCCCTCTGTGCCCCCCAAGGGGCCCCCTGGGACTCTGGCTCCTGAGCTGCTGAAGCTGCCCATTCCAGGGCTGGCCCGGGCCTGGGTCCACAGCCCCCCCAGGGACCCAGGGCAAGAGGGAGATTTGGAGGGAGCTGTCCAGAGTGACCACCACAGGAGGCTACCTCCAGGGAGCAGGCTGGATTTCCAGAAGGCCTCCTCACACCTGGCAAAATTCTATCCCCAGAGCAGGTGGGTACCATAAACTCTGTTCTGGGAGTGGAGAGGTCAAGGGAGGGCTGGATGGGGGGCTAGGCCCTGTCCTGAGCTTACTCACTGGAAGTATGGGCTCCAGGTTACTGAGACCAATGAGTGTCTTGTCTGTCCTTCGGGGACCCTATCCTCTTTCCCTAGGCTGTAGTGACAGACTGGGCAGAAGACACAGGAAGTTGGGCGTGGTGGCACATGCCTGTAATCCCAGCACTCAGGAGGCTGAGGCAGGCAGATTGCTGCAAGGTTGAGGCCAGCCTGGGCTACATAGTGAGTTCAAGGTCAGCCTGAACTACACAGCGACACCCTGTCTCAAAAACAACAAAAAGAGGACACAGGGAACAGGGGTTTGGGGTGTTGTGGTGGGCATTGTGGAACTCCTGACTACCTCTTACCCTCCAGCCTGTCAACTGGCTCTTCCCTGATGCTCTGGCCTGAGGACAAGGAGCTGGGTGACCCTGAGACCCCAGGACCCCTCTCCCGGCAGCCACAGGGCCTGGTGCTGGGCAGCCCAGGGCCTGTGGGAAAGGACCTGACCCGGGCTCTGGGTGACTATGCCAGGGTGGAGCAATACCTGGGGCAGCTGGCCCCAGCTGGAGGCCTGGCTCCCCGACCTCTTCAGGAGCAGCTGGGTAAGATCCGCCGTGAGCTGCTGGCCATTCACCAGGCCCTGGAATGGGCAGCACAGCCACCAGACACGCCTCTGGACCTCTCTGTGAAACGAGCGGCCACCAAGGGACCTGAAGCCACGGCAGGGGCTTGGGCGCTGCCTGAGCTGGGCCCCATGCTGGCCGGGGGGCCCTCGGAGAACCCCAGCATGCTGGGCCCTGCAGCACCTCAGCCCTTCTCTGGTCACACCACCAAGTGTGAGGCTGATTCCAGCGTTCCACCCCCTGGGCTTCCCCTCCAGGACCCTGAGGACCCTGTGATTCCTGGCAGTGGCTGGGGGACCCGCATCAGGGCTGGGGGCTCCCAGACCCCTAAGGATGTCCCTGGCCTTCAGAGTCCCCCAGGTGCTGAGGTCTGACCATAGCCCCCTTAGCGTGCTGACTCTGCTCCCCAATCCCAGCCCCACTCTCTGGGCCCGTCCAGCCTCAGTGTGCATGTGGACGGACCCCAAAGTCCATGATGAGAATTGTTTCTGGGGCCATGTGGGAATAGTTGGGTCATGGTTATTTATTGATCACAGTTGTGAATATTAAAGTGGAAGTCACCTTCAAACACCCTGCCTAGGCTGCCTTCCTTCCTTCTTTCCTCAGCATGAGTACTGGGACACTCCAAGGAAATGTCCCTGGCCTAGGCCTCCAGGTGGGCAGTGTCCCTGGCCTCTCTGCTGGACTTCTACCTGGGACTGGGCTCTCCCTGGGGCCTGGGGTGGGGTGGACTGGGCCCTCCTCTAGGGCCAGGGCCTGGGGTGGGATGGAGGCATCAGCAGGGGACAGAGCCGAGAGGGGCAAATGTATGCGATGGGGCTACTGAGATCATTTGTCCTGGTTTTCAGTGCACCAAAGGTGTACGGGGATCTCTGCATCTTCCAGCCCCCAACCTACCGAGGCCATACCAGCCTCAGCTTCTCCTGGGGTTATATGTGCCTCTTGCATTCTGGGGCTCAGGGCTGCTTCCCTCTGCATGGTCTCCTCTAGGCTCTGCCAGCCCCTGCAGCCATGATAGGCATCGGTGGCCTTCACAGCTCGCTGCCTTCTTCCCGGTGCGACCAGGCTTGGCTTTCCACAGGAGGGGGTAGGGGTGGGTAGGGAGGGGGACCAAGAATCCTGGAGCCAGAGCTAATAACTTCTCTTCCTGGGAAGCTGGGCCACATCTCCATGCCCACTGAGGAATGGCCCCCACAGTGCAGCTTGTCCTCAGAAGAGGCACTGTTCCTGCCTGCACCTGGATGGCCAAGTTGGGGCTAGGCTGGCCAGGCTGGGGCCAGTCCAAGCAGGACCTTTGGCTGCCCCATTAACTGCAGTCACCTGGTGATAGCATCAGCCAGCTACCCCACCATGAGGTGCTACAGGTGGTGTCCAGAGCCAGGGTGCTAGGTGACCAGGCATGGGGTGCTAAGAGTTGCAGACCAGGGCTGACAGATGCCATCCACACAGTCTCCACTGGAGGCTTCCTGGAGGGGTGCCAGAGGCTGTAGGAGAGCCAGAAGGTGCTGAAGGAACCCCAGGTCCTGAGTCTGAGGCACACCCATCCCTTGGCACCCCCGGTGTATGCTCTACCCTGACTTCTTGTGCTGGGAGCAGCATTGCCAGCTTCACATGAGCATAGACAGGACCAACCTGCTCTCCTGCTGGGGGTGGCAAAAGGGTGACCTAGCCACCAAGCCACCTTGCCCAAGGCTGTGCCAAAAAAGTCCTGCTTAGGGGCTGTGGCCTGGGGCTGCCCCGGCTCTGTGTGTGTGTGTGCGCGCGGGCGCACGCGCGTGCACACACCCTGGAGAGGAGAGGTCTAGCCAAGAGGCAACCAGCCATGCAAGGCCAGAGGGAAGAATGTCCAGGGAGGGTGAGGCCCACTGAAACCTGAGGCAGGAATAGAGCTAGATTTACAGTCCAGAGCTCCCTTGGTTGCTCCCTCACCCACCCCCACCTTCCCTGTTGCAGTGGGGCAGGCCTAGACTGCCCCCCTCCCCTGCCCACTGACTTAACCCTGCAGAGAACATGCCCCGTGCCCCCTCTTCTCTCACAGGCCCTGGTCTGCAACAACAGAGGTTGCCTCCTCTGCCCACAGACTTGTCCCTGCAGGGAACCTGTCCTGCCCCCCTGCCCCCCTTCTGTCACAGGCCCTGGTTTCCAACAACACAGGTTGAGCAGGAACAGAACTGTTGCAGAGCTGGAGCAGAACTGTTGTAGAGCAGGAGCAGGGAGCCTGGCCACAGGTATGAGACCCCCTGGCAGCACCTCTGTGGAAGGGGCAGGAAGAGAGCCCTGGGAAGAAACCCCCACTTCACCCATCAGAGGTCAGAAATCTCCCAAGTGTGAGGATGACCAGCCGGGGCTTAGGCTACTTCCAAGAGGGAAGAAGTCCTGTGGGCAGTTTGAACAATGGTGCTTATAAGTCACGCCTTATTCTCAACCCAAGACATTGTGATGGCTGTGAGCTCATTTGGGAAAAACCTGCAGGAATGGGGCATAGTGGTATACACATATAAGCTGCTTCTTGGTGACAGACTGTGTGCTTGAGGCTGTGCCCATCCTAGCACTCAGGAGTCCGAGGCAAGAAGACTGAGTTTGAGGCCAGCCTGGGCTACATATTGAGACCCTGTCTCAAGAAAGACATAAACCCAAACAAAGAACAATAATAACAAAACCGTAAACCTTAACCCTTGACCTCTGTGGGTAGATTATATCTCCTAGACTCCTCTTTCAGGTACCATGACTCTGGGGGCCCTGAACTTGGGGCCCAGATGGGCACTTAGAATCTAGAGGACCTGTCCTCAGATCCAGTTCAGCACTGCCCCCTGCCCCATGTCTTAGGCTCCTCATCTGTACAATGGGAAATGCCAAGAGTCAGTCTCTGTCTCTCCCTCATCGCTCTTCCCTCTTTTCTTTCTCCTCTCTCCTCTCTTCTCTCTCTCTCTTAGTCTCCCTCCATTTTCCTCCTTCCTTCCCTCTCTCAGTCCCTGGGGCTTCAATCCAGGGCCAGGCATCGTAGGCAAGAGACCCCAATCCTTTTTGTTTTTTGTTTTGAAACAAGGTCTTGCTCAGTTGCCTAGCTGGTCTCACAACTTGCCATTCTCCTGCCTCAGCCTCCTGAATAGCTATGATTATAGGCACGTGTTGCCATGCGCCATTCTCTCTCTCTTGCAGCTGTAAAGAAGCTAAGACTGTGACTCTGCCCACCTGGCTACTCTCTGGTCTCCCGCCCCTGATTCTCTGGCCTTCTGCCCCCACGCTGGCCAGCTGCTTTCAGGGCCTGCACCTCACCCTGGAGCCCACTGGAGACCCTACTTGTTCTCGGCAGCCCCGGCTGCTTGGACAAATCTCAGTCCCTGCAGGGGCTGCAGGTGGACCCCGAGGCCTACACTGCTCCTCAGATGATCTGCTTTTCCTGACGGCTGGAGCAGCACCCTGTGTCCATGTGCTGGATCTGGAGGGACGATCCATCTGCCATCTGCCCTGCCACACGCCATGGGCTGGGACCTTTGTACCAGAGGATGTGGCTGTGACATCTTCAGGGCTTGTGGTGGTCAGTGACCTTGTCCATGGAGCTGTCCACGCTCTCAAACACACTGCCCAGGACCCACAGAGCCACTGGGTGATAGTGGGGACTTTTCCATCCCCTCGAGGGCTGGCTGTGGATGCTCTTGGTCGCTTCCTGGTGACAGACTATGTGCATGGGGCTGTGCACATCTTCAAGTTGGCGCCTACCTGGGAGCCCCGAGCCCTGCCTTCAGTGCTGGGTCTGGAGGGCCCTTGCTGGGTAGGTGCAGGGCCTGATGGGGGCCTGGCAGTGAGTGAGGAGTTTGGGGATGTGCAGCTGTTTGGCAGTGCCTGCCAGCCCCTAGGTTCCCTGGGGACCCTAACAGGGCATCGCTTTGGCCGCCCTGCAGGTGTGTGCTCTGACTCAGAGGGCAATATCATTGTGGCTGATGAGCAGAGGCACCAGGTGATCCTGTTTCCCCAGAGTGGGCCACCCACCTGCCTGCTGACAGAGGGGCTAAAGCGGCCTTTGGGTGTGGCCTGTGTACCCCAGGGCCAGCTTGTGGTGGCAGATGCTGGAGATAACTGCATCAAGGTATACCAGTACCTCGGAGAACTGGACTGATTGATGGTGGACACTAATGAAAGCAACCCTCACCATCCTGGCCAGCCTCTAGCCTCTTTAACCATCCCATAGGAGGTCAGTGGGCTCCTCTGAGGCTCCTGGCCATGCTCCTGACTCTGAGACTCAATGTACCTGGCCCTGGGGTGGTCTTGTGTCTTTCTCTCAGAGACCTATGAGTCAAGTGACTCTCCTTCAGTGCTTCAAAGCAGGGCCTTTCCATATCCCTGCCCAGTGTGCCCCTGGCCCTGTGTTCTTTGTTCCCATGTCTACTCAAGCCTTGGCTCTGCTGGCTCAGGTCCCAGAAGCCTGAGCTCCAGGATGGGCAGCTGAACCCTAGTCCTTTGGCATGATGGGCTGCCAGCCAGCACATACCTAGGCAAAGTCTCCTGCCAGGCCCAGCTCCAGCCTCCTAATCAGAAGCAGGCAGACAGGGTGTGGCTGGGCAGGGTGGCTTGGGGCGGGGGTGGGGCCCATCAGGGTCCCCTAGCCTCAGAAGTGCACCCACTGTCCTGAACCTCCAGCAGCTTCTTTGGGCCCAGCAGAGGTAAGGGGGAGGCAGAATAGAGGGTCAGGCCTGCAGGTACCCTGTGGGACATGGCTGGCTCTGCCATTCCCCACATAGAACTACTTCGAAGGCTGTGTGAGCCTTTAGTGTTTCTTCTGCAAACATGTTCAGACAGCTCCAAAGTCATAGGAGGGTGGGAGGGCTGGGAAGGTTCTGGGTGACACCCTCCTGTCTCTGGTGACAGACTCCTGCTACTTAAAAAAAAAGAAAAAAACATGGCCTTTCCTCCCAAATAGGGAAGTGGGGCCTGAAAGGAGTTGGGGGGTGGCGCTGGAGAAGTGAGTGGCTCAGAATGGGGTTTCATGCCAGAGTGGAGAGTCTTGCCATAGCAGGTTGTGAGGTCATCTCAATCCAGCCCCCGGTTATTAGGGTCTGTATTTTAGGTCGTTGGTATTCTTGGTTCTCACTAGGTTGTGGCCCCTACAAGTGGGTGATTAAATGGGCAGATGTAAAAAGCTGCACGCATTAGGGCCTGCCTCCAGGGCTCAATAAATGTCAGTTACTGACCTCACTATGGAGACGTTGTTTCTACAGCAGGGAGCCAGGGCGTCTGTGTGACTTCCCCACTGGATCCATCGGCCCCAGACTGGGTGATCAGGACACAAGTACATAGTACAGGGGCCCTTGAGTGCCCTGGGTCAGCCGCTCCACAGACAACAAGGTGGGAGGGCACCGCCTGGGGCTGGTGGCAGCGCCTTTGAAACCTCACGCAGGGCTGTTTCACCTTGGGAGCTGGGAACAAAGCAGGTAGCTTGGCAAAGTTTGGCGGGGGTGGGGTGGCCTCTGCGTGCGGAACGCTAGTGAGCAGCCCGCGATCAGCCCGGGCGCCTTTGAGGGTAGGACCGTCGCGTGGCAACGCGCGAAGCGGGCGGAAATGGGGCTGGTGTCCCGCGGCAGGGACTCGGCGAGCCTAGACCCTTCTAGCACCATTGTCCGCCCAGGACCGCCTAACACGGTGCCGAACCCCCATCCTTCGCCGTCGCCCGGAGACGCGGCCCGGGGTATCAGTCGGTGAGCAGGGGGGGGGCCAGAGTCCTCAGTGGGGCTGAGGGAGCATATGAAGGCTCTGGGTCCGCGCCGGCCTCTGGCCTTTCGGGTCTTTTCCTAGCCCGCGAAGTGGGGTCGTCCCGCCACCCTGAGGCTAAAGGGCACGTGGTGGGTCTCTGCTCTGCCCAGCCTGGGCCCACTAGGACTCCTTACAAGGGCACGGGCGTCCGTGAAACTGGCTTGTTCGCGCACTTGTCCCTGACCACGGGAAAGGGCGGAAACAGATTTACCTCCACCCTTCTGAAACGGGAGACAAAAGCACTGTTTACAAACAGGAAGAAAGTTGCGCACTCGTGTGTGCGTGTTTAAACAAACAACGTAGGGTAAAGATGAATCCTTCTGAGGCTTCACAGAGGGGTGTTTCAGCCTGTGTCCCTGGCCTTTCCTAACGGCCCGAATCGATTTGTGCACTGGAGGATGGGTTAGTACTTCTGCTTCATGGGGTGGACTTTTGATTAGAGTTCTGAGGTGGGCTGTCAGGAGACTTCTTCACCTGACCTTCCAGGGCTGTTTTACGGGAAGCTGCCTTGTTCCTTTCCAGGCTCTGGCAGTTGTTTTTGTAATCACCATCTTTAAAGATGGTCACGTTGCCCAGGTTTCTGCCTGTTTTCCCTCATCTCACACCTCTGCTATCGATTGCCGGGTGTTTCATCTTTTTCTAGCTGCTGGATCCCCTGCAGCCTGGTGAGCGAGCACGCTCTTTTGCACTTCAGTCACTCCCAGAGGCTGAGGTGGGTATGGGGATGAGAATTTGCCCTCTAATCTGTTGAGGTCTCTCACCACCCCTCAGATCAGAGCATCAACATCTTGCCTCCAAATCCTTCCTTAGACATGAGGAGCTTGCTGTTTTGTTTTACTTTTAAGGTAAGCTTTGTAGATAAAGCATATATACACAAAGCAAGTGCACAAATAGTGTGTGTACAACTGTTGAATCTAGCCATCGTGAACATACCAAGTAATCAACTCCTCCCCACAGAACACGTTTATTATTAGACCAAAGTGTTTCTCTTCAGACAACAGTCATAGGGCATTTTCCTTAGTTCCAGTGGAAAAGTGTTCGCTAGCAGGGTATAACCGTGTCTTGACCGAGCTGGTGTGTCTTGAAAGACTTGGAGTGTGCTAGGTGGTCCCTTGTGGCAGCACCTAGCTAAACATGTTGGGCCCCTCACAGGCAGAATTGTTCTGTGCCTCTCACAGTGCCCCTAAGTGTCTGACAGCCCTCTGGAGGAAGGCCCTGAAGAAGGGACAGGAAGAGAAATTGGGGCCTTGGGTTTTCCTTTGTGGGCATCCACCAGTTGCCTACCCTTTGTGGTCACTATGGGGAAGGGGCATTTGGGAGTCCTGTGGCTTGACTCAGGGGTACCCTTTGCAATAGAGAACTCACAGCTGTGAAATTCCCCCTTCCCAAGCTGGTGAACCTACAGCATGCAGCAGGCTGTTTGTAGCATTGCAAGCTCTAAAAGGTTTGCCATCACCGGCCTAGGCCTTCCAGCCCCTGGTCTGGCCTACCTGCAGGGAAACAGGACCACTGGACCATAGTCTCTTAAGTTTCTGGCGTTTGTGTCTGTGTTAGGTCCCTCCAACTGCCGCGTGTGTCCTTGTCTGTCCCTAAGGGCTTGGTGAACTCTGGACTTGGAGTTCCCAGGCTCAGTCCAAGGCTGTGTCCCCCTCCTTGGGTGTGGGTTCCATCTTGGGGGACTTTGCTTGGGTGCCTGCTCTGTCCGTGGAGGTAAAGAAGATAAATGTGAGTGTCTACACCCTGCCAGCAAGGTGGTCCTTCCTGTTGGCCCGTCGCAGGGACTTAGGTAGAGGAATGAGAAAACCTGCCCAGCTCAACAGAGAGTACCTACAATGAAACACACAATCCCCAGTTAGCTTGGGGAAAGGCTCAGGTCCTGCAGAATTTAGTACTCACTGCTACTTGGGCCTTTGCTTGCTGCTTAAGGCCACACTGAGGTAGTGAGAGGCCAAGAAGGATGGCGTCTCTTCATTCTGAGAACATGACAGCATTTTCCATACTTCCAAGTCCCATGCCCACCCACCCCATGTCTAGATGGCTACATGGTTGGAGAGATACATCCTAAAAGGGGGAAAATACTCTCCATCTTGGAGCCCTTTCCTGAGTGGCTGTTGGGGATCCCAGGGAAAGGTGGGCACTGCCCAGGGGCACTACAGGTGTGGTGGAGGGTCACAGTGAGGGCAGAAACTCCATGATAGCTGAGTCTGTTTCCTGACTACAGCGATAGGTGAATGCCCTCCCTGCCATGGAGGTGGAGGTTCCTTCAGGAAGGGAGAAGTCCAGGCTCTGGGCTTTTCCCCAGGTACCTTCTGGGGTGCTGCACCGGTACCCACCAGCACTAGCTGTGTACATTCTTCTGGTTTCCTTGGCCCAAAAGATTGTTTTATTCTTTTTTTTTTTTTTTGTGGTACTGGGGATTGAATTCAGGACCTTGTGCTTGCCAGGCAGGCACTTATGCCACTGAACTATATCCCCAGCCCTCCAAAAGATTGTTTTAAATTTGTGCTTTTATTCTTAAGAGCTTAATCAGTAAATCCTGGTTAAAATTGTAATTTTTGTGATTTTTATTTTTTGTTATTTTGTTGAGACTGTACATTTCAATGTGCTATGCATAAATAAACTTCTTTAATTGGAGCTCTTAAAAAACTGTGCTAAACCAGGCATGGTGCACCCCTCTAATCCCAGCACTCAGGAAACTGAGGCAAGAGGATCGTTGTGAGTTTGAGACCAGCCTGGGCTACAAGTTAGCTGAAGGCCAGCCTGAATTGCATAGTAAGACCCTGTCTCAAAAAGACAAACAAAAAAACCAAAAAAAAAAAAACAAAAACCCAAAACTGTGCTAGTCAGGTGTACTGGTACACATCTGTAGTCCCAGTTACTGAGGAGGCTGAGGCAGGAGGAACGTTCCAGGCTAGCCTGGGCAAGTTAGAGGGATACTATCTCAAAATAAAAAGGCTGGGATGTAGTTTAGTGGTAGAGCACTTGCCTAGCATGTGTGAGGGTTCAACTTCTAATACCTCAAAAAACAAACCAAATAGCTATATGCTTAGTCCCACAAAGGCATCTGTCATGTGATGCCTCTGAGGGCATGTCACTGTGCCCTGTTTCAGTGTGGTTGTCTTGACATGCAAGGAAGCACCACCTTGCCAAGACACTCACAGCTGCTGCCTTGTGGGGCAGTGCTTACACTGGCCTCGGAGGAGAAAGACCTATGTGAGATGGACAGCCAAGGCCCACCAGCCTCAACGCTCAAACCCAAAGCCAGGTCACCCCAAGCTGTGGCCAGCAGATGTATTCATCAGGACTGCCTGTCACATGTGGTGACCACAGGGTTGCCAGATTTCATCCAGCAGCAGCAGCAGCTCTGAGCCTACCTCTTTCCTCCCTTACAGGGTCACTGGGATGGTGCTCAAGGCCTTCTTCCCTACTTGCTGCACCTCGGCAGACAGCGGCCTGTTAGTGGGACGCTGGGTCCCAGAGCAGAGCAGTGCCGTGGTCTTGGCTGTGGTGCACTTTCCCTTCATCCCCATCCAGGTCAAGGAGCTCCTGGCCCAGGTGCAGCAGGCCAGCCGGGTGGGTTTGGCTGTGCTGGGGACCTGGTGCCACCGCCAGAAGGAGTCTGAGAAGAGCCTAGGCCACTTCCTGGAGGGTCTGGGTGCCATCTTCTCCCATGAGCCCTGGCTGCAACTGTGCCGAGAGAAGGGCAGCAAGTTCTGGAGCTGCAAGGCTACCCACCAGCAAGGGCCTGGTGCCCCTGGTGTTTCCAGCGAGGACCACGTCATGCTTATCTTCTATGACCAGCGTAAGGTGCTCCTGTCCCACCTGCATTCACCCACAATCCTGCCTGACTGCCAGGCTGGAGATGCCACAGCCAGTGAAGAGGGCCTGGCTGCCATCTTTGACACAGTTTCACGCAGCGAGGTGCTGTTCTGCAAAGACCAGTTTGATGAGGGCCCGGTGAGGCTGAGCCACTGGCAATCGGAAGGAGTGGAGGCCAGCATCCTCGTAGAGCTGGCGAAGCAGGCTTCAAGGCCTATCTGCCTGCTGGTCACCTGCCTGCTGTCACTGGTCTCAGCTGCAAGTGCATGCCGGTAGGTGCCACTCGGGCCACAGAGGGAGGGGCAGGCAGTGTACTCCCGAGAGTCACAGGCTTGCCCCTCAGTGTGCAAGGACATGGAAGCCCGTATGGGTCCTTCCTGAGGATCACAACTACCCCCAGGGCCCTGGCACTGGTCCTGCCCTTCCTCCCCTGGCATCTCAGAGGGTGTCTCAGTAGTAGTTGCAATTTTCACATCCCCTGCTCCTGGGATAGACCCAGTGTTTCCAGTAGCCTCAGTGACTATGAGCAGCCCACCAGACAGGAGGATGGGGTGAACTGTGGATGACTCAGGTCCCTTAAATCTGGGAGTTGTTTGCCTAGTGAGGCCACCCAGGCCTGCCTGCTTCCCTGTGCCCTCAGCTGTCCACAGAGCAGGCCTCTAGGCACCGTAGCTCTCCCTAGTGGCAGAGCTCCCTTGAGGCTATAGGGTGACATTCCCGTACTGTTGGCCTGGGATTGGGGTTCCCAACTTCATACTCTTCAGAACCACCCACAAGGCTCCTGGCCCACTGGCTTGGCCCATGATATTATAAAAGCTTTTAAGAGTGCTGGGTTTGCTGGCTTATGAGCAGAGGACCTGGGAACCCCCTTCTCCCTCCTTCCCTGAAAAGACTATCACCCCATGGGAGCAACTGTGGTTTACCCTCCTGTTTGATCCAAGGACTTACCACTGGTGTGGAGACTGGCCTTTCCCACTTACCAGGGTTCTGGCAGCTCTGTGGGGACACACCTTGGGTGTGGGAGCCACTGGGGATCTTGATGTTAGAAATGTACCTTGGAGCTTCATGATAGCATGTGTCTAGGCTCAGGTACAATTTTGGTAGAGAAGGTCCTTAGCTTTTATTGTCTTCCCAAAGGACCCAAGAAAGGTTCAGAACTGCAGGTGAGCACCAGATACTGATTAGCCCATCAGGCAAGTGTTAGCTGTTGACTGGTGATTATAGGCACTGACACCAGGTAAGCCATAGCTGTCACTGTAGGAGTGAAGCCCCTCCATCCCTCATGGCCTTGTGCCTCTTTCAGGTGGCTCCTGGGGTGTTGTCGGGGCCTGAGCCATGCAAAGCTTGTCTACGGCCTTGGAGGGGTCATCACACCAATGAGGTTTCTATGTAGCCAGCAGGAGGTCACCTGTTTGCCAGTTAGGAAGGGGAGGCTCAGTGGAACTTGGTCCATATTTTGTCTCAGCACTGCTCCCTTGAAGGTGAGGCCTTTGGCCTCCTCCCTCCTCAGGTTCCAGGCATGTGATTTATTGCAGCTCGGCACTTTTTAGGTGTGCTTTGGGCCCCTCCCTGGATTAGAGGCTTTGAATGGGGGTATGGGCTCCTGGTTGGTCCTCTTTATAGGAAAGCCAACATAGATGTGCTCCTGGATGTGGCCCTTGGCCTGCTGCTGCTGTCCTGGCTCCATATGAATGAATGCATGCAGTTGAGCTACCATGAGGCACTTTCCTCCTGCTGATAGACTTCTCCCCCTTAGGATGTGAAAGCTTGTGGAAGTTTCTCCATGCTTCCTCTTCCTTGTGAGAAACTTAGTCTCACTGTGAAGCTGGATTAGTTCTGGAAACCTCTGGCAAGCCTCCTGGGCCCCATCTGGCAGCAAAGCAAGGTCCTGAGTAGGCAGGAGGCCACCTGATTCCCATCTGAGTAACTGTACTGATCTCAGATTTGGCCTAAGATGTGTTGAGGTCAGAACCTTGTGAGGAGGTTATGTTCGGTGTTGAGGTGAGCTCACAGTGTGGCTGAGCCCTGGAAGGGCCACCAGCCCCACCTGCCTCCTTACCCTGCTGAGTTCTGCACGGGCCACTAGGCTCTGGCCTTTCATCTCTGTACCTGCGCATACATACAACATCAGAAAGGAGAACCCTGACGGATCTCTCGTTGGATGCTTATCCTCCCCTGCAGGCTGTGGAAGCTGTGGCCTCTGCCCTTCATTGCCAGCAAGCTCTCCACCTGTGAGCAGCTCCGTCACCGGCTTGAGCATCTCACGCTTGTCTTCAGTACCCAGAAGGCTCAGAGCCCTGCTCAGTTGATGAGGTATGGCCAGGGGCTCCTTTACAGGGTGGAACACCGTGGGCCAAGTCCCTTCCCTAGCCCTACTCTGTACCAGCCTCCTTGTGTACCCTTAGGCTGTCACTGGGCCCTTTACACTCCCACTGACCCTCCTTCTAGGAAGGCCAACATATTGGTCTCCATGCTCCTGGATGTGGCCCTCGGCCTCACTCTGCTGTCCTGGCTCCACAGCAGTAACCGAATTGGGCAACTGGCTGATGCCCTCATCCCCATGGCTGATGTGAGTACAGTAGGGTTGGGGTGCGGGGTGCTCCTGTGGCTAGCTGAGTCCCTTAAGTCAGCTAGAGTAGCTCTTCCATCTCCTCACCCTGCAGACACAGCCCTCATCCTTGACACTGAGTAGGGGACTATTGGGACTGGTGTCTCTAAGGCAACACTTGCCAAGTGCCAGCTTCTCCTGAAGATGAATATGTCTAGGGCCACTTGTTTTTGTTTTTTATTTTTTATTTTATTTTATTTTATTTTTTGAGACAGGGTCTCACTGTGTAGTCCAGGCTGGCCTCGAACTCGTGACAATCTTCCTGCCTCAGCCTCCCCAGTGCTAGAATTATAGGTGTGTACCACCATGTCCGGTCTGTCTGGGGCCACTTATGGTTAAAGCTTTTAGGAGGGGCCAGGTCCAGGATTGTGGGTGTCCTTTGCTTCCCCACTCTTCTGATCAGTTCTCTCTCCTGGACTCTGCTCTTAAGATCAGCAGCACCAGAGAACCTCTCTGCCCAGGGCTGTCTGCCAGGCATGTCATGCTGCCTGACATTGGTTGCATAATTCCCATGCTAACAGCTAGAGGTGCAGGGATGTATTCTGTGCTCCTGACTTTACTAGCGTGTCCTAGTGAGGGGCAGGGCCTGCCCTCCTCTTTTGTCCTTCTCTACCTCCTACATTTACATGCTGCTGGACCCGAAGCATTTTCTCTCCCATTAGGAGCATGTCTTCTTACTTAGGGTGGTCCCTCTGGCCCTTTGCCCACCTTTTGGCCCCTTGGGGTCTCCTTGTGGATACAGCCTCTGCCCTATGTCAAGGCTGTAGGTGTGCACTGGGCCTGCTTGTAGCCAGGTCAGGACTCTAGGGGCCTGGAGCTGGTGCCTCTCAGCTCCCTTTTAGCTATAGGGAATCAAGACCAATCCAGGAAGAAGGAGGGGTTGAGGTAGGGAGAGGCATGGGTGTTTCCACTCCGCTTTTTAACCAACTTTGTCCTAGACATCCCTTCTGCCAAGTTGCTCAAAAATATAAATATTTAATTAAAAAATGAAAGTCTTTTCCTGCTGCCAAGCTCTTATCCTTTAAATAATAAATAAGCTCTATTTATAAAGAGCATTCTCTCCTTCTTGCTAGTCTTGACATGGCCAAAGCCTTAGCACAAGATCAAGAGAGGTCTTTAGGGTGGGCAGCTTGGGGCACAGAGGTGTTGCCTATAGCCTTGCCTCGGCAAGGAAGGTGAGGGTTCCTGGCACCATCACAGAACACTACTGTCCTCCTGGATGGCACAACCTGGATTCTCTGCTTGTTCTCACGGTTCTTGTGCTGTCTCTTGCCCTCACTTGACCTTGCCCCATGTCCTCCATTACTGCCACCTGATGCTCTGGGCCCTGATGGGTCTGATACCCTCTCACTCACACAAGATCACACACCCCGGGTGAGGTGGGGGTCTTTGGCCCACAGTTCCCTTGTAAGGCTTGAGGTAAGCCAGGATCTGTCCAGCCTTAGCCATGTCCAAAGTTCGGGGCTGAGGCCTCTGGGAGTCCAGAAGTAAAGGGATAAGGTGGGAGGAACCTGCCCAGGAGGCCAGGGGCAACTGTCAGGTGCCTAAATTTTGTGCTTGGGCCTGAAGAGTGGTTCCTTGGCTGGGCAAATGTGGGAAACTGCACATCTGTATTAGGAGATGGGGGTCTGGATCTTGGAAGGAAGGAAGTGTGGATTCCTTTGCCCTGCTCAGGTAGGCTAGCCAAGGTGGAAGCCCATCAAGAAAATCTCAGGAGGTGCTAATGTTGATTCTGCCCACCCCTCCAATAATAACACCACCACCACCACTTCCCCCGCCATGTCCCTGCAGCGTGTGGCTGAGGAACTCCAGCATCTGCTGCAGTGGCTAATGGGTGCTCCTGCTGGGCTCAAGATGAACCGGGCACTGGACCAGGTGCTGGGCCGCTTCTTCCTGTACCACATTCACTTATGGATCAGTGAGTGCCTGATAGGGTCAGAGGGTTGGCAGGGCTTCACAGCCCAAGGACCCAGGCCCCCCTGAGGAGGGTGGCAAGGCCCCACCAGGCCCTTCATCCCCACTTCCTAGCCCCTCGTATGTGAACCCCACTGTGCTGGGCCAGCTGCCCTGCCAAACATCAGGGCCAGTGGTGTGGTCTGTGTGCTTGTGGTTTCTTAAGGAACTGGGGGAAACCAGGACCGCTAGGTGCACCCCTCAGGGCTGACCCCCATCCCACCAGGCTACATCCACCTCATGTCCCCCTTCATCGAGCGCATCCTGTGGCATGTGGGCCTCTCAGCCTGCCTGGGACTGACGGTCGCCCTGTCCATCCTGTCGGACATTCTTGCCCTCCTCACCTTCCACATCTACTGCTTCTATGTCTACGGTGCCCGGTGAGCATGTGTGTCCTGGGTACAGCCTTTGGGCCCAGGGCATTACGGGCTCTGGTGGAGTGTGGGTGAGTTTTCCAAATTTGCGCAGCCAGAGAACCCCTTTTCAGGCCCATGCACAGCCCTGATAGTGACCATGTCTGTAGGCTGTACTGCCTGAAGATCTGTGGCCTATCCTCTCTATGGCGTCTGTTCCGGGGGAAGAAGTGGAACGTGCTGCGTCAGCGGGTGGATTCTTGCTCTTACGACCTGGACCAGGTGCTGTAGCTGGCCCATTGCCATAGGCCTGGGGGAAGGTACACACAGACTTTCCCCCAGCCAGAGAGGACTATGCTTCTAATGCACAGAGCCTGGGGTCTCCTGTCCCAACTTCTGCTCCAACTTGGTACATTGGTTTGCTCATACCTGATACAAGACAGCTTTCCCCTGATACTGTCTGTGGCCATGTACTCCACTGGCTGGTCCCCCCATGAGCCTATCAGGTATTTGTACAAGGCCCACGGTAGCATCCTTTACAGTACTAGGAAATATGCCCGAGCAGGCTGTCCTGAGTTCACTTGGATGCTAAGAGGTCCTGACTGAAGTTACAGGACAGGTTGGGGTGGGCAGTAGGGTGTCACAATTGCTAGAGGGGTCACTTCTGGCTGGGGCCTTGAGTTACCACACCCTTCTCCCCACAGCTCTTCATTGGGACCTTGCTCTTCACCATCCTGGTCTTTCTCCTGCCCACCACAGCCCTGTACTACCTAGTATTTACCCTGGTGAGCCACACATCGTGTCACAGGGCCTCCGGTACTTGAAGTAGTCACTGCACGCCTCGCCTGGAGCCCTGCAGCTATGGGCCAGGCCATCCACCTACACAGGCCACATTACCATGGCTGTTTTGGACTTTGGGCAATATATGTTGGGTCTAAGAGTGGGAGGTTGGGGTCCTACCCTGGGTACATCCTGCTCTGGGGCACTTGGCCGGGTGCAAGGGCTTGCAGAGCCCATGGTAGGCAGTGGGGAGAACAGGGTCGTGGAGGTCCTGGGTGCTGCAGGGTGGACAGTGGGAAGCAAGCAGTGTCAGCATGTGGGGCTTTGGGATTCATGGTCTTTTTTTTTGCGGTACTGGGGATCGAACTCAGGACCCTGCGCTTGCTAGGCAAGCGCTTATTCCACTGAGCTATATCCCCAGCCCTGGATTCATGGTCTTTGACCTGGTGGGAGGGCTCACTGCTCAGCCCCAGGGCAGGGGTGCTGTCTCCCTCCTGTCTCCTTGGTACCTGAACCGAGGGTAGGCTCTCTGCTCTCCCCAGTATGGGATCCATGCTTTCCTCAGGGCCATTGACCCCTGGTCACTCTTGGTCGTGGCCCGAGATCCCACTGAGCTGCTCTGTTTGAGAGCATGTCCAGCAAGGCTCTGGTCACAGCCCTGGCTCAGAGGTCCTGCGTATTGCCTGTGCTGCAGCTCCGGCTCCTGGTGGTCACTGTGCAGGGTTTGCTCCATCTGCTTGTGGACCTCATCAACTCCCTGCCTCTGTACTCACTTGGCCTTCGGCTCTGTCGGCCCTACAGACTGGCAGGTAAGTGCTGCGTGCTTGGTGGCCAGCCCCCTGGCAGGCGGGAATATGTATCCACTGGATCCTGCCAAAGTGCCTGCTACACTGGTCACCTGCCTGGAGACAGTGGGGTGTGGCACGGGTGGTTGGGGAAGGCAGAGCTTCCTGCTGCAGGCATCTGCTGGACCCTCATAAACTGGAGTGGAGGGGCCTCCTGAGGCTATGAGTCAAGGCAGCTTCTGCTGTATCCTTTCTGCAATATCCCTGATTTGTGGTACGTCTGTCCACTGTAGCTTATGTGTTATCTGACTGTGGCTTCCAGAAAGTTCATCTTTACATGGTGATGTCAGCCATGGGCCTGCTGGCGTCCTTAGCCTTGAAGGGATAGACTAAGATGAGGACCACCAGGCTGGGCAGACCCATGTGACAGAAATATCCTGCACTGTTTATGGTTGGCAATCCTCACCCCAGCTGTCTCTCTGCCATTCCTGCTGCAGGTGGCTGCCCCCATGAGTGCTCTGATAGTGGTTTGAAATTGGCTCTTGAGGGGAGCCTGTCCCTGCTGATCAGATGCTTCGAGTCCAACCTGGGCAACTTGTTGAGGCCTTGTCTCAAAATAGAAAATTTTTAAAAGGCTGGGGAAGTTGCTCAGTATGAAGCTCCTGGTTGTGGGTCAGCTCATCTGGCTCAGGGGTTTGGACACAGCAGGAGACCTGACGATTTTCTGGCACAGCACTATCCAGTGCCCGTTCCAAAGTGACCATGCCCACGTGCCTCTCTCAGCCAGCTCTAGCCACAGGGTATGAACATGTTTTTCAGCTTTGAACCAAAACTTCCTCTTTTTGAACACCCTAACCCCTTTCTTTTCCTTCCTTCTGTCTTTCCCTCCCTTCTTGTAGTGGTGACCGAACCTGGGGCTTTTGCACTGGGCTATTTCTGCAGAGCTGTAGAGGCCATGGTCTTGCCTAGGTAGCCAGCTCAAAAGAGGCAGATGGAAAGGACAGGGGCAGAGATTGCTGTATGCCCAGGCAGGCCTGCCACCACCTTGGTGCTACACAGAGGAAGGTGCCACCTTCTGTTAACCAGCAGCACAGCAGGGGTTGTCGGCAGAACTCTGTGGGCACTGAGTAAGCTTGCCACCCTCCCCTCCATTATCTTGCTCTCTTTGCAGCTGGCGTGAAGTTCCGTGTCCTGGAGCATGAGGCAGGTAGGCCTCTCCGCCTCCTGATGCAGGTGAGACCTCTCATGCCCCTCACTGATATCTGGGGTGGAGCCTCCCCCACTGCTTTGCCTGTGTTTGGGGAGAGCTGGGATCAGTTGGTGTGGGCTGCACATACACAGCCTGGGGCCAAGTGCAGGCAGGGGACCTAGTGGAGCTGAGGAGTTGACTCCACAGAGGAAGCCCCCAGGCTTCTGGCCACTATGACCCATTTTGCTTGGAGTCCCCTGCAGAGCCTGAGTGCTCATGGTAGTGTGCATGGCTGAGGCCTAGCCCAGTCCGTGGACAGCATCCCTCTGCCACAAATCAGATACCTTGGGCTGCCTACTTGGCCCCAATTCTCCATTCCTGCCCTAGACCCCATAGGGCTTAAGTTCCTGGTAAAACAGAATCAATTGAGCAAAGGCCTCAAGACTTCCAGGCATTTCCCACTGGGCGCAGACTGTTCTGCTCCATCTTAAACAATCCTGAGTGCTTGGTCCCTGTGAGAGGGAGCAGGACAAGATTTGGGTACAATGCCAGGTTGCAGGTTGCCTCTTGGGCCAAGTCCATCCTGCCATAGATGTTTAGGGCGGCTATGGACTCTGTGATTTTCTGGCCAGGATGCTTCTGGGAGCTAAATGAATCCTGGACAGGAGCATATTCATCCCTAGGGCACCTAGAACTCCTACCCCGCCTCATCTGCCTGGGGAACATGTACCTGTCCCCAGGGTTTGGCTAGCTGTGTCATGGGCAAGGGCATGTCTGGGCTGGCTGGACCTGCCCCACAGTTGCCCAGCCCAGGGACCCCCCAGAGGGTCAGCCAGGCTCACAGTACCTGCCGGCCAGTGTTTTCTCTGCAGACATGTGGCACCACCCGGATCACCATGCTGACTGCAATTCTGTCTTTCCAGATAAACCCCCTGCCCTACAGCAGTGTGGTGCACACCTACCGACTACCAAGCTGTGGCTGCCACCCCAAGCACTCTTGGGGCTCCCTGTGCCACAAGCTGTTTTTTGGAGAGCTTATTTACCCCTGGAAGCAGAGAGGGGACAAGCAAGACTGAGGTGTGCCTGGCTGTAGCCTTCCCAATACCACTGTATGGCCTACCATCATACCTCTCAGCCAGGGTAGCATTGACTTGGGGGCTGGGCTCCATGTGCTCCTGAGTGTGGGCAGTCTGTTCCATGTTTCCATCCTGATTCCAGGGCCTCACCAGGCTATGCTAGGTGACCTACTGCCAGCTCACCTCCATCCTTCTCTAGACTGTTGGCCTTGGGACCTGCCTCTGGTCTGCTGTGGTCACTGCATTCTGCCCTATCCCCAGTATCCCCCAGGTCTGCCTCTGGAGTGTGCTGGCAGGTCCCTCTGACTGTCCCCTAGAGCTGGGTGGAGGGATGCCTCCTGGTATGCACTCCTGGGTTACTGGCATCTTCTAGCTGCTACAGCAGAATGCATCACTGCCTGTGTGGCGGGGGTTGGAGCAGCTGTTGACCCCCAGCTCCAGTGAACATGAACCCTCGCTCCCTGAATTGAGCAGGGCTTGTCTACTGGAGCTCCCTGGAGAGAGGCTTAAGGACCCACAGTGCTCCCACAGTATGGGTGCCCCTGAGGAGATGGTCATGGCCCTTGTCAGTGAACAGGCAATGACTGAGGACCAGAAGGAGGACAAAGATCCCCAGTGGTCCAGAAAACTCTGTGCTGTGGCTAGGAGGGGGCGGCAAGCCCTGCCCATCTTTGGGCCACTTGGGGCTGTCCACCTGAGCCTCTCCACTGACCACACTCCTTTGCCTCAGGCCACATCAACTCTAAGCACCTGATGACGGATATCAGCAGGGATGGGTCCTGACCTGCCTTTTTTGTTGTTGTTACAATAAAACCTCACATGTGTTTGGAGTGCCAGTTTGGCCTTTGTCACTGCATGTAGGTAGGAGGTCTAAGGTTTGCTCTGAGGTGATTGCTAGGGCCTGCCTCCTGTTTGAGCACCCTGCACAGTGCTGGTAAGTGAGGAGTATGTCCCTTAAAATCCTAGTCCAGGTAGATGGCTCCTCACAGCCTCACCTAGCATACAGGGCTGTCATCTGGGGCAGGAATGTGCTTAGCCAGGCATCAGATAAGCCAACCCTGGCTCTGATAGGTATTTGGGCTCCATAAGGGCAAGGAGCTCCCTGAAGTGAGTTGACCCTACCTGTCCTGCAGCCTTCCGGGGGCCCCAGGGGCTTCCTACTTGTGTTGCTTATGGAGAGGGTGGAACCCAGAGAGGCTCATTATCAGCTCTCTAGCCTGGGTCTCCACCCCGTGGAGTGTGGCTGCAGAGCACTGAAGAACCTCTTATGAACTGTGTCCTCGCAGAACCTGCTGACAATGGCCTGACACCTGCATTGCTGGGGGTCACCTTCTAGTTGGGCACCATGTCTAGCTCCTAGCCGCAAGTGCAGAGGCCTCTGACCTGGGCTTCTCGGCAATCAAAAGCTGGTGCTAAGTTACAAGTAGGCTTCTACACATCTTGCCTGCACCCCTCCCTGCTGCTCTGCCACCCCTACTCATCCTCAACCTGCTGTTCCTGCCCCTTCACCCCTCTTCCTGTGGTTCCCACCAGGCAAATCCTGTCCCTCAGCCCAGCACACTGCTCTGAGTGTCATGGCGCCTACCTGCCAGCTGTCATCTCCTGTGCAGGGTGCCATGCTGCCTGCCCATCCTCGAAGGGCCAACGCAGGCCTGACACCAGTGCCAGCTGATGATATACTAGTCACAGCCGTTTGCAGCCACTGAGATCCCACCTGCCAAGGAATGTCCCTGATATGTATTTGTCTGATGATTTTCATGGTACCACTGCTCATGTATTTGTTGCCAGACAGTAAGTGCTGTCCTTGGCATTATCTAGGGAGCCATGCAAGATTTGTCTATTCTAGTGTCATCAACTTGACTTTTTGGCGAGGGCAGCTGTCTGCCAGGCTTCCCCTTGCAGAGTACCTTCCCTGGTTGTTTTGTTTTTTTTGATTTCTTGAGATATAGTTCAGGCTGGCTTTGAATTCAATTTGTGCTAGGTGTGGTGGCACATGCCTATAATCCCAGCACTCAGGAGGCTGAGGCAGGATGATCATTGTAATTACGTTCGGGGCCAGCCTGAACTGCATAGTGAGGTCCTGTCTCAAAAAGATCAAAAAATTTTAAAAAATTATAAAAGAATTCAATTTGTATCCTGGGCTGGCCTCAAACTGGCAGTAATCCGCTTTGCTCACTTCCCAAGTGCTTCTCTCTCTTATTTTGCTCAGCATTATGGTCTGAAGGTACATCCATTTTTCTACAAATGACTTCAATTTATCCTGAGTAGGATTAAGTTTCTCTAACATGTGAAATCTTGGGGAACACATTGAAACCACAGCAGGTATCCTGGAGGAAAGGAACAAGACCTTTCTTTTTCTCCCCACCCCTTACCTTAACAAAGGCTATCAGAATCTTGGTGCTAGTTCTTGTTTAGAACCAATGGACGAGTCTGCAGGGGAGACTCAGGGTCCACCAGACATTGCTTAGGCCTATACAAGTCTGCAAGGAGGCACCCAGGATGGGGCCGACCTGGGACTTCTACGTGGAAGTCTGTGTCTTTGCCTGCTTTGCCCTTGGCCTGAGGCCCCTTAGTGATAGGGAAGGATGTCCTTTCCCTTTCTGGGCCAGGGGCACTCAGTGGAACCTGTATATACCCGCAACTGTGTGGGAGGCCAGCTTCTCCACCCAGCAGACCTCCTTCCCCTTTTGAGTTCCTGCAGCGAGGTTTTCACACAATTACCCCAACTAGCAATTACCACAAAGGATTGCCAGAGCCACAACTTTGCACAAAGTGCACCAGAACCTCACACCAAAAGTGCTTCTGCAAGGGCAGCTGTCCGGCAATTGTTTAATATCTAATGTCAGATTTGTTATTAATCCTGTGGCCAAGGATTATTGTTTCAAGATACTTTATGTAATCCTCTTCAGTCTTGCTTTTAAAAGCTTCCCCTTGCTTCAACTTTTTTTTTTGTAGTACTAGGTATTGAACCTAGAACGTTTGCCCTGAGCTACATCCCCAGCCTATTTTTTAAATTATTATTTTGAGACAGGGTCTTGCAGAATTGCCCAGACTAGGCTTGGAGTTTTGATCCTCCTGCCTCAGCCTCCTGGAGTCTTGGGATTACAAACATGCCAGCACACCTAGTTTCAAACTTTTAAAATATATTCATAGTTAACTATGGCTATATATTCTCCTTTCCTTCCTATACACATGGTATGTGTTGTGTGCTCTCTCCTTCTCTGTAAATGTGGCCAATTCTGCTGTGATCCTGTGTCTGAGGAATGCCCACTCCTGAAAGAGGACATAGTCTGAGCAGAGGCATAGGGGCCACGTCTGAGCTCGTTTGGAGATTGGGAGACCTGCCTGGAGGTCTCAGGGTGGGTTTGACCACTTACATCCAGGACGCCTGGATTAAAGGATACCAGGAAAGCCTCTGCCTGAAGCCAGATGATGAGGGCTCAGCTGCTCCCTCACCAGGATCAGCCACCCACTAGAGGAGCACTTGTGAGGAACTCAAGCACTGCATCCAACCAGACTGCTGCATGTGTGTGGCTGGATCCTCAGCAAAGGCCATGTTTTCAATCTTGGGGGCGGGGAGCATCACTTAGTTTGGGGCTTTCCACTCAGTAGTCTTTTCTGTGTGAACATTGCTGCTGGAGTAAGTCTGGGTTCAGTAGGAGGGGGGTGGTTCTTGCCAGCCACTGTTCCTAGTCTGCAGACTGAGGTGTGGCAGCAGATGCATCCTTAGCAGCCACAGACACATGGTCATCGAATGACACTGTTGCAGAAAAACCGGTATCAAACCAAATGGAAGACTCTGCACCCAGGATTCACAAGGCACCTTTTATTACACTAGTGGGCTGGGAACCCAGAAGTTTAAACCACCAGCCCAGAGTCAGGTTTGAGTTCAGTTTAAATAGGGCTTGCGGGTGGGAAGTACAAAGCTGTTAGCAGGTTATTACATGACTGGTTACATGGAATTCAAGAATTATGACATACGTTGTCAGGCAGGTTTACTTAAACATTGTTTAACATTCCGGGAAGGTGGGGAGGGGTGTGAGTTCATGGGTCCCTGACTGGCTGGTCTGCCCTAGACAGGAAGTCCTTGAAGCCAAGTTGGAAACAAAATATATTTTTCTAACTAAGGAAAACACAAGCTGGACACAGGCAAGTTGGCCCAGCACATTACCAAAGAGAAGTAGATGGTCAAGGCTGACTATCTGACAGGCGGCACGAGCATAGTCACAGGCAATGGACTGATTTCTAACTTTTGCTATAATATGCTATTCTATAAGTGTGCCTTTACAACATAACTGCTTCCACACAGATCTGTTTTTCCAGGAGCCATAACTTGCCTGTGGTCACATGCAGCAGCAACATTTGGTTCCCCAAGGGCTACACTTAGCTCAATTCTTTTTCTTTTTGCATTACAGGTGATTGAACCTAGGACCTCCCACATACTAAGCTAGTGCTCTGCCACTAAGCTATATCCCCCAGTCCTTTTTTGGTCTTCCTGGAACTGCCCAACAATCCTGGAACTTTCCATCCTTCGACCTCAGTCTCCCATGTAGTATGGTACAAACAGCCACACTTGGTTGTTTGTATTAGTTTCAACAGCTTTATTGAGGCATCATATATATCATAAAATCCACCCATTTTAAGTGCACAATTAAATAATTTTTGGTAAGTACCAAGTGGCATAACTGTATGCCCCCCCTCTGAAAAAAAAATCCCATAACCCGTTCTTTTTTTTTTTTTTTTTCTTTTGAGACGGGGTCTCGCTATACAGTTCAGGCTGGCGTTGAGCTGAGCTCACTTTGTAGCCCAGGCTGGCCTCGAACTCGCAACGACCCTCCTGCCTCAGCCTCCTGAGTACTGGCATTACAGGTGTGCACCACCACGCCCAGCCCATATCCGTTAAACAGTCATTTCTTTACTACCTCCCGCAGCCCTGGCAACTACTGACGTATTTTCTATGGATTTGCCGTTCTGCAAACTGTACATAAATGGAATCATATAATATGCATGTTTCCAAGATTCATCCATGTATCAGTACTTCACACCTTTTTATGGGTAGTATATTAAATGGACATACCTCATGTGTTGGAGGTTCTGCGTTTAAATGTTTTTTTAAAACATGTTCATAGTCATTACCGGAATTGAAACCCAAACTTCCCTTGTAAACAATCACCACCCGGACCAACAGGTCACAGGGAATATTCTCCTTTCTTCACAGACTAGACGCACAATCAATTCCTGCCCCGCTGCTTTCAACTCCCAGCCCTCGCCCCCGCCCCGGAGTGGGCACTGAATCTAGGTAGGGACATTCACAATGAGTACATCTCCAGTCCGTTTATTTTTTATTTTGAGTCGAGGTCTCGCTAAATCAATGAGTTGCCCAGGCTGGGCTTGAATTCGCGATCCTCCTGCTTTAACCTTTCAGAGTGGTGGCATTAAAGGCGTGCGCTCAAGTTCCTGCCTTTTGAATTGGAAACGTTTCACTCCTTCCTACCTCTTGCGTCTCCTTGGTTGGATGTTCCGGTGGTTTCTTACAGATCTTGACCTACACGTTTCTGGACGGGTATGAATTCCCGCATGAAGCGGCATTCTGTGCTTAACTTTTGAGTAACCGGCTCGAGCGCTTATGTTCTCACTAACATAGTTATGAATGACTCCCGTCGGGAGGCGACCTGACTGGCAGCGCATTTGTGAGGAAATGCCGGCTTCCCGGGCCCGCACCCCAACTCGCCGGTCCGCCTGCGGCCAGCACTGCTTCGCCGAGACTCGCTACCCTCAAAGCAGTCCTCTCAGGCCAGGTCGGCTCGGAAGCGGAGTTCAGCTGTCACCTGCCGGCCTGTGCGCGCCACACGGAAGTCCCACCCCCTTGGTGCAGCCCCGCAGAAGTCGCGCCGCTGTCCCGCCAAAGACGCGCCCAAATAGATGTATCTACGTCCTCATGGTATTCTCTCTGGATTTCCGCAAGAGCAGCCAGCGCCGTCTGCAGAGAGGCCGCCGGACATCTGCGCCATCCTGCAGCCCGGAGATGGAGTAAAGGGAGCGTGTGCAAATACGTGGTGTTCCAGCTTCTGATTGGGCAGCGCTAGGGAAGGGGCGGGGTTAGTGGGCCCTCACCGTGTGAGAACGGCCCAATGGCTCGGTAGCAGTGGCCGAGGTTGCCGGTAAGGGGGCGGGCGAGGACGAGAGAAATTGTGGGCCAGTGGGCGGGGCTGGCGGTGGCTTGAGGGCGCTCTGCAGGTGGGGGCGATAGTAGATCTGACGGGTGTGTAAAAGAGCCAATAGTCTTGGAAAAGCGGGAGCCCCCTGGCCAATGGCGGTGTAGATAAGGCACGGCACGGAAGCCTCCGCAACGCTGTGTGGGAAACGGGGGAGGCGGGGCGATCCTGACGGATGGGAGAACAGGCCAACAGATGAGAGCATATGGTGACTTGCGGCCAATGGCGACTGCTAGAGGGCAGATGGGGCGGTGATAGGGCGTGGCAACCGCAGTTTGCGCGGCGCTGTGTGGGAAAGCGTGGGGGTGGGGCGGCTGTGACGGACGGCCTGCTAGGCCAATGGTTGAGGGAGGGCGGGCGGCGGGCGGCCAATGGTGGCGGCGCGGCCGGGGGCGGGGTGGCAGAGCTGTGCGGTGCTGTGCGGGAAGCGGCGGGCGACGGCAGCGAGACTGAGGTGAGGCGGACGGAGGCCAGGCGGGAGTGCTGTGGGCAGCGAGCGGGCGCCCTCCCCCGCGTTCCGCTGGGCGCCCGCTCACTCGCCTCCGCCCGCAGGTGCGGCGGCGGCGCCCTCAGGCCGCGGCGCGGCAGCTGGAGGATGGGCACCCAGGGCAGTCCGGTGAAGAGCTACGACTATCTGCTCAAGTTCCTGCTGGTGGGCGACAGCGACGTGGGCAAGGGCGAGATACTGGAAAGCCTCCAGGACGGCGCGGCCGAGTCCCCGTACGCCTACAGCAACGGTAGGCCGGGGCGGTGGGGGGGCGCCGGGGCCTCAGGGCCTGTGCCCTGGCGCGGCATCCCTGCTCCAGCGCGGGGACTCGCGTAAGCGGCCGCGTCCTACTGTACCCGAGATCCGGGCGGTGGGGCTTTGGGAGTCTGGCAGAACTGGCCTAGATCTTGGTTGGCACCGCACGGATGCGGGGGGGGGTCCTTTCATACTGACCCCATGTGGGTCTTGCCTAGGGAGCCTACTACAGCTTGGGCCAGGAGAAAATACCCCGACAGCGGTGTTATTAAATATTCCCTTTAACTTCCGGGTGCCTGGCTCAGATATACAATGTAGATTGCATCACCAGCGCTTGCCTGAGCTTGCCTCTTAATTTCAGTATTTAAGGTAAAAATGGAGTTAATAGTAGGTGGGATTGGGTTCCAGGCTGCAGAGGTGTGTCCTTAGAGAACCCAGCGGCTCCTCTGATGTCAGAGAAACCGGGCGGCGCATCAGCATCCAGCCTCCTCAGGCCTTTGGGTGCTCTGAAGTGCTGTCTCACCTGACTAATTTTACTTCTGTCCCTGGCCTCTGCCTCCTCCCTGCCTTTTTCCTTGGGCTCTTGTCGGTCCTGTCCGGCTACTCTGAGCATTTACTGTTTGCTGAGTCGTTTGCCTGTGGGTGTTGCATCTCCCACCCTTTAGTTTGAGGACTTGTCGAGGGTATTGATCACTTGAACTGACACAGGGCTCCTCCTCCTGAGCTGGAGTGCTGGATCTGCTCTGACACTTACTCTCAGCCTCAGCCTAGAGTAGATGTCTCTAAGGGCCAAAGAGGAAGAGCCATGTGTTTGCCTTTGGGTCGGGGAGGCAAAGTATGAGGTCCACAGATGGGAGAGCCCCACCAGCTCCCTGTGTGAGCACATCGCCAGTAACTGGAGAGACATGACCCTCCTGTGCTGTTCCCTTTGTCTAGCTGCTGTGCATCGCCACACTTCCTGTTACAGGTTTACTCAGGTGGGACCACTATTGCACAAAACATGAAGATCTGCTCCAGGTGGTGGAGATGGGAAGCTCATAAGGGGTGGTACCGCAGAAGACCATCTGCCAGAGATGGTGTGGGAAGCTTGTTCTTAGACTGTGGGCTGGCAGGGCTAAGATGTATATGGAGGTTCCCACAGGTGTCCTGAAGCATCAAGCCGAGAGGGCTGAATATCAGAGCAGTAGCATGATATTCTCCATGCTCAGGGAATCTTGGGGTTGAAATGTGTACAGCATGAGGCGTGGGGCATTATGATTGGGCATCACCTCCCTGACTCTGGAAGCACTTGTAGCAGGGTGAAGTTGGTGGGTCTGACAACACTTGGACTTCCTCAGAAAGACCATTGGGGTTTGGAAACACTGGATCAGTTGGTTCTTGGGATTTAGCATGGTGTGAGTTTGTTTTTTGGAAGAAATTAATGGTCAGGAGCTTTGGACTTCTGGTTCTTTTATAAAGAATAGGTGAAAAAAAAAATAAAAAATAAAATAAAATAAAGAATAGGTGAATATTTCATTTTCTCCTTCCTTATTAAAAGCCCTCAGAGCCAGGCATGCTGATGAATACCTGTAATGCCAACTGTTTGGAAGGCTGAGGCAGGGTGAGCTCAAGCTAGGAACTTAGTAAGACCTTGTCTCAAAACAAAATGAGGGGGCCAGGGGTTTAGCTCATTGGCACAAGCACCTGTCTGGCAAACACAAGGACCTGAGTTTGATTCCCAGTACCAAAAAAACAAAACAGAACAAAACAAAACAAAATGAGTGCTCAGAGTGTAACTTGGTTGTATAGTGCTCTTGAGTTTGAGCCTCAGTATGTATGTTTCCAGTTTCTTATTTTTGGCCTAAACTTTCACGTTCCAAATGGGGTGGCAGGGAGGTCCCCATTCGGTGAGAGGCATGCTGCTCCAGTGAAGCCAGACCACTTTTGTTGTTGTTGTTTGGTTCTTTTGTTTTTGTTTTTGTTTTTAGATGGGGGTCTTGCTATGTATTTTAGGTTCACCTTGAACTCACGGCAGTACTCCTGCCTCAGCCCTGGAGCGCTTACAGGCATGTGATACTACACCTAACTAGGACCACTTCTTCACACAGCAAGATCACTCAACCTACCTTGAAGTCTTGTCTAGCTTGTTTTCAGACAGGTACATGAGTGAACATCACTCTCTCCAGCTTCACAAACACATGAGTCATCAAAATGGTCTTTTGTTAGCATTGACACCTGAAGCAATGATGATGTGATGTTGTGACTGTGTGCCCAGTGCCTTCAGGAGTCATGGTTTTGGATCTCTGGGGAGGTGGAAACCTTCCTCTGGGGCTTTGGTTTCTTATTCTTCTAGGTGCACAGTGCTTTTAAGGTTATGCTCCAGAGCAAAAGTATTGGAGATTCTTGGTGATGAGAGGAAGGAGGTGTGCACTTTCTGTGAGCAGCTTCTACTTATAAACACACTGGTGGTGGATCTGGCTCTGCCTCTGAGGTGTAGCCTTGGAGTGGTGGGTCTGTGTTGGCCCCAAGGCAGTATGCTGGGTGCTCACCCTTGAACTCAGGTGTGGTCCACAAGCCTGTCCTGTTTTATATTTTATTTTTTTCTGAAATAGAGGATCACTTCATAGCTTGTGCTGACTTGGAACTTGCAGTCCTCCTGCTTCAGCCTTCCAAGTGCTAGGATTACAGGCATGTACCAACAGGACTGGCTTATGGTATGAGTTTTGAATGTCCTCAATTAAGGCAGTTATATCCTCTTGCCCCAGTCCTACAAAGCTTCCCTGAGTGTTAGGGGCCTCCAGGAACATGCAGCAGGATTCATATGCCCACATTCTGGGACATTTATGTGAATTAACAAGACAACTCCATGAGCACAACTGCATTTCTCTCCTTGCTCTTTTCAGAGTCAGTGTTGGGGAGGCTGCTGAGCAGTGCTGTCCTTTAAGCCCAGGGATTTGGGAGAGCGAAGGGTAACTGTGGGTGAAGCAAGGCTGACACCTGGGTTTGCCATAAATGCTGGGGCCTGGTAGTTATGGGTGTTTGTGGAACTAGACAGTGCTATGCCAGAAGAATGGGGATAGTAAGTGCCTATATCCTTAGGGTGCTGTGAGCTCCTTTTGAGAGTCACAGCCACATCAGTATTGCAGAGGCCAGTACACAGCTCACTTTGCTCATCAGCTCCATGTGGTTTCTTTTCATCTGACTTGAAGTTAATTTTTTTCCTAAGTGACAGATTGGAGAAACTTGAAGCACTTCTTTGTATTGTATTTTCCTGGGTCAGAGCACATCATTAGCGTGAAACACAGGAGGTGCTAAGTATGCATTTAGCATGAATGAACAACCTATGTACAGTTTTCCTGTACTGACTTATTAGAGCTGGTCATGCAGTCACCACAGTAGCCTCTCAAAGTCCTTTCTTTTCTTTGTATGTGACTGGACACTAAGGTCTGGATTTCCTTCTGGATTTCATAGAGCGATTTAAAACACCCTATCCCATTACTCTGTTTGATGGTAGTTTTTGGGGCAGGATGCTGGCTTCACAGGAGGTACAGGAGTGATCACTATGGTACAGCTAATCCTTCCAGTATAGTGTATAATGTGTGCCAGGCACATTGCTGAATATTTGTCTCAGTTCTTTATTTAATTTTTAGACCATTCTTTAAGGGAGGCACTGTCATCTCCATTTTACAATTGAGAAACTGAGGCTCAGAAATGCAGAGGTGGCTGCTGTCCAGGCAATGTGGTCATTGGGATCCTGCTTCTAGTCTTCTTTGTTGGAGGGACACACACAGACTTTCAACAGTAGAATAGCAGGAAGGGCATAATTCTTTCCTCCTTACCCTCGTCTCCCCACCTCACTCCCTGGACTTGGGGCCAGTCACTACACTTACTGTTCCTGCACACTCTGCTGGAGACCTGAGCCCTGGACAACCTTCTGCCTGACCCCAGCCAGCATTTGGGAACCTGTGTCAGGAGTTGGCACTTTTGTATGTGTGTATGTGTGTGCTGGGTGCCAAACTCAGGGCTTTGTGTGTACAAGGCAAATATAGTAACCCTAGCTCCAGCTCCAGCTCAGGAATTGGCCCCTTTTGATTGCCATTATAACTTGTCTCAAGGCAGGCCCAGCCCTTCAAGTGTGGACTTGCCAGCTCTGCTCCCAGTGAGGGATGCTGGCTCTCTCCCTAGAGCCTACCAGGCCAAGAGTAGCTCTGCATCTTTCTTGAGGCCTTTGTGCATCTGGACTCCAACCTGGCCTCTTGTATATTTGTTTACATCCTACCTGTTATCATGACACCTGTTGATTTGTTATAACTGGATCTTCCCTTATTCTTTTTTCCTATCCTTGTCATCTCTTCCTCCTCTTCAGGCTCTTCATTTCATTCATTTGTTCAGTCATGTTTTAGGCATTTTATAATACACAAGGCATTGGGCCAGAAGCTGAGGGTACAAGGCAGAATAAAACAGAGACAGTTCTTTCTTTCTTTCTTTCTTTTTTTTTTTTGGCGGTACCGGGGATCGAACTCAGAACCTTGCACTTGCCCGGCAAATGGTTATTCCACTGAGCTATATCCCCAGCCCCTCCTCTTTCTTTCTCTCTCTCTGTTTCTCTCTCTCTGTTTCTCTCTCTCTCTCTCTCTCTCTCTTTCTTTCTCTCTCTCTCTTTCCCGCTTTCCCTCCCTCCATCCCTCCCTCCCCCCTCTCTCCTTCTCCCTCTTTCTCTCTTCCTCTCTTTCTGTCTTTCTCTTTCTCTCTCCCCCCTCCTTTCCTCCTTCCCACTCCCTCTCTTTCTCTTTCCTTCCTCCTTTGTTGCCTTCTTTGTTTCCTGTTTTTTTCCTTCTCTTTATCTCTTTGTAAGTTTGTGACAGTGAGAATTGAGCTCAAGGCCTTTATATTGAACCACATCCCCACCCCTTTTTATTTATATTTTTTGTTTGTTTTTTTTGAGGAGGGGTCTCTCTTTGTAGTTTGGGCTGACCTTGAAATCACTGTGCAACCCAGGCTGTCCTGAGACTTGTGATTCTCCTGCTTCAGTCTCCTAAGTACTTGAGCTACAGGTATGTGCCAGCTAGCATGGCAATCCCCTTTTTATTTTTAATTTTAAGACAGGGTCTCAGTAAATGGCCAAGTTGCTCAGGGTGAACTTCAATTTATGATCCTTCATGCTCAGCTTTGCAGAGTACTGGGATTACTGACATGAGCCACCATACCTGCTTGGAAACGGTCTTTTAAAAAAAAGAGAGAGAAAATGTTGAGAAAAACAATAAAAAGGCCCTTTAGGATGTGGGGTGGCAGGCTAGGGGAGGTGTGGTATGTCTATAGGAGGGATATGGATCTAGCCTGGAGGTGTCAGGGATGGTTTCCTAGAGGAGGGGGGATCCAAAGTGAGTTCTGGGCCCAGGCAGCATTTGTTGAGGGTCCAGTGAAAGTTCTTTCTGCAAGCTAAACTTCCTCTTCCCTTCTGAATTGCTCCTTCGTCCTTGCCACATTTCTCCTTCATAGGCAAGCATCTCCGGGACCCGGGACTGCCAACCAAGGCTTGTACTGTCCTCCCTTCACTGTACTGCTCCAGTCCTTTCTGTCTCCTTCCCAGCTGTTCCCCAGTAGAGCGTGGTCCCAGGGTCGCAAACAAAGGTGCCAAGTTTGCAAAGGCCACTTGTAGGTCTTCTACATGTGCTGGGGTTCCTCTTGTTTGTTTCTTTGTTATCACCTGTCATGTGATGTAAAGATAAACTTGTACCCACTGGAGATGACAGACTGAGGACAGATTTCTGTATCTAGTCCAGATTATGCTAATTGTGCTGCTTTATAAATTGGATTGCCATGGCCTTTCCTACATTTTCAGAAAAGAGTTAAGTTAGTAGGTAGATTTGATTGATTGATTTTTTTTGTCTTTTTGAGACAGGGTTTTTCTATGCAGTTCAGGCTTACCTTAACTCACTTTGTAGTCCAGGCTGGCCTTGGACTTGCAGCAATCTTCCTGCCTCAGCCTCCCAAGTGCTGGGATTACAGGTACGCACCACCATGCCTGGCCAGTAGATAGAATATTAAATTGTGTTTTTCTCTATCTTTAGCCTTGTCATAAGTTCTGCCAGATGACAGTAAATGCTTACCTGGCAAACACAGAACAAGACCAACTAGCTAGCTTACAGGGAGTATGATCAAGGTTGAGATAATGGTGCTGTGTGTATACAGTGTAATGTAATCTTTTCCACTGGCATGATTGTTTATAGCTTAGGTGATGAACTAAATTTAACTGTTTCAGGAAGGAAATCATTAGGGAGCTGAGAAGTGGGCGGGAAGGACACAAAAGAGAGGAATGTGGTCCTTGGCATGTCCTTTATTCTCTTGTTCTGTTTGAAGATTATAACTGGAAAGGTGCAAAATGCTGGTCCCTGAAACCTTGGGACTGTGGGATCATGGTTAGGCAGAAGGTGGGTGGAAAAGTGGGCCCCAGTAGTCCTTTTGGCAGTGAAGATAAAGAGTAACTTTGAGCATAAGAGGAGGTAAAGCAAATATCCTAGTTGTCAGCTTAGTAATGAGGTGTGACTCTAATGTCCACAGTGCACAGCTCTTTTGCTGAGGTCAGAATATTGAATACAGCACTGATTTGTGGACATTCATCCTTCAGGAAGTAGAAGAGGGGATGAGGGTAATGGAGAAGTAGGAGTGACGAGGATGTGAGAACCAGAGCAGGAACACAGTGGAGCAGGACCAGAAGAGTCAAAGTGGGTAGGCACCTCTGCTCATCAGAGTGGCAGACATTTAAACAGTGGAGAGGAAACAATTCACCACACAAGATAAGGACATACTCTGAAGGAGCTAGCCCTCAGGATGGTCATGAGGGAAGGGAGGTTGACAGTGGTGCCTGGAAGGGTATTATAACCAAGGTGTACCAAAGGTGCCATGCCAGAGACACTTCAAACCACAGAAAGGGCTGCTGCTAGGTGCAGGAGAGTGGCACACAGTGGCCCTGCAGACAAGCTGACCTCAGTCCTGGGGTTTTGTGGTGTCTCAAGTCCACCAGATTCCTGCCTAGCAGTTGTTGGGTGCTGAACTAGCAGTGCTTCTTTACATCCTCACCTACAAGTGGAGACTTCCTGTTGCTGCTCTCTTCCTTCTGCTGCTACAAATCAGAAATGCCCTTGGATATTTGTTTAATATCAGTGTGGACCAGGGAAGGTTTTGTTTGTTTCTGTTCTTGTTTTTGTTTTGAGACAGGGTCTTGTTATGTGGTCCAGGCTGGTCTTGAATTTGGTAGGTAGCCAAGGATGGCCTTGATTAAGCGATTTATTAAATGTGGCATATATGTAAAATACTACTACTACAGATAGTAAATGCAGCAGATGTAAAGCATAAACAATAAGATAGAACCACGTGTGGTGGCACATTCTTATAATTCCAGCACTTGGGAGGCTGAAGCAGGAGGATTGCCGCAAGTTTGAGGCCAGGCTGGGATATATAGTGAGTTTAAGGGCAGCCTGAACTATATAGTGAGACCTTGTCTCAAAAACAAAACAAAAAAACCAAGTTTGTAGTGTCATATTTAAACAAAGTAAGGTACTATCCATTAAATCAGAAAAAGGGAGGGCAAGATTTGCAAATATTTGTTGTTCTCTCCATGTGGTGATAGAAGCAAGCTGGTCACGTGGTATTCCTGGCAGTATGCTATCTTAGGCAATAAAATGTGGGAACACAGGGACCTGACACACGTACCTTCAAGAGCTCCTTGAGTCATGTCATCATAGCTTGGGACGTTTATGTGGGGCCCTGGTGTCAGGCTGTAGATCATGCCCTTCACCTGATTTATGCACAGGGTTGTCCATAATTTCTACTAGATTGTTTCAGCTAGGATTCCAGAGCTCACTGTGTCTGCTGTTGTCAGGGTCCTTTGTATCCATTCCATTTCCAAAATTACAGTTTAGGCTGGGCCAAAAGATCACATCTGACAGCTATGCCTCCCAGTAGAACACCAAAGGGTTCCCAGCTCCTGCACTGAAAGTGCCAAGGCCAGCTGAGATTCTCTGGTGGCAGAAGTGGTAACCTAAGACCTGTCACTGGAAGTGAGCCTACACCTGTCCTTCTGGGCTTTAGCAGGACCAGTGTGGCTGACCTTGCTGAGACTGGCCACCAAAAGGGCACTCTAACCACCTCTTACGGGTGTGTGTGTGTGTGTGTGTGTGTGTGTGTACACCTTTATGTTAGATATTATTTGGTTTAGTTTTTTTTTTTTTTTTTTTTTTACTACATCCCATTTTTAAGCTTGCAGTCAGCAATCTAGGTTAGCTAGATAGATGTTCATAGAGTCTCAGGCCTTGCACAGGTACTGGCCCAGGCTGGATCTTATCTGAGAAGGTTCTCTTCTAAGCTCAGCTCCTTAAGGGCTATTGGCTATCCTGTTTCTGGCTTACTTTATCAAGCCAGCAAGACAGAGTCCAGTCTCTTGGGAGGGTGTGTTGAGACAGTGTTTTGCTATGTAGTGCAGACTGGCCTCAACTCACCATGTAGTCCAGGCTGGCTTCAAACTTGGCAGTTCTCCTGCCTCAACCTCCCGAATGTGGGTATTACAAGTATTTGCCACCACATCTGGCCAGAGTTCAGTCTTATGTAACATAGTCCAAGGGAATATTGATTACTATATTCTGTTGGTCAGAAGTAGGTCTTAGGTCACTATATTCTATTGGTCAGAAGTAGGTCTTAGGTCCCACCCACTCTCTAAGAATGTGCATCCTAGGAGGCAGACCCTGGGGCCACCTTATAGTGTTTGCCTCTCTGCTCGGAATTGCCTTTGGGCTCCTTTTTCCTTTTAAAGTTTGAATGGCTGAGAGCCTTTGGACTCCTTTTTCCTTCTCCAAGCCTGCATCATGGCCTAGGTAAGTATCCTTGACATAGTCGTGTTCTGTAGCCTTATCTTGGGATTGGAATGTGAAGGCTGGTCCTGGCAGTCTTTGCAGGAAGCTCATATGATCTCCCTCTCCAGAGGGGCTTGGGTCATCCTGAATCATTCATTGGTACGTGACCTTGCTACACTCCATGTCTGCCCATTTCATAAAAAGCTTTATCTGGTTGCTGGAAGACCAAGATGTTCTTCTTCTGCTCTTTGTCTCTGGACATTTAATCAGAGCTTCTTTTTTTTCCCCTAAGGAGTAATGCAACTGCCTCACATGGTGCTTCTGTCTGCTTTGGACTTTGTGTTGAAGTCATGAAGGCCCACACTGTGTTCAGGCAGCTAGATATGGACTGTACTTCCTGGAAAGTGAGGACTGCATACAGGAGCCAGCAGCCATTGAAGGTGGCCCTCTCTCTGATCAGACAATCCTCAAATGCCTCACTGGGAGGTGAGGTGCTGTGTCCACACCTGCCCAGAGAGGACTTCTCCAGGCAGGAGAGCAATGCTCATGGAGAAGGAGTTTGTTGGCAGTGGGAATGTTGCCTTTGCCCTGGGGATTGTAGTTGGGGTGTTTGATTGAAGAACTGCAAGGGACAGACATCAATTAGTATTTTCTGTTTAAGTCTTAGTCTTTTATTAATAACTTGTGATTCATTATCACAAAATTTTTAAGGGCCTCCTGTGGCTGTTAATTATATTAGAAAATGGATGAATAATTATATATTTAGTATTGCCATTTCTTCCTTGAAGACTTGGACTTTAGGCAGAACAAGGTCTCACCAGTATGTTGCCTGTTTAGGGGACTCATGCCTGGCTTGCTCAGTCCAACTATATTTGCACTGATTCTGGTCAAAGTATGTGGGTACTATCCAGCCAACATGTCAAGTGGAGTGGGCCAGCCAGGTTATATGTACTGGGTCTTCACTCTTAACAGGTCTTATAGACCTGGAATAGAAACATCTAATATCCTGTTAGGTATGAAATTACACACATGTAATCAGAAAGCTGAGGCAGGATTGCAAATTCAGAATCAGCTTGGGCAACTAATTTAGCAAGATCCTGTCTCAAAATTAACCCTGCTGGTGATCAGTGGGGTGATAGATGTTGCAGTCAGATTCCCCTCACTTCCCCCATCTCGAAATAAAAAAGGTGGAGATGTAGCTCACTGTTCCCTGGTAGGAGAGAAAGGGGGGGCACAGACAGAGACAGAGACACAAAGACAAAGACCCTGTATCTTGATTTATATGCCCAAAATAAAACTATGGTGAGATCAGAATTAAGCAGACATCTGAGCGTTTTTTATTTATTTATTTATTTTGCAGTACCGGGGATTGAACTCAGGACCTTGCACTTGCCAGGCAGGCGCTTATTCCACTGAGCTATATCCCCAGCCCCATCTGAGAGTTTTTAGGTCTCTTTTTCATGTGTGCTCTTCCTTGTTGAGTACTTTATAATTCTCTAGGGGTATGGTACTATGTAATTCTCTAGGAGTGTGTTTGTATTCCTGGAGCCCTCTAAAGAAGAGGGAAATGGAGGTAGAAGATGTGATTTATACCTTGCTCTGGCAGAACGACCATGCCACTAGCAGAGCATGGTGGCACACACACCTATAATCCCTCCAATCAGGTGGCTGAGGCAGAAAAATTATTACAAGTTCAAGGTCAGCCTGAACTACATAGCAAGACCTTGTCTCAAAAAAACAAAACCAAAAATCATGCCATTGACTCATGATGCTCTGCAGGAAAGTGACTGTTTAATTAAAGATTGTCTCAGACACAGGCCACATGAGCTCAGGAATGCCACTCAAGGGGCCACCACAAGCCCAGCATCCAGCCTTCCTCATAGCTTTCCTAGCAGCCATCTCCACGCTTCCTAGGGAAAGATCTTGGCTGTGCTATAGAATATCCAAAGAGCAACTAAGTCCACAGTCAGTTTTGATGTTCTCACTCCTCTGGCATCCTTCAGTCCCCTCCTGGAGCAGCCTCTATATCTTGAACCCCCAAAGCTGCCTTGTGCTTACCCATGCCCAGCCCTGTCTGCTGTCTTCAGGCAGGATTCAGACACCAGTAGTGCAGGCATAGGGCCTAGGGGGCCCAGACAGCCAGTGTCGGGCTGTTGCCTCTAGGTTTGGCCTCTCATCCTCTTCAGAACCAGATGCTGTCTAGATCAGCATTCCCTTGACTTCCTTTCTTTTTTTAAATTTTATTTTAAAGAGAAATAAAAGTAAAAATTATAAAACAAGATAATAGAGTAACAATGGTTAATACATTGCATATTATCTTTAAATTAGTTAATCAGAGTAGATTTATCCATTTAATTGTCCAAACAATATGAGCACAAACCTTTCTTTTAATGAACTAAGAGAAATTAGTAGTAAAATGATCTTAACTATCTAGTATGTATTTTATATATATATGTGTGTATGTGTGTATGTGTGTGTGTGTGTGTGTGTGTGTGTATATATATATATATATATATATATATATATATACACAGTTTTTCTTTTCCTTCTCCTGTACTTTCTTAAAAAGTAGCAAGACCCAGACAATATAGTCTACCAACATGTATGACTAAAACTTACCTACATATGTACATATCTGTAACACAAAGCAGAGAGAAAGGGATGTAACTTGGGATGCAGTTATTTGTGTTATGTAAGTGATAGGATTTGGTGAGTTGCCTAGACCTGAGCAAGCAGCGGGATCTTGAGAAGGGGGTGACAGGAGATTAAGAAAGAAAGAAACTATAGACACATACTAAAGGGAAAGCTGGGACCAGGTGCTCTCTGATGGAGAGGCAGTGACAACCCAGCACAGTCTGCATCTTATACACCATAAAAAAGGAAGAAGCACCCAACGGGGCAGAAAGTGTAAGGTCTCAGTGTTTTGCTGAGAACACTGAAAATGAAACACTCTCAGAGCTATCTGTGCTGTAGTCAACAGGGCAAAACACCAAAGCCAGACACCTGTTGGACTGGCCTTGCTGTAGTCCCAACAAAGTGTTTTCATGGTGCCACTCTGGAGCTCTGTGTTCACGAGGCTGGCCTTGCTCTAGCCCCAAATGTGTGGTCAGTCTCTAGCTCAGCCACTCCTTACAGCAAGCTAAGTGCTGAAAAGGTGGCGGGTAAGGGCATCTAGTGACGCCAGTGTTACATGGTTGCAAGAATTTTTCCCCCTCAGAACAGTGAACAACTCTTGACAAGTCCTGAGCAAATAAAATACTGTCTTCTGTAACTGTGTGATACTGGCATTCTGGGAAGCACAGTGTCATGATAGGGCTAATGTGGGTGCAGCATCAGATCTGTCCATATTGTTCTGCACAGGCATCTCAGCTGTATGAAAACCTGCCTGGGTCTCTGTGCATTTGTGAGACTCAGGATAGTTCCTCATGGTACACAGTAGCTGCAGGCTTATGTCCCTCACTTATACCTCCTGATCTAATAACAGCCAAAAAATGTTTTCACAGATTCTGAACAACCCACTGGGGATATGTAGAGCCATTGCTGTAGCTCACGATCTGTTTTAACAGTCAGTTTAAGCCTATTCAGCTTCCAAAATAATGCCTGGTATATAGTAGAAATTTAAAAAAAAATAAAAAGTGAAATACCACTACCTTTGGAAACTCCCTGAAATAACAATGAAGGTATTGTTTTTAAAATGCAAAAATTTATAAAATGAGAGAGTTGATGGTTTGGGAACCAAGATATGCTTTTAGGGCCTCCTGAGGGGCTTCATGGCACCCCTGAAATTGGCATAAGCAAGCAGACTGGACTAAAGTCAGGACAGGTGCCCAGAATACTAACATGTCACATCCACAGGAAGGACTTGTCCCCTGAGAGAATCAAGCTATAGACACCAGATACCACTGGGTATGGTGGGAGGTGGGGGAGAAACAAGGTGCTAACTACAACCTGAGCCCAAGTCAGTTCTAAACGAGGAGATTCTGATATCCTCTACCCCGGTACTGGCAGACAGAAGCCCAAAGCAGAAGTCAGGTCTTTGCCACACAACCTCAGTCCAAGGGAAATAACCTCCAGACAAACCATCAGTGCTAATAGCTTAATGTTGAGCCTTTCGTCACAAGCCAGAGTCACACAGAGCTCCCAACAACATCTTAGCATCTTTCCTGGAAGGTAAAGGGACAACCAACGTCACCAAAATATGAGGAAAAACAGAAAAGGACCTCAGGGGACACATTTCACCATGAGGTGATGATGAGTGGCCACCTCTAAGCAGCATAATTGAGATGCTGTTAGAAGGGACATCCAGATACAAGTTACAAATCAACAGTTCTATCAACAAGTTCTGCATTTTAAAATACAGAAAGGCTAGCTGGTGATGATGGCACATGCCTGTAATCGCAGCCTGAGATGAGAGGATCACCGTGAGTTCAGGGCTAGCCTGGACTACATAATGAGCTCAAGGCCACCCCTCACAGTGAGACCCTGTCTAAAACAAACAAACAAAAAGCAAAGGCTAAAAAAATCAGATGGTTGTCCTAGAACCATTCTGGCCAGCACAAGCCAGGACAAAGGATGGGAGCTGGGCATGTGGAAGGATGAGCTGAAGAGTGCAAACACATGGTGTTCAGCTGGAAAGGGCTCCACAAAGCACTGAGCAGAAAAAATGCTCTAAGAGCTGTTAGAAAAAAAGGCCCTATAAAAGGATCAGGTGACTCCCCTAGGAGTCATTGCACACAAGGCAAGGCAATCCTTTGTAGGATTTGATCTCATGTAACTTGGACAAAGACATTTTTAGCTATGTAGTAGACAGAACCAGACACCCTGACTGATGGCTTTGCTCTAACGAATAGTGCAGATGTTCTGCCTTCCCTGCCTCAGTTTCCCTGTCTGGAATCTCATGCTGATTCTGGTGTATATCATGTAGGAGTGCTGTTATTTCTGATGCCTAGAGGCCCCACTTTGCTAGGGTCACATGAACAAGAAGGCTGTGGGGGATAGAGCCCAGGTAGTGGGCAAGGCTGGTGGAAGAAGGGGTGCTGAGCAGGCACTGAGGCCTTGGCACCTATCAGCTGGGGGCCTTTGCTTCTTAAACTGAATAGTGTATCAGCTTTTTAAAGAAAAAATGATTTTTAGGCAGAAGGAACAGATGAATGGCACACTGAAAGAATGCGAAGTAGGTAGGCTTCTTGTCAGCACTAGTGGATCCCTCATGGGTATTGTTTAGACTTCAAACTGCTGATGCCTTTCCCCAGGCTCTGACAACTCTTGACAGTTTGTGCCCTCTGTGCCCCACCATCCCCCAGTGCCCAAGCTCCAGGCCTTATTCCAGGTCACTGGTCTGCCTCCAGCTGCCATGCTTCTCTAGCTTACCCCACCCTTCGCCCAGCCCTCCTCCTCTGCCTGCTGGCCCTTAAGCCTTAGATAATTGCTCCTTTTAGAAACTATTCAGGCCAGGGCTCCCTCTTGGGTGGTCTTGGCACAACCCTTTAATGTGGGTGTCATTAGCCTTCTGAGTATCTGCCTCACCCCTGAACTGTGCTTCCTGTGGCTGCTGGGTGCAAAGCCCCTTGGGGCTGTGTGATAAGCATAGAGACACTGGGGTCCTTGTTACTGAACCTCGGTACTGAGAAATTTAGAGCCCCCAGTCCTACTTAGGGAGGGGGTTCAGAGGACCCTACTTAATTCCTTTAGAACCTCTGGCCACTGCTTGGCCAAGCCTGGGACAGGACAAGGGGAAGCTGAGTTTGGATTTTTGAAGGTCAAGAAAAAGATGTTTTTCAGAGTGAGGAGAACTAGTCTGTGCCCTCTGAGGCTTTGAGAAGAAGGGAAGGGCTGGGCAGGGCTGACAGCGAAGCCATCTGCCTCTACCTGTGGTCACCTGCTGCTGGGCCCCTGTGGCCTCTTTAAGCCCTGAGTCCACTAATTTAGTGCCTGTGCTTCCTGCCTGAGAGAGCTGGATGCATACCTACCTGGCTTGCCTGGCCAGTGCTTGGACATCTGTAGAACTGGACCATTTTCTAATAGCTGTGTTCTGTTCTGAATGGTCATGCCACACTGTAAATTTTAACTATTTTGATTAAAACTCTCAAATGTCATTTATTTTTACTTTTTGTGCTAGGGATTAAAGCCAGGGCCTCACATATGCTGAGTGTGTGCTCTACTGTTGGGATACACCCCTAGCCTGTCATCTTTTAAAAAGCAGCACAGTGGCCTGGCTTGGTGCCACATGCCTATAATTCCAGCACTTGGGAGACTGAAGCAGGAGGATCACTTGTAAGTTCAAGGCCAGCCTGGGCTACATAGCAAAACTCTGCTCAAAAAAATCAAAGTGAGAGAGAGAGACAGAGAGACACAGAAAGGAAGAAAGGAAGCGGGCAGGCAGCGCAGTGTTTAAAGACAGAGTTGAAAGGAACAGTTGAGTATGTCAGGGCTCGTTCATGACACTTGGCTGAACCTACACTGTCCTACGCAGAGACACACTCCATCATTCTAAGGGTAAATCTCTCTTTGGTGTCTATTTTTTCCATTAATTTATAAAGCACACAATAAGGTAGAGTGTGTGTATGTGCATGTCTGTGTGCTTGCATATGTTTGTTCTGGAGATTGAATGCAAGGCCCTTCACATTAAGCTACATCTCTAGCCCATTTTTATGTATATATATTTTTTATTTTGAAACAGTGGCTCACTAAATCACTCAGAATGGTTCAAACTTTTGATCTTCCTGCCTCGGACTCTCAGAGCGCTGGGGTTACAGGTGTGTGCCACCATACCTGACTGCACAGAATAAATTATTATGCATGTTAGGGGGATGGGTAAGAGGATCAAGTACATAAAGAATATGCTTGATGTTTTTTAGTTATCTGTGACCAAACTTTCCAAGCCTAAGAACTCTGTTCTCATATGAATCTCTGGGCTTTTTTTTTTTTTTTTTTTTTTTGGATGGGCTCCCTGCACCTGCCCTCAAGTGAATCCCATTGTCCCTTTAGGAACCTACTGCCCTCTCACCTCTGTGGATCTACAGGGCTCTCTATACTACCCAGCTTTCCTTCTGTGCCCATGTTGGTGCCAGACTGGCAGGGAATGGAGACACTTGTCCCTGGGAGGCTCCAGGTCCGTCCCCTCTTTTTTGGGACTGGTCTTGCTATGTAGTTCAGGCTGGCCTAGTACTCACTATATATCACAGGCAGGCCTCGAACTCTCAGTGATCCACCTGCCTGAACTGCCTAAGTGCTAGGATTACAAGTGTGGTGGGTATGTGCCACTATGCCTAGCCCCAGTCCCTTCTCTTAGAGAATCGAGATTTCCTCTGGAAGCCAGGTGTGGTGGCACACACCTGTAATCCTAGCATTTAGGAGGCAGAGGCAGGGGGATTGCTGTGAGTTCAGGGGCAATATTGGAGTATATAGTGAGACGCTTTCTCAAAAAAACAAACAAAAAAGATTGCTGGAGTTGCATCCTGTGGCCAGCAACCTTAAGTTAGCAGTAGCAAGACCTACAACAAACTGTGCTCACAGAATGTGGCCGTTTCCCGAAGACCACAGAACAGCTGAGTGTGTGTACAGCCGTGGGTAGGACCCTTCCCCCCTCTCAGTGGCCTCTCTTGTGAGTGGCTTGGCATGGTCCCCACTGCTGAAGAATGTTTCTGTTTTGGATAAGCTCAGATCCCTCACAGGGCTGGGGCTCCTCTGTGCTGTGCCTACTATGAGAGCAGTAAATGCGTAAATGTATCAGGTTCCCAGAGGCAGGTGTCTTCTGGATGAGCCTTTCAAAAAGTAATTACATTGGACAGCTGAGTCAGTGACAGGAATGGCCTCAGAGCTTCTCTGAGGACAGTGCTTCCGATGGTGGTCATTGGCTGAGGCGCTGGCATGGTTCTTTATCTCCTAGGTCTGTGGTAACAAATGTAGCCTTTTAGACTTTTCCCAGGCTGCAGCTCCCTGGCAAGGTGTGGGTCCACAGCACCATCTAGGGGTGACTTTGTAGCAGAGCAGTACCTTTCCTATGAGTTTGAGCTAAGTCGGGTAGCACAATCAAAGCTGTCCTGTAAGATCTGGGCGTGGAAATAATCCTGGTCTCAGTGTGGAACATTGAAATCATTACAGCAATGTCCTCATGGGCTTGTGGGAGCTGCAGCTATCAGCATTGAGATTCCTATTCTGTGGAAATCCTGGAACCAGAGAAGCAGAGCTGAAAAGGGCACAGGAGAGCTGGAGCTAGGTCTAAGTACTATCTCTCCCTGAGCGTATACACAAAACACCCTTTACTTTTGTGTGAGTACATTTAGCATAAGATCTGCCAAATGTGCTGATGCACGCTTATAATCCCAGCACTTGGCTGAGGCAGAAAGATCATTGGGAGTTCGAGACCAGCCTGGGCTACAAAGTGAACTCAAGTCCAGCCTGAACTACATAGCAAGACCCTGCCTCAAAAAAAAAAAAAAAAAGGTCTAATGGCTGATGGGTGTGGCAGCACATACTTGTAATCCCAGCACTTGGGAGGCTGAGACAGGAGGATTGCCATGAGTTTGAGGCCACTCTGGGCTACATAGTAAGTTCGAGGCCAGCCTGAACTACACAGACCCTGTCAAAGGTATAATGTCTTAACTGTGTTTAGGTGTACACCTCAGTGGTACCATGGATGTTTGCATGGTTGTATAGCTGGCATTTCAGCCCCCAGATCTGTAGGTTGGTCCCTTCTCCACATCCTTACTGTGTTGGCTGTCTCTTGTTCTGAATCTACCTGTCCTCTAGATGTGAAGTGGTAGCATGGGGTTTTGGTTTGTGTTTCTTATGGCTGGCAGTGCTCAGCATTGTTTCTTGTGCTTATTACAATTGTGGTATCTTCTTTGGGGAAATATCAACTCAAGGGTTTGGCCATTTCTAATAAGGTTGGTTTTTATTGAATTGAAGGAGTTTTATAAAGAAATAGACCCTGATGAGATACATCATTAGGAAACATTTTCTTCCATTCTGTGAGTTACCTTTTTCACTCTATTGATACCGTCCTTCTGTGTACAAGAGACAGATTTTGATATGCAGTTAATAGGCCAGGCAGAGGGTGGCTCACAGGAAGCCACTGAAGGAGGGTGCTGCGTGGACACCCTGTAGGGTGGGTTCTATGCACTGGCACAGAAATACACCCAAGGACCGGGGATATAGTTCAGTGGCACAAGTGCCTGCCTGGCAAGTACAAGGTCCTGAGTTCGAGTCCTGGTAACAAAAAAAAAGAAATACACTCTTCACGTGACACACTTCCCATGTAAGAATGACACCTGTGTTTAAAAACTGCCCACTCCCAAGCCCCCGTGGAGCAAGAGTTATTAAAGGCAAAATCTTAGCTGAGTATGATGACTCACATCTGTAATCTCAATACCCTGGAGGAGGCTGAGGCAGGAGAATCAGAAGTTTGAGTCTAGCTTGGACAACTTAGTGATAAAGTGAGAGCCTGTGTTGCATAAAAGGACTAGGAATGTAGCTCAGTACTCAGCAGTACTGCAAAAAAAAAAAAAGGCAAGACCTTGATATGTTTATAAGGCTTGCGTGGAAATGATGACTGAGGGCTACAGGCTGGTGTTTTTGGAAAGGTTCTGATTTTGCCTGTAAGCAACATATCCAGTGCTACCTGCTGCCACCAACTTCTCTTGGACTGACCCTTTCCTATAAATGTGTAAAAACTAAGATATAGTAAGCCCAGGTTCCCTGGAGAGTTTTCCTACATAGTGTTTTAAAAGATTACTTTATCATTAGCTAGGATGGTAGTACAAGCATATAATTCCAGCACTTGGGAAGGCTGAAATAGGAGGATCACTAAAGTTTGAGGTGAGCCTGGGCTACATAGTGAGTTCAAGGCCAGCCTGAACTACATAGAGAGACCCTGTATCAAAATAAAATAAAATAAATAAAGACTGTGGAGAAGCACTGTCTCCCTTGACAGTGCTCCGAGCACACTCCAGTTGCCAGCATGGGGGAGGGGTGGTATGGGGTGGGTGGAGGTGAACCTGAGAACTAGGAAATGTGTCATCCCTTGAGAGTTCAGCTGCAGAGTCTATGTACAGTAGGTCAGAGTGGAGGTTGGCCATCCCGCTGTAGGAATGCTGGGCTCAGAGCTCCAGGAGAGGCTGAAGGTGGCAGAGGTAACATGCGGTTGATATCCTGTCGTGATCTCTATGTTTGCTATGTGCTGGTTTGGGGTCTTGAGAATGCCACAGCCTAGGACAGTGAGTAACCTGCTTCCCACTAGGTCACTGTGGGACTAGAGGGGAAGCTTTTTTCTACTTTGCAGCAGACTTGAGTGAGGTGTTGCTAATGGTCACCTCCCCCATGCTTCTTCCCAGGGATCGACTACAAGACAACCACCATCCTACTGGACGGCCGTCGTGTCAAGCTGGAGCTCTGGTGAGTCAGGGTGATCGGATAGAGACAAGCAAGCCAAGTGACAAAGCAGGAAGGTGCCCAGCCTCCCTCTCACTTGCAATAGCCATTTAAACAGAACCTGTTCAAATAGAATTTTGCTCCATGATGGGAAAGACAAAGTGTAGGACGTTTAGTTCTGATAGATCCCCCTTCCCTTCTTGCCCATAAAATCTTGTTTCTGCAGTGGCTACATCCTTTCTCCACAGCCTTTTATGGACTTCACCTTAAAGACTATATCCCAGATCTTCAAAGATATGAATACCCACAGGTCTGAGATTGTCCAGATAGTGTCCCAGGCTCTTAGACCCAACGGCAATGAAGGCTGGTCCTCTGCTGCCTGCCTAGGTGATCCAAAGGTGCTAGACTGGTGTGATCTGTGCATTTGGCACCTTTGTAGTACAGCCCATCTGTGCCAGCTCTAGCCACCCTCCCCCAGTGTCCCCAGCATGTTCAGGGTGAGCTTCAGAGTGAGAGAGGGTAGAATGCAAGCCTCTCACACAGGGACCACATTTGCACCCAGAGGGTCCCATGGCTATGGTTCTTCCTGACCCCCCCCCCATGTGTTTCAGGGACACGTCGGGCCAGGGCAGGTTCTGTACCATCTTCAGGTCCTACTCCAGGGGCGCACAGGTAAGGTCAGCAGCATTCTTTGTTATCTTTCAAATGGATGCTTCTCCTGATTGTTTCTGAGTTGCTTTATTCTGTCCTCAGGGTATTTTTATATCTGAACATGGGATTTCTCCTAATAGCCCATCTGTATTTGCAGGATGCATCTTCCTGTGGCCCCCCTCTGAGTGTGAGAGCCTCCCCTCCCAGGTCACCTTGCCAGGGGTTGCCTAGGTCCCCAGTTTGCCAGCTGTCAGTGTTCTCACAGCTGTGGCTACTGGGCTGTCTACATGGTGCTGCAAAATGTGCCCTGAGCCTTGCACAGCTGCCACAGTAGCCTCCCCAAGCTGTTGAAATGTAGCTTGTTCACCAGAGGTGTGTTTCTTGTCTGCACAGGACCCCTCAGCATTACAAAGTGGCTAGGGATGCCCAGGACTGAATCACAAATCATGAACCTACATATTAGAAGTATTGAAGGTGGGCTGTGAACCAGAGGCTGCGTCAGATCCTCAGCAGAGGGGTACGGCAACAGGGCAGAGCGGGATATGGGGGCATGTCTTGCCTGTGGAAGAACATTACAAATGTATGTGTGTGTGTGTACAGGGATTGTGCACTGGTGTGGAGGGCACACTTGTTCTTTGTTCCTTATGCCCCCCCAACATGCTTTTGATCTGCTTGTCACCCTAAGGCGGGAAAGGAGGGAAGTCGTGAACAGACTACCATAGAGGTGGTGCTGCTTCAGTGAGTGGGATGTGCCTGGGAGCTCTGTGTCATTGTGATGCACCCCAGATTTGTGAAAGATCCAGAGAAACAGTGCAGTATCCTCAGCTAGGAGCAGGTTGAGGCAGGTAGGGGTAATGTTTAGGGGTCTGGATGCTTTCAGAGAAAGGTCACAGGTTCAGGTGCATGTTCCGTTACTCCTGGTCTCAGATGAGTCTGCTCCAAGCAGGACCGTGTCTATAGCTGCCTGCCTCTGTGCATGACATCCAGGGGCCCAGCCTCCCCTTCTTCCTGCCATTCATAGGCTTCATAGCATTTCTCCCACTTCAGGAGTCCCAGGGGAAGAAAAACTTGTGTGTTGGGGGAGGGGTCAAATTAAAGTCACTGAGGTAGGTGTTGGCAGGGTTGCATTGAAACCACTGAGGTGTTGGTGGAGTCAGGTGGAAGTCAGGGCTGAGCTGTCCTGAGATGGGTGTCCACAGGGCTGGAGTGAAGTCATGAAATGGTTGTAAGGGGTGCTGGCTTAAGGTCGCCGAGGTGGGTATTGGCCAGGGCTGGGCTGAGATCACTGAGGTGGGGTTGGATTGAAGTCTCTGAGGTGAATATTGGCAGGATTTTTTTTTTTTTTTTTTTTTTTTTGGTTATTGGCAGGATTGAGTTGAAGTTACTAAGGTAAATCTTGGCAGAGCAGCATTGACATCACTGAGGCAGGTGTTGGCAGGGTCACTGAGGTGTTGGGATTGTCATATGGAAGTGGCTGAGGTGTTGGAGAGGCTGATTATATCTTTGTAACCATGGCTTCCTATATGCAAAAGCTCCTCAGATGTAGCAAGAAGTGAGACAGATGCTGCCTGTTGACTCATGTTTGACATTTGTCCGTACTAAAGTGTAGTCAGCATCAACTCTCTGCCATCTCCCCTCTGCTGAGGGTAGGCTGGAGAAAGATGCCTAGCTAGGAAGGGTAGCACCTGTAATAGAGTCCTGCAGAAGGCCTGAGTGCTGCTGCTAAGCTCTGTGGCCCACTACTGTCCCTCACCCCAGTACCCCCAGCAGGTACCATTAGCACAAAGTCTCACTGGAGTTGTTGGTCCTCAGGTAATGAGATCCCAACAAGGATATCTTTCACAGTGGTGATTACTTGTTATTATCCCTTTTCTGGTACCATAGATGAGGGTAATGTACAGGGAAAACCATAGAGCACAACCCCAAGCTTCCTCCAGATGACAGGGCTGTGAGGAGCACTGGGGCAAAGGTTGCATTCTATGGTTCTTTTTTCTTCAAAGAAAGACGGCTGGGGATATAGCTCAGTGGCACAAGCACCTGCCTGGTAAGTGCAAGGTCCTGAGTTTGATTTCCAGTACCAAAAAAAAGAGACTATCTCAATGGGCCAGGGATATAGCTCAGCAGCACAGTGCCTGCCTGGCAAGTTCTAGGTCCTGAGGTTGATTTCCAGGACCCCAAAAAAAGAGACTGTCTTTAAAGTAAGAATAGTATCCATCTTTTATATCTACAAAAAGATGATATATTGTCTTCCTTTTGCTTGTCAACATTTTGTAGAAACAGTAAACATATGCAGTATGAGCAAAATATATGGTGTTTAAATTTTTAAAAATTACAGTAAAAGACACATTGAAGTTAATCTCCCTCAAAATACTCCTCCTCAAACACACTTATGCCATAATTTTTGCCACTTTTTTATTTTATTTATTTATTTATTTGTCTTTTTTTGAGACAGGGTCTCACTGTGCAGTTCAGGCTGGCCTTGAGCTCACTTTGTAGCGCAGGATGGTCTCGAACTTGCAACGATCCTCCTGCCTCAGCCTCCCGAGTGCTGGGATTACAGGTGTGCGCCACAACACCCGGTGCCTGCCACTTTTTTATTTGTTTTTTGAGACAAGGTTTCACTGTGTAGTTCAGGCTGACCTCGAATTCACACTGGTTTCCTGCTTCAGCCTCCCAAATACTAGGATTACAGGGGTGAGCCCCCACATCCAGCTTTGTTTTGTTTCTTTTGAGACAAGGTTTCATTATGTAGTTCATACTTTCCCTGAACGGCACTATGTAGCCCAGGTCTTGAACTTGTAGCAATCCTCTTGTCTCAGCCTCCGGAGCAAGTGCTAGAATTACAGGTATGCACTACCATGGCCGGCTTCTTGCCACTTTTTTTTTTTTCTTGCCACTTTTTGAAGCAGTTCTGGAAGTCTTCTTTCATAAATGTCTTCATGAGATATGATCAAAAATATGGTGAACGCTGCTGCCATATGCCATCCAATGAAAAGGCAGACTTGAAAAAAATTGTCGTATGTCTTCACCCACTTTGTTCAACATGTCTGGCAGTATGCAACTTAAGGCTCTTTCCCAAAATCAAAAAGACCATGACTGGTAAGCATTTTGAATTAATTCAGGACATTAAGATAGCCAGAACAGCTCAACTAAAGACAGGAAGGAAGCCAGATGTGGTAGTGCACACCTATAATCCCAGCACCCAGAATGCAGAGGTAGGAGGATTGCTGTAAGTTTGAGGCCAGCCTGTCTCAAAAAAAAAAAGACTTCCAGAACTGTTACAGGAAGTGAAAAATGATGGGATAAGTGCGAGTATTTTGAGTGAGACTATTTTGAGGGGCATTAATGACAATATGTCTATTACTGTAATAATTTTTTTCAAAATTTAAACATTCACTATACAATTATACCTCATACATTTTTTGTGAAAAAATTAGGAAATGCTAACAACTAAAATAAAAAATAAGACATCTTTTATAAATGTAAAAGATGTATAGAAAAGCAAACAAAGAGGTACTTACCTTTGATGACAGCAGGGCTTGGCTGTGCTGGTCTGCCACACAGCTAGGAGGCCTGTGCTGGATATAGCGAAGAACAGACCCTTGAAGCTGCTTTTCTGGTCAGTACATGTGAAGCCTTCCAAGTTCTGCCTTTGTTAGACTGAGTTTTCTGGGAAGCAAAGTCTATTCTCATTTCAGTATTCTTTCCAGAGTATCTAAGCCAGGCATGGTGGCACATGCCTGTAATCCCAGCACTTGGCAGACTGAGGTGAAAGGACTACTACCAGCTGGAGGCCAGCCTTGACTACACAAGGCCAACCTGGGATACATAAGGAGACTTTGTTTGAAAACAAAATTCCAAACAAGCAAAAAGTCACAACAACAGACCTAAAGTGTCTAGTACATCCTGTTATTTCTGTTTTGCTTTGTTACCTACAAGTTCTTAATTGTTGTTTCTTAGCTGAGAGGAGCTAGTGGCAGACCCTAAATGCACATCTTGGCCTCAATTGTGGTTGTGGTGTGCTAGGCACTTCCTAGTGGCTTTACACCTGAGAGAAGCCCCCAGGCCTGTCCTGCCTCTGTGACTTGTGCATCCTACCTGGTGGAAACAGACCTTAATTCTGTAGCAGTACTTCTTTATACAGTCCTTAACAGCATGAACCCTTTTCCAGGTCAAGGTTTGTTACTTTCCTATTCTTTAACTCCAGGAAGAACTTGGCAGGTCTTTGAGGACCTAAGTCTTGTTTGTTTGCTTTTGTTTGTCTTTTTGAGACAGGGTCTGGCTGTGCAGTTCAGGCTGGCCTTGAGCGCACTTTGTAGCCCAGGCTGGTCTACGAACTTGCAACTTTCTCAGCCTCCCAAGTACTGGGATTATAGGCGTGCGCTACCACACCCGGCATTGAGGACCTAAGTCTTGTAGAGGGCACTTACAAAGGGCACTCGTCCCCCTCTTGCTATTGCCACCTGTCATATAACACTGCCTTTTTGCCTCCTACAGAATCTCCTTATGTTCCACTAAGGACCCACAGGTTGTTCTTGCTAGATCCCTTGGGCCAATTCATGTCTTTTTTTTTTTTTTTTGGGTGAGATCTGAAGGGATCCCTGGAGGCCCTATAGCCTATACCACTGGCTGGGGGAATGAGTGGATCACCTTGGTGCAGGTCCTTGGGGCTTGGTGTTTGGAGAGGGACAGGTAGGTCTGGCCATATCTGCCTTGTGGCCACACCAGCCAGAGGTACTGTCATGTTAGTTGAAGGCTTGGAATCAGCTAGGTTAGTACCAGGTCCGGGAAGGGTGTGACCAGGTGCTACATCCCTTCAGGACAGGGATAAATTTGTTTACATTGGAAGGGTTTAAGTGGATGTACTTTGATGATTAAGTGAGTGCTGACAAGGACAACCAGCATGCCACTTATGGCCTGGCAGGTAGGCCTGGGTATCAGAACAGTCTGATGGAGAACAGTTGTTCTCCATTTTTAGCACATCAGTTGCTTCTGGGCAGAACCTGGGTATTGAGGGTGGACAGGAGGGTGTGTGTGTGTGTGTGTGTGTGTGTGTGTGTGTGTGTGTGTTGCTAGAGATGGAACTCAGGGCCTTGGGCATGTTAGGCAAGCACCCCATCACTAAACTGCATTCCAGCCCCCATTCTGGCTTTTTGGGCTTTGGGAGCGTGAACCACATGAATGCATTGCACATGCCAAATACTATTATTATTTGAAATGGAGTGTCCCCAGGCTGCCCACACTGGCCTTAAATTGCTGATCTCAGTTGATCCTCATGCTTCAGCTTCTTGAGTGCTGGGACTACAGACACATGCCACCACTCCTGGCAAAAATTTTATTTTTAACAAAGCACCTCTTCTCAGTTGATGTGATTATTACATAGGTGCATATATTTGTCAAAAACTCACCAAAATGAAGTTTTTTGCTGCCGACTTGTGTATTTTCTAGTATGTAAATTACAGATCAATAATTATAATAGAAGCAGGGCATAGTGGCTCGCACCCATAGCCTCCCAAGTGCCGAGGTTACAGGAGTGAGCTACTGTGCCCATCACTGTTGTGTATTTTGGCATAAATGTAGACTGCCACAAGGCCTGGTGGGAGACTTGAGTGAGTGAGGACAGAATGGATGGGCAAGGGGCCTGAGGACTGTCACTTGAGTGCATGTGACTAAGCTGAGCAGCTGAGAATAAAGGCATGTTAGATATTTCCATGACTCGGTGTCCCTTCATTGGGCTGCCTGTATCTCCAGTAAAGATATCTTCTTAGTCTGACCTGGTGACATGACATTTGGTGTAATGTGGCAGGATTTGTCACAGTCCAGGCCAAGACAAAACCCTTGTTAAGAGACCAACCTTTTTTTTTTTTTTAAAGACAGGGCTACTACAAGGAAAGTTCAGGCAGCAGACCTGCCAGATGTCTGACTTATGGCTCCCAGGGCCAAGGATAACAGCACTGATGGTCTAGGGAGGCTCTCCCCAGAGATGGCCATGATATGGGGGCTGAACGTGGGACAGTCACTGCCTGACAGAGGCAGCAAATGTAGGTGTCTGGTGGGGGTTGGGAGGAGCTCAACCAAGTTTCCTGAGGCAGCTGGAACTGGCAGTCGCCAGGAGCCAGAAGGCAAATCTAAAGCTGGGAGTGAACCCAAGCCTGAGTGGAGGAAGCAGCTTGTACAGTTTCAAGAGATGCTGAGGGGCACAGAAAAAAAGTTCAGGCTATAAAGAAGCAGGAACCTCAGCGACTAACAACAGCCAAGTGATGTGCTGTTAACTCTTTGGAGATAGTTACACCCGTATCAACAGTTCCCAAAAAAGGGCTCCCCAGGGGAGCACAAGTGGTCTAGACCTGGGCCATAAAGTTGTAGGACTAGATGGCCACTGTTGTAGTTTGGGGTTTTGCAAGGGAAATAATACAATACAGGACACATATGTTATAAGATTATTTTATAATAGTCACCCAAAGAATGATATACAGAGTGTAGCAAATCTGTCCACACACTAAAGACCAAAGAATTCACCTGAGGACCTGGATCCTACAGAAATGTCCTGCCTGAGTCCATCTGAAGACTTAGAGCTCATAACAATGCCTCCCACGAATCCAACTGGAGGCCTAGAGCCCATGACAACATTCCATGCAGGCCTGCTTTACAAGGCCCAGAGGTCAGTGGTGGAAGCTAGAAAGTCTATGCCAGTGGTATGAAGGATCTGTGCTAGCAGGCTGAGGGATCTGTACTGGAGCCAGAAAGCGACACTCAAAGTAAGAACCAGAGCTCCCCCCGAAAAGTACCATAGTCATCCTCAGCAACAGTGAGGTCCTGAGCGCCTCCAAGGATGAGAAGAGCCAAGTTCCATCAGGAAAGCCAAGGCAACAAGCTTCTCCTGGAGACCGAGCAGTGCACCATCTTCCCTTCTGCAGTTATGAAACGATGCTCAGAATTGAGGACCAGAGCTCCCCCTCAAAAGTGAACCAAAGCCATTCTCTGACGGTAAGGTCCCAAGCTCCTTCAATGAAGTTCATCAGGAAAGCCAGCATGACAAGCTCTTCCAGGAAAACCAACAGCTCCCTATAGCTTCTAACAGCACCCAACAGCTTCTCTACTTTCCTTCTCCAGTTCTGCTGCTTATGCTGTTGGCAGTAATCCCCAGGTGGGCCTCCCACACCCAGGACCATGCTGACTCAGTTCAGCCGGGAGTTACAAGTTGACCACCAGTTGTTAACCCACCACAGCCACTATGAATGATGCCATGCAGGTTTAATTTTGATTATTGGCAGGACGAAGGAGCATGGTTAGGGGACAGGCTGGAGTACCTCATGTTGTGCTTGCTATTCATTGCTCCCTCACAAATGTACAATGTATGCTTGCATTAGTGGGCATCAGGACAAACTGTAGCCTGATTTATGACAATTCTGATAAGTTTTTGGGCAAGGTGGCTTGCACAGGGCCATCAAGATGGTGCACGGGATGTACCATCAAAGTGAAACTGGCAACTGTGACTAGGTATAGGTCATTTGCCTATACCACACGTATCTTCCTGGTACCAGATTATATCCTGGGAGTGGATATCTTCCTGAGATTGAGATTGCAAAGAGGTTGCCTTCACATGAGAAAGAAGACAATGAACATTCACTGTGTTTCCACAGAATTATTTGCACAGCCTTACTGCCTGCCATGGGCTGGTGGCAAAGGACTTGATTGCATAGTCAGCTCCCATGAGTCAGCTGTGTGAGACATGCAATTATTTCATTGTACTGATGGTTTTATGTCAACCTCTGATTCTTTTGCAAGTCTGGACACGTAGATGGGCTGTCAGCAAGGCCAAGGTCTTTGGGCTTTCATTAAGTTTTTGAGAGTTGTCTGGTTGGGTGGGACAGAGGCAATACCAGAGGCTGTTATTGGTGAGATACAGAAGTATCCTCACCCTACCACAGTGAAACAGTTATAGACTTTCCTAGGGCTTCTGGGGTATTGGAGGTCTTCTATTCCCCATTAAGCCCAGATCTTAAAACCTTTGTACAACTAGAATAAAAAGAATATAGCTTCAGATAGGCAGAATAGACAGAAGATGCCAGGCAGGCATTTGGGGTGGCAGAGCTAGCTATGCAATAGGCACAAGCCCTGCAGGTGACGGCTGTGAACTACATGTTCATGTAACCACCGAGGATTTTAGTCACAATTACAGAAGGGGATGGAGGTCTACTATTCTTTCATAGAAAAGCAGCTAACAGCTATATATATAGCCTTCCAGACCTGTCAGTCACTGGGGAAGCCCCTGTAAAAGTAAAAACCATTAATTCATTGACTAGCTGGCTACATCATAGATATTTGTCCCTTAGACAGAGGTTGCTTAAGTGCCAACACTGGCCAAATAGCATATTCAGTGTAACAGAGTACAGAGTGCTAGTTCCCTTCCTGCTGAGATACAGCAGGTGTTTATGCCAGTGGAGTGTGTAGATGATGCTGCACCATCGTCCCAGGAAGCCAGAGGAAGCCCCCTGCCAGGAGTGCCAGCTACTGATACCAGCAAGTGCCTGGTTAGACAGGTCAAACCACAGGTCTGCCCCACAATAAATAGCCGTGGTTGTATAGCCAGAAACATAGAACTTTAGTTTGATACTGATTTAGACAGATTATAGTCAGTGGGCTGAGCTGAGGGCCATATAGGTAATGGTTACCTGAGAAAAGGGCCCCCTTACCATGTGCACTGACAGGTGATACATAGAGGGCTGACTCTATGGCTTTCTGTGTAAAGGGCCACAGGGTGACTTGTTGGCCACCAGCACAAGTGGGACCAAGCCATGTGGCAAAACTTGTAAGAAGTAGGCCACACAGAGAGGAAAAACAGTTAAGATAGGCAGGCCAGGGCCCAGCCACTGCTGGGCCTATAGAAAGGCCGGCAGAGCCACCTTGTACAGTTTTAGAGGTTATATATTGCCCCAAAGTCCACAAGAAGAAAGGGGTTTGTTGAGGCTGGGGATCTAGCTCAGTGGCACAAGTGCCTGCCTGGCAAGTACAAGGTCTTGAGTTTGATTCCCAGCACCCCAAAAATCAAGAAGAAGAAGAAGGAGGAGGAGGAAGGGGTGTGCTTAGAGGAGAGAGCTACTTTCTATTCCTCACAAGGCGCTGTTTAGAGTGAGGACAGCCCAACAGGAAAAAGCCTGTGTTTAGCTCCTTAGAGATCCCGAGGGCCTGGACCCAGGAAAATGGAGCAGATTAGACGTTTACAAAGAGCTGGAGAGCTAATTTGGCTTCCAGCCTTGGGCTATCTGAATGTGTGTGCCAGCCTGGCCCCCAAAGGTGACTATATGCATGAGTGTACAAGAACAAGGGACTCTTATGGCCTATACCGAGTTCTTCTGGTATTACAGTTGTGACGTGGATACAAAGATCAGCCCTGTGGCTGTGCATACCCACTAAGAAATCATACCGCATAGCCTGAAGCTGGGTGGATTTAGAGAAAATGAAGCCTAATGTTATACTTTGGTGGTGTGGTGGGGGTTCTGGTGGACATTAAGTCCAATTAGCAAGATTTCAGTTCAGGCCGACCTTGTTAGTCTCCTTGTAAATAACTGATATAACCAAGGCTGCTGCTGGACCATGTCAGTAACTTAGATAACCAAAGGCATTACTGGCGCGGTTTGGGTATTTTGGTACAAATGTGGACTGCTATAAGGGCTGGCGGCAGACTAAGCGGCTGAGTACTGCTGTGAGAACTAGGCGGGATAAGAGCGTGAGAACAACTGGCAAGTTACATTCAGCTGAGCTAAGCAGCTGAAAATAAAGGCAAGTTCAGACATTTCCACTCTGTCTCTTCTTCGGGCTCTCCAAATTTCAACTGAACCTCCTCAGTCTGACCTGGTGACAAGACAACTACATAGTAAATTCAAGGCCAGCCTAAACTACATAGCAATATCCTGCCTCAAAAAACAAAACAAAATTTAAAAATCATAACAGTTAGGGTACCCCTTCCTTAGGTCTAGGAATACCACTTCAAGGAATTTGGCCTATAGGTTAAGTCAAACAACAGTAAAAACCAACATATATGGAGAGACAGAGCACGCGAGTGAGCGACTGAGCTTAGAGGTACCTCACAGACATTTGTTAACAGTAAGGCAAGGTTGCCCAGGATTAATTAAGGAGCCTGGTTTGCAGGCACTACTGTCAGGCCTAGGGAGAGCCTGGGTCTGAGGTTCCAATTGGGCAAACCCTGGTGCCAGTTTTTTTGTGGGAATTGAGCCACATGGGGTGGGGACATGTGGGAGACATGAGAAATGTTATCCAGGGTTACTCCCAGATGGAGGTGGGAAGCTAGAGAGAGGAGAGCCTATATTTATTTATGCCCTAGAATACTAATTAGGTTTAAAAATCAGAGTGTGTATCTAGGTGTAATCTCAGGACTCTTGAAAGGCTGAGGCAAGAGGATCATAAATTTGAACCCAGTCTGGGAAGTTTAGCAACTTAGCAAGACCTTGTCTTAAAAAAGAAAATGTAAAAAGGGCCGGGGTAGGGGTTGGGGATTTAGCTCAGCGGTAGAACGCTTGCCTAGCAAGCTGGAAGCCCTGGGTTCGGTCTTCAGCACCAAAAACAAACAAAAAAAAGGGCCGGGGATGTAGCTCAGTACCAAGGTCTTGGCTTCAATAGCAAGTGCCATCAAAAAACAAAATTGAAAACTCAGAATGTATGTCTTTTATTGTTAGGAAGGTAGACTATCAAGCTGGGCATGGTGGAAGGCAACTGTACTCACCACTGTACCACCAACGTCAAGCTGGGCATAGTGGTGCATGCCTGTAATGCCAGCACTCGGGAGGCTGAGGCAGGAGGATCAGTGTAAGTTCAAGGCCAACCTGAGCTACATAGTGAGTTCAAGCCCAGCCTAAACTACAGGGTGAGACCCTGTCTCAAAAAAGAATAAAAAGCAGAATATGGTAGAAGAGTCTCTTTGTCCCTTGTTCTGCCCCTTTGACATACACAGTTGATAGTAGAATTCTTGTGGGGCTAATCCTCATAAAAACAAACCTCATTTTGAATTTTTTTTCTTTTTGGTCTGAGACTGGGGAGCTGGGCATGGTGGCACACACCTGTAATCCCAGCACTTGGGAGGCTGAGGCAGGAGGATTGTTGCAAGTTTGAGACCAGCCTGGGCTACAAAAGCTCAAGGCGAGCCTGAATGGCATAGTGAGACCCTGTCTCCAAAAGACAAAAAAAGAGAGAGAGAGAGGATCTTGCTGTGCAGTTCAGGCTGGCCTTGAGCTCACATTGTAGCACAATCTGGCTTCCAACTTGCAACAATCCTCCTGCCTCAGCTTCCCAAGTGCTGTCATTCTGATTTCTGAGCTATCCTGCTTTGATCTGGTTCATGCCAGATCATTTTCCCTGCAAATTCATGATCACTTTGTTTCCTCTGCCTGTAATTTATCTTTATGTCCTTCCACCTTGTCTCTTCTGCCCATAACACAACTCATTGGATGTGGGCAGACCCAGAAAGAGCTGTAATACTGGTGCCGGCCAGGCAAGGTGGCAGGGCTCCTAATAACCAGGGGGTGGTGACTGAGGGTAGGATCTGGAACTAACTCTCCAGCCCAGCAGGTGGGACTTCTGCTCATTTGTTTCAAATGTGACAGGAGTGGTAGTCATTGCAGAAAATGTGGGTTAACAATAGCAAGAAAAAAATTCATCCACTACCTGGCCATATGCCATTGTTGTGTGTTCTAAAAAAAAGAAAATCATACTGGCCATAGTATTTGGGATCTGTATTTTTTACCTCATGATTTACTGTGCATCTTTCTGTGACCAACACCTATCCTCTAGGGCTGGAGATATAGCTCAGCAGCACAGTGCCTGTCAGACAAGAGCAAGGTCCTGAGTTTGATTCCCAGTACCAAAAAAAAAAAAAAAAGGAAAACAGCTATATTCTGAACTATATACATCTGTTATTTGTGTTGTTTGCTGTGTTTCGACTGGCAAAGACAAGTGCTCTCCCACTAAACTAGACCCCCAACCCTGGGCATGCCTAAAGATCACCTTCCAGATGTACATCCCGTGGGGCAGATTGGCACATTGAAAGGTGTGCTGTTGGGCCTTTAGTGGCTCTGTTCCCCTCCCCGGCCCTGCAAAGCAGCAAATGAGAGGCTACATCCCTATACCCAAGCAGCAGCGCTTATTCCTGGGTATATATTTGTTTATGGTCAGCCTTACTGTTTTCCACTAGCAAAACTGTCTCAAGTTTGTCAGTTTTCAGTGATGCCTTGAGGTTTCCCTCCAGGGTAGAGAGGTTCCTCCCTAGCTGCTATACTGTCCAAATAGTAGGAACTGCAAGGCTAGGGTTCAAGTAATTTTGACCTTCATCTTAACAGGACCTGGTGACTACACCTAAGTCTTCTAGATATGTAAGGATGTGTTTGAGGAAAGGCATTGGGTTGCAAGTTTAGCTCAGTGGTACAGTGTTTGCCTAGCATATGCAAGTCCCTAAGTTTCATCACCAGCATAGCAGAACAACACCAAAAATAGGCAGTGGGAATCCAAATTTCGAGGCACAGGTAATTCTTCATTCTAAGATGATCTCTTGCTGGGCATGGTGGCACATGCCTGTCATCCCAGCACGTAGGAGGCTAAGGCAGGAGGATCACTGCAAGTTCACAGCCAGCCTGGGCTACAAAGTGAGTTCAAGGCCAGCCTGAAATGCACAGTGAAACCCTGTCTCAAAAAGACAATCAATCAATCAGTCAATAAATAATGGAATCGGGATAAAAAATGGACATCCAGTATTGTCATGTAACCTTGCATGTTGGACGGTGTGCTTTGTGCGGTGCCTGTGGAGAGCCCATGCCAGTGTCACTCTGAGATATTCAGGGCAGATGGAGACAGCTCAGAGCTGAGCTCTGAGTAATTGGTCTCTAAGGGATGTGGCAGGAAAGACCCTGTAGCAAATTCTGCTCAGCCTGGCTGGTGGGAGCCCTCATGAAAATGGCTTCAAAGTGACTGACATCCTGCTCTGCAAGTTTTGGGTTAGAAAACTCAGAAATGCTTCAGCTCAGCTCTGCCCCAGGTGCCCCTGGGGTGGAGTTTGTTGATGGACTTGGCTCCCATCCTGCAGCTTTCTGGGCCCTCACAGCCCCCACATCCCAGACCTGGTATTTGTGGCTCAGCTTCCGTGATTTTTTTTGCAATAAGGTTCAACCATGTTGCCCAGGCTGGCCTTGAACCTACAATCCTTTCATCACATCCTCGCATCTCATTGTCCTCAATAGCTGGAATGCCAGTTTATGCCACTATGTGCCACTCCTATGATTTTTTGGTGATTTCAAAGTAATGGTTGTTCTATACCTAGAGAAAAGAAATTGAAAAGTCCTGGGCTGGGGATGTGGTTCAGTGGTAGAGCTCTTGCCTGCCTGCACAAGGCCCTGAATTCAATCCCCAGCACCACAAAAAAAAAAAAGGAAGAAAGTCAGTCCAGCCAAGTCCTGAAGAGGGAGCCACATTTGTGAGTCTATTCTCACTCATGGAACATGTTCCTATTGGGTGGCAGGCACATTTCCCATCTGTCTGTCATACTATTGACCCTGAAGTGTGCATTGCTGTTGTTCCTGGCCCTACCCAGGCACTGAGACCCCTTCTACCTGGGAAACACCCCCAACCCAGCCCAGACCCATCTATGCCTGTGGATGACCTATTTGCCTTTCCTTGCAGGGCATCCTCCTGGTATATGACATTACCAACCGCTGGTCTTTTGATGGCATCGACCGGTGGATCAAGGAAATAGATGAGGTAGGTGGAGGTCTGTGCCTCTCTACGGGAAGGTATGGGTCTGAGCTGGACCTGGGCACAATTGCTAGCCATAGCTGCTCCACAGCTGGGGTGAGGCTTGGCAAGTGAAGAGCAGCTGGACTCTGCATCTAGCCTGGCCCATCTAGACCTCCTAGGCCTGCCCCATCCTGGAATGCAGTTGGGGATCCACCCATGGCAGAGGGGTGAGGGTGTCCTGCTTTTGTGTCTCTGCTGAGTTCTGTGCCCCTTTCCCAGCATGCACCTGGGGTTCCTCGGATTCTGGTTGGGAACCGGCTGCACCTGGCCTTCAAGCGGCAAGTGCCAACAGAGCAGGCTCGTGCCTATGCAGAGAAGAACTGCATGACCTTCTTTGAGGTCAGCCCCCTGTGCAACTTCAACGTCATCGAGTCCTTCACAGAGCTCTCTCGCATCGTACTCATGAGGCATGGGATGGAGAAGATCTGGAGGCCCAATCGAGGTGGGGCTGGCAGGACAGTGAGCTTTAGGGTGTGGGGTGTACTGTGAGAGTGAAAGAGGAGGTGGCTCCTTAAGAGCTGCAGTCACCTCACCTGCCCTTCTGGGCCTTGAGCAGTGGACAGGTCATCTCTTTGCCCCCTGGTGAAGTGAGGCCTGGAATTCTATGTGCACCTGTGTGTCCTCCTTTGCTGTGGAGTCTCACAGCTGGGCAGTCACCAAGGCCATGCTTGCAGCTTTGCAGTGTTCTGTCTGTGCCATGTTCTCTGCCAAGTCCTCAATTAGAACCCCAGCTCTGGCCTTGTTCTCAGGGAGATGGGGCCTAGGACCATTGATGCTGTGGTGCTTCCCAGCAGGACTCCATGCTGTGGGCAGAGGGGTGGTCACAGTGTCACCTTAATATGAAGCCACAGGGGAGCAGTACATCTAAGTCCCTCCTTCTCAAGAGGAGCCATGAAGAGCCCAATTGTTTCCTTGCCTTGTCTTGCCCACAAGGAATACCCACTGCACCCTGCAGTGCTTACTAGGAATAGCCAGGCTGGAAAGAGCTACAGGAGGGGCTGCAGAGTGACTGGCTGCAAGAGCTAGTTGACCACCTCATCTCCCTTCCTGCCTGTCTGACCCCTCTCCCATCCCACCCCCAGTGTTTAGCTTGCAGGATCTCTGCTGCCGTGCCATCGTCTCCTGCACACCTGTACATCTCATCGACAAGCTTCCACTGCCTGTCACTATCAAGAGTCACCTCAAGTCCTTCTCAATGGCAAATGGCATGAATGCTGTCATGATGCATGGCCGTTCCTACTCCCTGGCCAGCGGGGCTGGAGGCAGCAGCAGCAAAGGCAACAGCCTTAAGCGGTCCAAGTCTATCCGTCCCCCCCAGAGCCCTCCTCAGAACTGCTCTCGGAGCAACTGCAAGATCTCCTAGCAGTGCCAATGGGGATCACCTGTGCAGACTCTGGGAGGCTCACTGGGGTACTCCTGACCAGGTACTAGGCCCTGCTGTGTGTGTGAGGACTTGGCCACACACCCCTGCCTAGGAAATACCAGGTTTCCTCCACACCTGGCCTGGGTAGAGAGGAGGAGCATGTAGGAGAACATGCTCTGTAGACTGGCAGAAGGGCCTGTGGGCAGCTGGGCTGCTGGTGCTACAAAACCCTGATCTGAACCAACCTCTGACGCCACAGCTACCTGGGCTTGGGCTAGGAGGAACCCTAGCTCTCCTTTCTTATTTATACAGAGAACATTTCACCCATTTTGTATTTTAAAGGGCTGTCAGGAAAGCCTGGATGCAACTGCGTGGTGAAGTGGCCTCTCTCTAGGGTCACAGGCATGGGGCAAGTTCCACATGTCTATGGAAGGATGGATTTAAGGCAGTGGTAGAAGAAATGGGCAAAACTGGATGATTTTTGGATTTGCATATACTTTGCCTGTGGTCTGGGAGGTACACGGGCCAGTGGGGAACAGGTGGGCAAAGGCACCCTCCAGAAGCTTCTGGCAGTGATCTTGGCCCCAGCTTCATTTTTGACCAGGGTGGTCAGTGTGCTACAGCCAAGACTGTAGCTCCTGCCAACCCTTTACAGATGTCATCCCTGCACATTGGAACTCTTCGAAACTCAGGAGAGGAAGAGGGACACACCCCAATTTGCCACTGTATAGGTCCCTCCCAACTGTAACTTGACAACTTTGGTGATGTTTACTACACAGACTCAGACCAGCACCTCCAGGTTGAGGATGCAGTGCTGTTTGCAGACTTGTGAAATGGGGCCACAGCCTATGCTCCTGTGGTGGCGTCTGGGTCACTGAACACCTCTCTCCAGCTTCCTGGTCTTAGCAGCTTGTGCTCATCAACCTCAGCTGTGTTCCTGTAGCTGCTCCTTGCTTAACGTGGCCCTTCTGCCCAGAAGCTCACATACCGTTGGAACTTCTTTGGCCTGTTTCTTAGTGTCACAGGCTGGAACAGCAGCCTCACCTACTCTGTGGGCAGGGATGGACACTAAACCCTCTCAAGGAACGATTGGCCAGCCCCTATGCCGGAGCACAGCAAGGTCTGGTCATCTTGCCCCTCTTGAAACCACGGACAAATCCTCCACAGTGCTCCTCCTGCTTCTCTGTGCCCTGGGCAGCCCTCTCCTTGGGGACATCACCCTCTGCCTGCTCTCTGTCCTGGCCTGGTGACAAAGCCAGGTGCTTTACACTGGTGCTCAACTCTACCTCCTGCACTCTGGCCCATGGCCACAGCAGGAGCTCTGTCCATGCCATGGCCCCTCTTACCCAGAGATGGTGTCCTGAGATGGTTCTGCTGTGGGTAGACATACAGCACCATAGCCCCTTCTGTGAAGTGAGTCATGCCACCAGGGATATGGCTGTGGTGGCTGTGTGAGCTACCTGATACCAGTGGCTTCCTGGCCCTGAGGCTGACCACAGGCAGGTTGGACAGAGGAATCCTGCCCATTGGACTTCATCTTTCCCCCACCCACCTGTTCTGCTGCTTCCAGCAGCACCCTTTCTTTGAAATCATGAACAAAATCACACAGGCTTTGTTTTGAGGACCTGCATGGTCCTGTGTGCACAGTATCAACACTACCCGCTGCTGTTGGACTTCACTATGTTCTTACTTCATTGTACAGTAAATCTAATTCAACTGTGACCTCTCTGTTTGGTTTTGTATACATTGGGCTTTGGCGGGTGGCATGTGTCTGGCCATGGTATTCTGCCATAGTATTGCTTTCTGTTGAATGACTCAAACTAATGAAACCCTTCAGCTGCCAGCTAGTTTCACACCTATGGCTATAAGGTGGTCACAAGCCACACTGTTTTCCAGGGGACAGGAACCAGCCTAGCAGCCCATTTTACCAGGAGCCCCTGGCAGTGGACCACCCAGGACAGACCATCCCCCACAACCTGCCACAGCTTCAAGGACCCTTGAGAGCAGGGCCCCAGGACTGGTACTCTGCAGGAATGCATCTGCCACAGTGCAGGCTCTGCCGGGACCTGCTCAGTCAGGGGTATTTGAGGGGTTCTAGAGCTGAGCTGAGTGGGGTGGGGTGGGGACTTTCCACTTTGAACATGGCCCCAAACTCCAGGAGCTACAGCTTCTGGCTCAAGTACCACCTGTGCTGTTCCTCAGGACCATTGTGGACCTAAAGTAGCATCACTCATCCCCCAACCCTGGCTAGGGGTTACCAGGTTACAGAGAGCTCCTTCCATGCCCCAACCAAGATCTGGTCCAGCTCTCCAACCCTCCTCATCCAGGATGCTTACCCACCAGCTGTAGACCCCGGCACCTGGGACCATCCTTTGGTCCTGTCTGGCCAAACCAATCTCTTAATATATTGGCTCCTGGGTCAGGAGGTCAGGTGCTGAGTCACATGGATATTTTCCATCCTGTCTCAGAAAACCACTCCCTGGGGCCCCAGACCTCTGGAGCCATAGCATTTGGAAAGGCAGATTCCGGCAGTCCTTTGTCCTGCTGCCAGCGCCAGCATTTGATCTCATCTGAGGGCCTGTCTGGCTCTGTCCCTCCACTGTGGAGGAGGGGCCTCTTGTCCAGCTGGAAGGTGGATGCCAGATACTCTTGAGTGGGTGTCAGGACAGGGAAAGACTCCAGGTGCTTGCAGTCACTGAATGACTTACAGGACACTAGCTCCTTTCAGATTGCACTCAGATGCACTTGGGTTTGGCCATCCCTAGAGTCACCACGTGGAGCCACATTCCATAACACTGATTATGTCTGTGGGCAGCATGCATAAGGGCCATCAGTTTGCACCTAGGATGAGCCTGGGCCTTTTGGCCTCTTTTTTTTTTTTTTTTTTTTTTGAGACAAGGTCTCACTGTGTGGTTTAGGCTGGCCTTGAACTCGTTTATGTAGCCCAGGCTGGCCTTGAACTCATGGCAATCCTGTTTCAGCCTTCGAGAGTGATGCGAGTACAGGCCTGTGCCACCACCTCATTTTTTTGTTGTGGTGTTACTGAGGATCCAACCTCGGGCTCCAAGCATGCTAGCCAAGTGCTCTACCACTCCACTACACCCCAGCCCTGGGACCTATTTTTTGCCCCTCTTTCCCAGTTGAAGGGCCTGAGTGGCAGAGTCCTGAGCTAGAAGCCAGGCGCCCAACTTAAGTGGAGGGGTGTGTCTGTGAGAATGCAAAGTCCAGCTGTGCCTTGTCTCTCCATCAGAAGGGAGGGGCCTCACCCCCAGCAGGGTTTAGATTCAACCGGAAAACTGAAGCTGTAAGGGTCATGGAGGTCTCGAGAAGGAAACAGATTCCTACCATCTGTGGTTGAAGATGGAGTCCTTTGCCTTACTTGGACTCAGGCGACAGGCACCAACTTGGACCTGCCTTGGGTGAAACCTGGTCTAGTGGTCAGTAAAGTTGGGGTGGATACTTGAACCCATTGTGCATGGAAGACGGGGGGGGGGGGGCGGTCAGGGACAAAAGCTGAGCTCTGCCAGCCCTGACCCTCCCCCCGGAGCCGAGGGGGTGGGTCTTTAAGGAGACTTTGATCCCCGCTGGGCTGTGGCCTGCTCTGTGGAGTGGCTCAGGTTACAGCATCCCCTTCTCTCCCCCTCTCAGGCCAGAGCTGGCCCTTCTCCGCCTCTTGGTGACCCTCTTGGCCAGTGGCTCTGAGCTTCTGGGCCTCTGGCCCCTCCTCTCCTCTCCCACTCTCTGCTCTGTGCTGACTGGAGCCTGGAAGCCATCCACAGTGGCTGGGAGAGGGGCAGGCACTGCATGGACGACTCTAAGAACTCTGAGAGATCCCAGAATCCTCCCGCCTTGGAGTCAGGAGAGAGAATCTGCCAGAGGATCTGTCGCTGCTGTGGGCTCCAGCAGGGGCCAAAGGAGCTGAGGGAGTCATCGGAGAAAGCCGGCCATCTCAAGGGAGGCCCAACTGATTACAGGCCCAGAGAGTGGATGCCTGTAGGAAACTGGGCTCCAAGGGGACCCAAAGAGGGGCTGGTGGCCACACACCCCTGCCCCCTGGCCCTGTGATCCTCATGCCCACCCTGCAGTTACTCCTGCTGTTCCTGCCTCTATTCTTCATTGTCCAGCTGACGTCAGGGGTCAGTCTGCTGCCAGAGCCTGGAAGCCACCCTGGAGTGTGCCCCAACCAACTGAGCCCCAGCCTGTGGGTGGACGCCCAGAGCACCTGTGAGCGGGAGTGCACTGGGGACCAGGTGAGCATTGGGGACCCCACTCCCAGCCCTTTCCTTAAGGAGACGCCAATCCCATAAGTTGCTTCCTTCCTGGGCCTCTCCACACTTTGTGAGGCTTTGGGCCATGCCCTGTATGAGGCTTAGATGACACGTATCTTTGTCTTTCTACATGTCTAAAGAATGAAACCCCTTCCCTATTCTGCTGGGCTGCCTAATCCCCACACCAAACCTGCCCCTTTCCCTGCCTTGGCACCAGAGCAGCACAGGCCTGTGACCTACCCTTTAACTATCACTGCCTGAGCCACTATGTTTGCCTCACACCCAGGGCCATGGAACGCTGGGGGTTGGATACAGAAGAGCTGGGGGCTGCAGTCAGATGTCCTACCTTGTATGTGTGTACACAGTTATGGGGATGGGACCTGTAGCCTTGTGCACACTACCCCTCTGCCAGTGAGCTGTCCTGCCACTGTCCTGCCTCTGAGCCCAGGACTGGCGTACTCAACTGCATGATAGGAGCCATCATGACCCCTCCTTGGGGTGTTCTCATGGAAAATGGCACATGTGGACTCATAGCTCATAATACTGGACAGAAAGCACTTTCCCAGCTTTCCAGAAGGCAAACAGATTTTGGGAAAGGCATTCATTGGCTATGGCTGCAGAGCAGGGGCAGCCCCTGCTCCATCTGCATCCTGGCATAGGGGCAAGGCCAGAGCTTGGGGGGAAGGCTAAGGGATGACAGGCTCCTGCTGAGCTGCCCCATCTCCCAGGACTGCACAGCTGCTGAGAAGTGCTGCACCAATGTGTGTGGGCTGCACAGCTGCGTGGCAGCCCGCTTCCCTGATGGTGGCCCAGCTGCACCTGTGACAGCAGCCTCCTGTGAGGGATTTGAGTGCCCACAGCAGGGTTCCGACTGTGACATCTGGGATGGGCAGCCCGTGTGCCGCTGTCGTGACCGCTGTGAGAAGGAGCCCAGCTTCACCTGTGCCTCCGATGGTCTTACCTACTATAACCGCTGCTACATGGATGCAGAGGCCTGTCTGCGTGGCCTCCACCTGCACATCGTGCCTTGCAAACACGTCCTCAGCTGGCCACCCAGCAGCCCAGGGCCACCAGAGACCACTGCCCGCCCAACACCTGGGGCTGCCCCAATGCCACCTGCCCTTTACAACAGCCCTTCCCCACAGGCAGTACATGTAGGGGGCACAGCCAGCCTCCATTGTGATGTCACTGGCCATCCACCACCTGCTGTGACCTGGGAGAAGCAGAGCCACCAGCGGGAAAACCTGATCATGCGCCCTGACCAGATGTATGGCAATGTGGTAGTCACCAGCATTGGACAGCTGGTGCTCTACAATGCCCGGCCTGAGGATGCTGGTTTGTATACCTGCACTGCACGCAATGCTGCTGGCCTGCTGAGGGCTGACTTCCCACTCTCCGTGGTTCAGAGGGAACCAGCCGGGGAAGGGACCTCTGGTACTCCAGCCCTGGCTGAGTGCCTACCAGACACGCAGGCCTGTGCTGGTTCTACCTCTCTGAACCGAGTCCTCTGGCACTTTGATCCGCAGCGGGGTGGCTGCATGACGTTTCCAGCCTTTGAGTGTGCTGGGGCCTCTCAAGGCTTCACAACATATGAGGCATGCCAACAGGCCTGTGCCCGAGGCCCTAGGGATGCCTGCATGCTGCCAGCTGTGCAAGGTCCTTGCCAGGGCTGGAAGCCACGGTGGGCCTACAATCCACTGTTGCAGCAGTGCCAGCCCTTCACCTACGGTGGCTGTGAGGGCAATGGCAACAACTTTGAGAGCCGTGAGAGCTGTGAGGAGGCCTGCCCTGTGCCTCACTCACCACCCTGCCGGGCATGCCGCCTCAAGAGCAAGCTAGTGCTGAGCCTGTGCCGCAGTGACTTTGCCATTGTGGGGCGTCTCACGGAGGTGCTAGAGGAGCCCGAGGTGGGCGGTGGCATTGCCCGAGTAGCCCTTGATGATGTGCTAAAGGATGACAAAATGGGCCTCAAACTCCTGGGCACTAAGTACCTGGAAGTGACGCTGAGTGGCATGGATTGGGCCTGCCCCTGCCCCAATGTGACAGCTGGTGATGAGCCACTGATCATCATGGGGGAAGTGCATGATGGTGTGGCCATGTTGGATACCAGCAGCTATGTCCGTGCTGCAAGTGAGAAGCGTGTCAAGAAGATCTTGGAGCTGCTCGAGAAGAAGGCCTGTGAGCTGCTCATCCGCTTTCAGGACTAACAGTGTTGTCCTCTCCCACTTGGGACTAGCGTCCTTCCCCATCTCCTCCTGCCAAGACTAGCCCTTCCTGGCTCCCTTCCGAGTGAATTAAAGGTTATTCTCATCTTTGGAGTTCATGCCTATTAGTGCTGGTTAGGGACCCTGATTCTTCCATGTGCTTCTACCCCTCAGAGCCTATTCTGCAGCTGGGGTCTTGACACCAATTGGGTCTTTGACCAGGTCACCAGGGAGCACCAGTTCCCTCTTGAGAGTCTCCAGGAGCATAGGTGGTGAACAGCTGTGCCCAGCCAGAAGCTCCCTCTGGGCTGTCACTCCAGCAACGAGGCTCAAGATGTCCCAAGACGAACCTCACAGGCTAGATCCTCCCACACACCCCCTACCTAACCAGGTGCTCCCAGGAAGAGACATGGTGGACACCCACAAGGGGACAACAGGAAACACTTTATTCCAAGGCTGAGTGGGCCCAGACTCTTGATGGGCCAGACTAGATGGGGCTAGTCATTCCCAGAGCCTGGGCCAGGAAGTCAGGAGCCCAGGTTGTGCCCAAGAGAAACTGGCAGGGATGCAGACATGCAGGATGAAGGAAAGGAGCTATTCTTTCCGGAAAATTAGGCACTTGTTATTGGCTGGCATGTCCACCTGGAGAAAAGCTTTGCTGGAGTGGCCCTTTCTCCCCAGGAGGGGCACGCCACCTCACCCTGTCCCACCTACCATCTTCTCCAGGAGAAGTCCACTGGCCTGGCCCAAATCTTCCAAGAAGGCTGTGTCCCGCAGCCCCCATTCTGGGTTCCTACATAGAGAAAATGGTAGTCATAGCTGAGGGTAGAGGCATCCATCACTCTTGCTCTGAGCCACACCCCTCCCCAATTCTGACCTGCATCTGAGGGTTAGGTCAAAGTCCACGTTGCTCTGGGGAGAAATCTTCCCATTGACTGCGTAGGGCTGCAGGGACAGGGTTGGCACAGCCCACAGGCCCACACTCACTCAGCAGTCCAGGTGGACAGACTTGCAGAATGAAAAGGACACTCCTTCCCTCCCCCAAGAAGGGGAACGCCAAGGAAAAGCTGGATAAGTAAGGAAGCAGCTAAGGCTTCAAAGGGCCCTGTATGACCACTTACCCCATAAATGATGAGTACAGCCTTGGGTTTGAGCAGGTGCCCGGCTGCTCTGAAGAGCCCCTGGGGAAGGGAGGGCAAGATGCAGCGAGTCACCTTCCCCAGCAAGAAAGAGTCCTGGTTTGGGGAATCCTTACATTGCGAAAGGTGGTGCTACCGCTGCCACTCACCTCCGTACAGTTCAGGGGGCTGATGTGGATCATGTTGATGCACAGCAGCAAGTCCAGCGACTGTGGCAGGATGCCGCCCCACCGCTGCCACTCCCAGGTCACATCCAGGTACAGAGGGGCCTTCACATTGGACAGTCCCTGGAACTGAGTTGTGGCGGCAATGCTGCGGAAGGTGGCGTGTGGGCGGGGCCTGCAGCGATCCACTCATGCTACTCCCGACCCGTGTCCACCCTTACGCCCACGCAGGTTGGGCAGCAGACGCACCTGTCCAGGCAGCGCTGGTCCACGTCGGACGGCTGCCACTCAGCATACGGGAAAGCCTGCGCAAAGTGCGCGGCGTGCTGGCCGGAGCCCGAAGCCACCTCGAGCACGCGGAGGCCGCGCTGGGCGGGGTCCACGTACTGCCGAAGAACGCTCAGGATGGGCTCCTTGTTCCTCTCTGCGGCCGCGGCCACCAGCATCGCGGGCGCGTGTCCCTCCTGTCAGAAGCCACTAGAGTGTATCAGCGCCGTGGTTGGGTTCCGCCGCGAGGCGCGTCGGGAGCCGTGGGCCTGCCGCCGCGATGCCGGCAAGCGCTATCCCAGCAGCCCGCGCGCTGCCTCTTAAAGGCTCCGCGGTCCACTGCAGCAGGGATGGGGGACTGACCCCGGAGAGCAGAAAGGGAGCAATTTGGGGATGCCGGTTTGGTTTAGGGGCCACTCTGCTAAGGATCCCTGTCACATAGGGTATACCGGAGTTTTCAGAGTCCGTCCTTTGGAAATGCTTATGTTTCATTCGTGTCTTCTCTTTTGGAAACCGGCGCTCCCTCAGGTCTCAGGTCTTTCTTCCAAATCTGGGGTAGTCTGTCTGAAGATGGAAAAATTTAGGTGAAAAAGGTACCTGCGCCGCCCGGGAATCGAACCCGGGTCGCAAGAATGGGAATCTTGCATGATACCACTACACCAGCGGCGCTCTTGAGAATCTGTTTTCCTCACAGACTTAGTAATTGTGACGTACTCGGGCCACGGGCATGAGATTCACATACTGCCTCCGCCCCGGAAGTCAGGCCCGCGCTGCGGCTGGCTAGATGATGCCGAGGTCTGTTAGGGTCACCCGCGCTTGAGAAGAGGATGCAAGGATGAGGACGCGGGTTTGAAGATAGCTTTCATTCAATCACCCGGAGAAAGCAAGGGCGACCGGACACTTGGGAGTCGACAGGGACGAGGGGCCAGTAGGGGGCCCGAGATAAGGATCTGAAGGGCGTACCCAAGTGTGGCTGTGAATCTGTGACTGGGATTGAAATTGGAGTGAGGCTCGGTGGTGGAGGACGGCGAGAACGGCGAGACTCCGGGTGGTGTTCGGGGCTTCTTTGTGACTCAGACAAACTCCGCCAGCTTGGGGTTTTATGGATCGACTGTGGGAGGAGTCATTGGTCCCTGAACTCAGCGTGTGCGGGCCCAAGGGTGCTTATCTCACGGTCATCTCGAACTCCACGCCTCAGAGGGGCACAAAAGAGAAAATGCTTAGGCCCGAGCCCAGTCGGGATGTTTCGCTGGCCAGGACCGAGGATAGTACCTGTCTGGGATATAAGACTGGGGCTGGGGTTGAGGGCACGACCAAGGCCAGGCATCAGTCAGGACGGCCACGGCGTGTGATTAGCCCAGACAGGGCCAGCCTCGGGGAGAAGGGGTACTGATGTAGGGCCACACGCAGGACAGCCCCCTAGGAAAGCATCTAGTCGGGGCCTCGTTCAGGAGTGGGCTTCTGCTCAGGCAGCCCTGGCAAGTCCAGTGACGCGTTTGCTGTGGCCTGACTGGTGCCCTCCAGAGGGCTTCCCAGTTTCCTGTCCTAGCCTTTGCCTACCTGGCTAACATTTTGCAGCACCACCTCCTGTTCTGTCAGCTGAGCATCTTATATGTATCATGGACCAGGAGGGGAAGGTATCTCCTTCCACATAGGTCCACATGAATTCCAAGGGTGTCCCACACCCAGACTTCACCTGGGATTCTCTGAGCATGAAGGGGAAGAGCCTGAGACCATCTCCTTGTGTAGGGTTACAGCTCATTGTATGGAGCTGCTTTAAGGAATGCCCTTGGTGCCCAGAAAACAGCATCGTGTTTAATAGTACTTACCCCAAGTTGATGTAGTGTTCATCAGTCTGAGCTAAATACCAGGTAGGCCCCACACCTTCCCTGAGTACTGACTGAGGTCAGTGCCTGGCAGAGAAGCAGTGGATGTGGCTGAGCTGAGGTCATCATGTGAGGACATGTTTCTTGGAAAACGTGTCAGATGCTGGCACCAGTCTAGGACCTTGAGGAACAACATCTCTGTGGGTAGCCAAAGTTGAATTTGTTGAGGCCAGATTATTATTGGGGTCAGAAGTGCCAGCTCCTGAGAGTGAGTTGGCTCCCCCAAGTCCCCTCTTGAGGGATTTACATAATGCTGGGTGGAAGCACCATGGCAGGGGCCACTTTTCCAACACAGTCCAGAGAGCTACAAGTCCTGCATTCTGTGCTGTGCAAGGGATTCAAGCGTCTTGGGTTCTTGCCCTCACAGTGGCACCTCCTGGCACTGGCTTAGCCCTTGTTCCCGTTCTCCGGATAGACCTCTGCCCACCTGCCCCCAGTTTTCTCAGGATCTGGCCTGCAGGAAGTGCTGACCAGTGCTTAATGAGTGAGGGTCAGATCCTACTGTCCCTGTCCAGAGCCAGCAGGAGGGCCCCACCTGTCTTCTGGGCTAAGACCCACATGCCCACTATTCATTGTAAAGTAGGATATAAGAAATTGTAAAAATGAGCAAAAAAAAAAAATAAAAAAGGATTTGTTTGATTTTTGTTTGTTTGTTTTGTCCTTTTGAGACAAGGTTTCAGTATGCAGTTCAGGCTGGCCTTGAACTCATCGACCCTCTTGCCTCAGCCTCCTGGGTGCTGGGATTACAGGCATAGGCCACCATGACTAGACTAGGATTTTAAAAATTATACTTTAAACCAGACATGGTGGTGCATACCTGTAATCCCAGCACTCAGGAGGCTGAGACAGGAGGATTGCCATGAGTTTAATGCCAGCCTAGGCTACATAGTGAATTGAAGGCCAGCATGCACTACAGAGTGAGACCCTGT
>PVLD010001411.1:0-203971 GCA_004027595.1 Dinomys branickii | reverse complement strand
CTGTCTGACTAAATTTGCATGTCTGTATATGGGTCCATACATCTACAATTCGAAGTTATCAATGGATAAAGCAACAACTACTGTTGAGACCATATCACCTTGTCTATAGATTAGTTGTGATTGTACTATTTTCTATGATAATGGGTGTCTGTTTGTCAATATGTTTTTGTACTTTTATGTTTCTAAAATAAAAAAAAAAGAAATAGCCCACTACTACTCTGAACGCTTCAAAATCACTTCAACTTTCCTCTCATCCTTTTCTCTTAAAATCATTTATTATAGCTATTCATGTGTATTTTCTATGTCATCATGGAAAGCTCTTTAAAGGGCTATGTGCTAAATCTTGTTTTATATGCAATAATTTTCCGTATATGTCAGTGTTTCATTCTGCATATTGGTTATACAGAAGCTTTAGAAATACTAGTCCAACAGCAGCATAATAAACGTATGTGACACAGAGACCCATTCAGAGGCTACTGAGATACTCTTGGCTAAAGGTCTTATACAAATGTAGAAAAGTATGAATCTCATTTCATCATCCTTATTTGACTGTTTATCTGATTAGAAAGAAATATGCTTATCATAAATACTCCCATAAATTTAATACAGTGATATGATTCTGGTTGGAAAGTTGATGCTGGTAAATTACAGAGGTGCTGGTTGTCATTCTGAAATGTTTAGTGAAAACATCACATTTTCTGATGTTATATTTCTTAGCAACCAAATGAGAACTGTAGAGGGAAATTGTCACCCTTGTCTCAAACTCTATAACTCTGTGAAACCCAATTCATCTTTTTTTCATTGCACAGCAGGTAAGAAAACCAGAAGGCTGGATTGATGGCTGTTTCATAACCATTAAGAGGAAATAAGGTAAACTGTTCGTCCAAGGTGGAGCAGCAACAGAAAGGAAACAGTTGGATTTTAAAATGTCCAATACTGATGGTTCAAATAACAGAGCAATTTTATAGTAACTTTCTCCTGACATTTCATTGTATAATAAGTAGAAAATCTAAGATGCCGCTGCATCGGCAAGAAACCATCCTGTAATTATATAAGTGTGATGCATCTGAACTGTGTGCAGTATATATTCGCATCTTTCATAGAGACTCAGGTACATTAAACGCTACTGTTATAATACTGAAAGCAGCTGGCACTACTGGACTAGATGTATGAGATTTTAAAATGCTATACAAAAGTATTCATGCAAATAAAAGCTGCATGAGTAAAAATCTAACCTACAATCATGTCTTCACATGGACAAGCCTCTTGCTATGCATATAATATAGTGCTGATTCAGAGTCAAATTTAGAAATCCCCAACTATTTTAATTTATATTTTAATTTATACTATACTATACAGCACCTCGTTCCAGGGTGCAAACCAAGTAGTATCTGTGCCACTAAATCTCTACCATTCATATAGAATCAGTTAGATGCAGAAGACTATCAAAAATGCAATTTCTTTTTCCTTCTCTAAATGCCTCTAAAGGATATACAACAACAGTTAGAACAACTTCAGTCTTCTGCTTTCAAAGGTAGTATCAACTCATGGTGATCCTCCTGCCTCAGCCTCTCAAGTGCTGAGATGACAGGCAAGTGCCACCAGGTCTGAATTAGAAGGAAGTCTTTTTAAAGACTACAGGCCTGAATAATAGCCTCTCACAGGTGTCAAGCGCTAAGAACAGTAATTGTATGTCTTCTTTTATAAAGGAAAACAGTACATGTGAATAAGATCAAAGATTTTTATACTGGGTCGGACTCAAAGGCCAGCACCACTCTCCTTATCAGAGTAACGTAGGGAATTTCACATACAGGTGGAGGCAGAGACTGAAATGACACGGACGAAAGCAAAGGAAACCAGCAGCATCCGAAGCTGGAAGAGGTATGGGGTTGGGTTCCTCAGAGACTGTCAAGAAAACAGGGTTCTGACCACAGCTGCCCTGAATTCTGACCTCTCAAACTGCGCAGTAATAAATGTCTGTTGCTTAACCCAATCAAGCGTGTGAATTTGTCACAGCAGCCATAAGAAACAACACAATATACTTGTTATCAGTATATGCTCTGAATACAGAACAATTGCATTTATCTGGGGGGATTGATTGGTCCATATACATGGACAGAGCATAGGTTTTACTTTTCCTCCCCCACCTTCCCTCCCACCTCCGCCCATCCTGGTTCCCTTCGCGGCTACACAGTCCACCTCACCATTTTCCACCAGCCCTTTTATGCTGCCCTTTGCATTACTTGTGTTTTGGACTTCTCATGTAAGAGAACTCAAGTGATATTTAACCTTCTATGTCTGATTTATCTTACTTAGCATCATGGTCAAACTGCATCTATTTTTGTACAAATGACTCTGATTTATCCTATGGCTGAGTAGTACTCTAATATATATATATATATATATATATATATATATATATATAACATTAAAATATTATATGTATATATTAAATTTCCTTTATCCAGTTATCCATTTATCTGTTCACTCATTCTTCCATGTATAGGCCACTTCCAAAATCCCTGCTAGACAGGCAGATATAAAACATGGCTTAAGGGCTGGGGATATAGCTCAGTGGAATAAGCGCTTGCCTAGCAAGCGCAGGATCCTGAGTTCGATCCCCAGTACCGCAAAAAAAAAAAAAAAAAAAAAAAAAAAAAAAAAAAAAAAAAAAAAAAAAAAAAAAAAAAAAAAAAAAAAAAAAAAAAAAACATGGCTTAATAATTTACCACTAAAAAAAGATCCAGATGACAAAATCTACTGGTGAAACAATTTTGACTTAATTGAATAAATGTATAGCTGGGATTTGGTTGTGGGACTCCACAGTGTGGGGACACTGCCAGGAGGAACACTGCAGGATGAAGCAGATGGAAGTTAACTTGAACTTCTTTATGAAATGAAGTCGGGTAATAATCTTAATGCCTTAGTAGTTAAGGATGCATTTAAAATTATCTCTACCACTCCCAGCATTTTATATTTTCTTTGTAATTGCATTTTTCCCAAACTCTGAGCAAGTAGCAACCAACTTAAAACACCGCAATTGGAAATGATATTCTAAAGAGCTTAAGGCACAAGGTCACCTCCGGTCACATTTAAATCTTTACCCATGAGCTAAATCCTACTAGAGAGTAGAGGATACTTTCCCATATTAGGAAAGTATTATACTTTGAAGAATTAAACTAAAGTATTAGAATCATCTAGGTGTAAAGGTTTATAATCATCTAGGAGTTCAGGTTTATAATGCTAAGTGCTAGGGAAGAAAACTGAAAGGGAATATACTTGGTATTTGATTGCACAAAGCATGCTTCTTTCTTGTGAAGAGAAAGGTATTTTCCATGTGCGTATTTAAAGTAATGAAGTTATCTTACATTCTGTCTTTTATCCCTACTATTATTTATTCTTCTAAATATAACTATAATGTCTTAAAAATTTAGTCCTTTATACACAATTGCTTAAACCTCTGTGTTTGGATCAACTTCCTTCCTTTCACCTATTAATTCAGATACAGCAGAGTAGACCAGCAGGACAACGTTCTCTAATACTTGGTATTTAATAAGTTAATCACTTTACTATGAAGAAAATGGGAAACATTATAAATCCTAATTTCGGTGGTTATTTAGTTAGAACTCCTTGAATTATATTGTGCTCAGGAAAGTGAATATTTGAGGTGAGCAATTCCCTAAATATCACATCACATCACTCTGTACCCTGTGAACACATGCAATTATCACTTCGGTTCAAAATCATAAAATTTAAAAATTGGAATGGAACACAATTTATAGCTACCAACGCAGAAAACTATGAAACTGTCACCAAAGTGAAGCAATGATATTTTATTAGAACTTCACAAGCCATCTTCTGCAGCACCCTCTTCCTTTACTCCTTTGTAAGAATAATAATTGTAATTCTGACACCATAGTGTTGTTTTGCCTGTTGAGAATTTATATAAATGAAATTGTTACTGCATGGACTCACTGGTGCTGGACTTCTTTGGTTCAATATTATGTAGATGATATTAATTCATATTGTTTTGGCAGATATAGTTGGTTGAATTTTGAATTATATTTTACCTTATGAACTTACCACAATATATATCTACTCTAATGTTAAGAGTTCAGATTGTTTCCCATTTTGTAATATTTTCATCCTGCAGTATTATACCATGAATTTCTTGTGCTTGCATTTTGGTACACAGGTCCTTGGAATTTTGTTGTGTGTGTGCCTTAATAAATTTGACCTGAAATTGCTGGGTAGCAGCGTTTTCAAATCAGTTTTACTAGATAATAAAAACTACTTTGCCAAGGACCATAACAATTTATGTTCTTGCAGTAATGTGTGTTTACATTTCTCTAAGTCAATTTGTTTCACTGATAAATAATTTTATTGCTAGATTCTACATCAATTGTCTATTTTCATCTTATAAACTTTATTCATCATGTACAGTATGTTAGTGCATAATTTTAAACTTAGGGAAAAATTGCAAATATATTTATACATTTGTAAGCAATTTATGTATCTGAATTTATGAAAAATCTTTATATCTAGAAAGAATATTTCTCTTAAATTATCTAGTTTTCTTAGTATAGCAAGAATTATATATATATATATATAGATGACATAAATATTGATATATAAGTACATGTTATATATATCATTGATATAAACTTCCTTTTGCTTAGAAGTACAGCATTTCAAATAATGACTCATCATTTATGCACCCTTGTAATATTGTCCTGTGATATAAAGAGCTCTTGTGTTTAATGCTACATTTTTTACCTTTTTCTTTAATTTATTGGTTATGTATCACAGTTAAGAAAACCTTGTGTATAGAAGTCATTCTCTTATATTATATTTTGGTGGCATTCTAGTTTTTACCTTTAAGAATCTACGTTTTTAAAGGTTCCATCTACCACCAATTTATTGGAACATTTATTGGGGGCATTATTAATAAATGCCTCGCATTTATTTATTTTTTTAGATGGCTAACCAATTGCTACAGTGGATTTGTTTGAAGAGATTAGTTCAGTGTTCAGCAATGCAATCTTATCAAAAAAAGCAAGCAGTAGATAGTATCTAGACTCTGAATTTTATTTATTTTTTATATTTTTTTATGTTAGGCCAGTATTGTACTCTTTTGATTACTGTAGCTGTAAAAAGTTACATAAGCTCTGGTGAAACATGTTCAACTTTATTTCTTTTACTAGAATATAGTTTTATATTTTGTGCCCTTTACATTCCATTTAGTTTAGAGTTAGTTTTGCAGATGACACAAATGGAAAACAATGGAGTTTTTCTTGTGCTGAGTTTAATGCATAGATCAGTGCAAGTAAATTTAACAACTCAGTCCCTGGAAATATTACATCCTTTTATTTATTAAGGTCTTTGTAGAGATGGTACATCTTTCATCAGAATTTTTCTAAGCATCAATTGTCAATATTCTAAAATTTTGAAAAGTTTATTTTGTTAATGATAATTTCTTATCATAGATTAAAACCTATTTTGATATACTGACTGCATAAATAGCACAGCTAAATTAACATAATCTAATATTTTATATACTTTTAATTTTTAATATATTGTCATATTTAATATGACATTGTTATTCCTTTTTAAGTGTTATGGCACCTCTTTCTCACCTTATTATAGTATCTCCTAAAAATTGTAGCATTGGGAATTCTTTTTCTTTTTTCATTTGGAATAAGAGAAAAAGCTTTCAAATTTCCACAGATAAATTTGTTTAGAAACATATTACTTGAGAAAATTTGGTTTTCTGAAGCTAATTTTTACGAGATTAATATCTATTTTTAGTTTGTAAGTATAAACAACAGATAGTAGTGGAATTAAGTTGTGGAGAGACACAATGATTTTGAAATATTATATCAACATTTCATTCCTAAGAAAACACAAGTTGTGCCATCATAATTTATAAACACATTTCTATATTTGATGTGTTCATGTTTGTGTAGGAGATTTCATTTGTGTCCATTTATGCAATTGGCTAATAATGTGGTTATACTGTCATGTTTTCATCATGTCAGTGTCAGATTTATTCTGGCCTTATAAGTTATAAAATGAACTGGAAATTTCCCATTTTTTAAATTCTATCAAAGAATTTGTATGTTATTCTATGAAAGAGTTTATATAAGTTGCTTTTTTGTCTTTCTTTAGTGTTTTGTACACATACTTCAGAAGCCACATTGGTCTCACATTTTCTGTCTGTAGACAATCTTTTGACAGTTCAAATTTTTCACATTGTATTGTCTTGCCTATTTCATCTAACTCTTAGAATTAAACATATTTCTTTTATAAGAAGATGAAACCGACACATCTTTTTTCATTCAATATATTTATTTTTGTAGTTTGGAAAAGGAAACTTTTGTTCCAGAATATAATAAATCATTTATAACTGCATGTTGTGCCATGTCAGTAGTACAACTCTGTTAGCTATCCTGCATATACATGCATACATACATAATTATATGTTGCTTTATTGTAAGGAACAGTTAATGATTAGTTGTTTGATCAATCTTGCATGTCTATATTTGTTTTCCTGAGTATAGACTTTGAAGTTATCAATATGTAATACAACAACCATTGTTAATTCCCTGTCATCTTGTCTGTAATTCAGTTTTGATTGTACTATTCTGGTGCTACTTTGTAAGTGGCTGTCTGTTTGTTAATATGTTTTCGTTCTTTTACTTTTAAAATTTTAAAAAACCTACACTTTGCATGTTTTGAGAATATTCTCACATTTCTCTTCAGAGTTTATTGAAGCCTTAGACTACATTTTGGGCTAATGACCCCTACTTAATATTTTTTCAACAACAGCTTTCCTACTTTTGAATTAATTGTTTTCATCAGTATGTATGGCTCACATACAACTTCATGGTACAAGTACTGCATAACAAGTACATGAGAATTCCATTTTCTCATTTCATATATATATATATTTTTATATATTTTCTATATTTCTATGATATATATTTTTCTCACTTCATATATATATGTATATTATCCTTCTATTGATTTCCCTAATACCATTTTCACTGAATATAAACATCTTTCCTGACATATTTTAAAATATCACTCAAAATTAACTCCTAAAATTATTAATTATAATTTAATGTCACTAATAACTGTAGAAATTACTTAATTATCTCTTTTAATAGTTGAGAGATACAGTGTAGTAATATTTTTTGTACTGCTAACATGCACAACATTATGCTATTTTGTTTGTTTGTTTACCTGTGTGGCTTTTGAAATTGGATAGTTTATACTTTCTCTTACTATTGAAATGTGTATGGAACGTTACAAATATAAAACACACACAAATACTCAAAGAGAAATTTTATAACAGCTTAAAGGTCTTACATATGCAGAGAGACACAGACGAGTCACCTGGACTATTTCCTTTCTATTTTTCATGCTGCTTGGAGTGTCTTTTCTCAAATAATGCAAATCAAGTGTAAAACATGTTTTACAATGAGTAGCAGGCGATGAGGATTAAAAGCATAGAGTGAGAGTAAAATACACTAGTATGATCAGGCAACACTACTGTATTTCTCTTGTCATGAATTTCCTCTTATATGATGTGGAGAGATTAACATCAATCTCTAAATTTCTATTACAGAGTGGGGCTATTTTTTTTTGTTACTGATACATTTTTTGCCATTATTGTTAGTTATTTTTATCAGCAGCATCAGGGTCTCTATATTAAAATTTGTGCCCACTGCTGCAGTTAGTATAGTCTTGATCAAGAGAATACTTGTCAACCCAGTTTTTATTATGGTTTATTATGAATAGACAACTGCTTTTGAGACAGGGTCTTGCTTTGTAGTTTAGGCAGGCCTTGAACTCACTATGCAGTCCAAGAAGGCCTGGAATGCATGGCAATTCTCCTACACAGCCCAGAGGGCTGGGATTTCAGGCGTGCACCACCACGTCCTTTTGAATGGCTATCTTAGTGCATAGTCGAGTCATTTTTTTAAAAAAACAAAAGCTAGGTTTTTATATAGATTTTTTTCCTCAAATTTTGACTTTTAAAATCACAAAGCTGGGGCTGGGGATATAGCTCAGTGGAATAAGCGCTTGCCTGGCAAGCGCAGGGTCCTGAGTTCGATCCCCAGTACCGAAAAAAAAAAAAAATCACAAAGCGAATTATCCAAACAAATTGCAGTGCTGTCTCCATAGTTGTGAGTGAAGTTCATTATGTCTTTTCCTTTTTCTTCCAGTTAGATTCTTCAGAAGTCACATTTTACCTTCAGAAACATTTATATTTCTTGAAATGCCATGAAGTGCAAAGAAATAACGTCTCAGACTCACTTATGCAATTTTTATCCATCTGCAAACCTTTTCCAGGTTGAACACTGGAACCTAGTGCAACTGATATTTTTGCATTCAGTATTTCCTTCTAGTTCATAAAAGTAATCTTATATCACCTGCCACTTTCAGATTACTGTATTTAGATATGCTTTAGACTATCCCCACAACATTCCAACAGGTCTCCCTATTCCAAAATCACTTTATCTGGGGCGTTATTCATGTTGATGCACCTACACTCCTCTATAGATGTCCTATATCCTAACTCCCCCTATTCTGAAAAGAAGGTTCACACAACTTAGATGCTGAAAGTGTTGGAAATGCCTTGTGTGCACAGTCTCTAGTTTTTCTGCTAATGCAAGAAGTAGAATTATAATTCTGTCAATGAGCAAATGTAGATAGAGAGTATTGAGGTTATTTATGCATCTAGACAGCTACAAATATAAGATGGGATCCAGGCAACTTGTTTTCCATGTTATTGAATCATCTTTCATTAAACCCCTTTTTACTAAAAGTTCTGAATTAATTGGCTCCCAATGTTTCAATTTTCCTTTTAGCCTGTGCTTCACGCCTTCAGTTCCTATGCAGTATCTTACCGTTTACTACAGCTCATGCCCTTCCTGAAGCATGTTTTCCCACTTCTTCCATTTCTGTATTATTATCGGTGGTATCCATCCTTTCTGGTCCCTGTTTATGCTGCTAACATTTAGAATCTTTCCTTTGGGGAATTTTAAATGCTGGTTCCTCCATGAAGGATTATTTTCCTTATATGGAGTAATAGAAACTGATCACTTTTATTATTATTTACATGGTTTAATAGAAAACTTACATTTATTTGCATGTGAATCTTTGTGCTAAAACACATACATGCCTGTGGGGAAACACATTATTTTTAATTTTTGCCTTATTTTATGAGTTATCAGTGTGAATTACAGGGAATACGTTTTTCCATAGGTTGTTTCATTAAGCAAATGAAATAATATATCCCATGAGCATTCACTGGCAAATATAGGACCTTCGATTTCACATTTCCTCCCTTAAGATGCCTGCTAGGATTTATGTCTAGGTGTCTCCCCAAAACCTCATGTGCTCATTGGTGGGGCTTTTGAGAAATGAGTGGATCATGGGTGTGTGATACTTATTGCAGTATCAGTCCACTGGGGGTGTGGCTCGGAAGGGTCTGTCTTCCTCCCTTCTTCCTTGATCCCTCCCTGCTTCCTGCCTGGTAGGCCATGAACTTCTTCCTCTATTATAACCCTCTATTATAACCCTCTGTGATGCCCCTCTGCCTTGGAGCCAGCTGGCTCTACAACTTATGACCACCCCAAAAAATTTGCTCTTTTAACTTGTGGGTGTTGAGTATCTTGTTCCAGCAGCCAGAAAGCGGTTAAGATGGTGCCTTACCTTCCACAGACTTTTTTTTCATGTGATTAATTTCAGACATAACTAGTAGGAGCAACGAAAGTTGTCAAGTAAATGTGATCCTTGAAATGTAACTTGAGTCCTATTTCTTAACGTAACTGTCATTTTTACTCTACCGCTTTCCAGGAGAGACAGTGGAACCGTTTTTATTTGAGAAATGACTACACAGTTTGGAAATGAGCTAGGCCATTTTTGTCCCTTGCTGCCTCCTGCTGAGTGGCTTATGCTATTTGCAAGACTAATCAACATGTAAGTCCCGAAAGCTCTATAAATTACTATGATGTTCTCAACTAAGCAAAAACCACATATCGGAAAGCTCAGTCCAGCGACCTTCTCCTCCCTTGGTTACAGAGTTTCACGATAACATCTGTATAGTTCTCCCAGCACACATCCTAGTAAACCAGCACTATATAAGGTTTCGTGTCATCACATACACAATTTCATTAATACTCTGGCATGAATTATATTCTATACGGATCACAAAATATGAAATGGCCCCTGAGGAAGACTAAGGCATCAATTAGAGAAAACGCAAGGCCTTCTTGGGTAAGTGTTTCAGTGTTCAGCCTATAATACTTATATCTACTACCTAAACTTTTATGCTATTTACAAAACAAATGACTAAAATTATTAAAGCATTAATTTAAAGATATTTAGTTTTATTTTATTATGTGAATATTCTTTGTTAAGTTTTTGGCAAAATAAAAAACAAATAGCTAAACTGATGGGTGTGAGGACCAGCGTACATGAGGGCCATCTCACAGGAGCACGGTCCTAAGCACCAACAGGAGACAGATTGCTTAAAGGAAGAACACATCACTTCTTGGCCTTTTGGCTAAGATCAAGTATGGTATCTGTTCTTATCAGTTTCATAAAAGGAATAACACAATGCCCAGCATTTGTCCATGCCATCTCTAGGATCTATTGTATTTTAATAAAAGTAATTCTCATGGAACATTTCTCATCAGAAATGATTTCCATCATACATGGTTAGTGAATCTGCTGAAATGTAGGTGCATCATACAAGAGATACTATGTAATATGGGAAGAAATGAACCATTTTTGAAAATATAAGTATTTGAAAATGTAGGAAGAAAGAGCATCAGAATATACTAAAGTACTATAAACTTACTACAAAAAGTATTGTGTAAAGTGGATAGAAAAAGTAATGACTTTAAGCAATACATTTGGGATAAGATTTTCTGTTGTTGTTACCAGGACTCAAACTCTGGACCTTGCGCTTGTCAGGCAGGCACTTATTCCACTGATCTACATCTCTGGCCTGGGATAAGATTTAAAGTAATATTATATAACACAATTTATCCTGAATTTCTGCTGACATATTCATGTCATTATTGGGACACATCCCTTCTTCTGGGAGGGTTGTCAATTCAGGGGTTCTTCCAGTCAAAGGTGATTAGAACCATATTAGTAAATTGGGTCACTTGGTATGCAATCTAACAGAAGTAATTAAACTTCTTTACCTATGAAAGGCTCACATTTTCATAAAATCATTTTTTGGATTTTTAAAATTAAAATCCATGAAAACCTGAACTCTTACTGCCCACTTTACCAGCACATAGAAGGAAGCTGCCTAGGAATGAAGTAAGCAGGGTTGTCAATGCCAGGAGTCTAACCAGATATCGAAGGGCCCCAGGCCCACCCTTGAAATCCCCATTGATGTGGCCTGTGATATGCCCTTGTTGATTAACCTGATGTGCGGGGTTTAGATATACAACCTAAATACACCTGTAGAAACGTATGCATGAAGTAGGGATTGGCAAATGCAGGTCAATCTCACAGAATATTTTATGTACACTAGTGGATAAAGATGCACAAGTTATGAGCAGAGGAAATAAGTAGAAATATCCTGAAGAATAAACCATAAAGTTTAGAGAAGGTTACATGCAAGGTGGCAAGTATATTGAGTAGAAAGTAGAATAGGTTCACACAATTATAAATATTTTGCTAAAAATAAAAACATAAATGATAAGCTAATAATTTTACTACCTAAAGATACCTTTGGCACTCATTAATATTGACCATATATATCCACTCCTATAATTAACCTCATAGCACTTTTGAAATATGCACCAAGTATTCCTGTTGTTTTTTGCCATTTAAAGTACTATTACAGTAAAAGTACTACAGTTTTGTTAATTTCCTAAAATTGATTTCCATAACGGAAGTTGTTGAATCGAGTGTATATGCCTTCAGCTGACAGTTTGAGGAATGACAGTGACAAAGCATTATTATGGTTTGAATTTTTGCCCTTCAAGCATTACAAAGTTTAAATATTTTATACATTTAGTGAATATTTATTCCATTTATCTTCAGAAATTTTTATTCTAGATTTTATTTTTTCTTAATTAAAAAAATCCTTGTATCTACTATATGAAGGATATTAACAGTCTAGCATATTACACACACTGTAAATGTTTTTGTAATGTTTCTTTTGCCATTGTATTTTATTAGCGAGTATTTTCATAAAAAGGAATTGTGAGTTTTACTTGTCATGTTAGAGCGCATGAGCCAAACTTGTGGCTATGAATATAACAATGAAATAATGGATGTGAAACACCAAGCAAAGCAAAAGCTGGAAGATTCTGTGACACTTAAAGAGCGAAGTAGCCTCAAACAAGTTTAAATCAGTGTGGGAAATCAGGTCAGCCCACCAGTGACGCAGATGTGATTCCTGAGGAAAGATGCTGGGTGGTAGATGGGATCCATGAGCGTTCTGAAGGGTGTGTGACTTTTTGTTTTTCATTATGATGAAATTTTTTTTTAAATATCATTGCATAATTCTTTAAAAGCAAACAGCTTTCCTTTCCCGCTCCTTTCTCCTCAGTTGAACAGTCTTCCTCCTCCCCTCTATCTTTTCCCCTGGATTATGTCGTACACATGCGTCCCACTGCCTCAACCCTTAGTTTCCTGTATTTCCACAACTCTAAATGTAGACGTCAGTGCTGGGATCGCATGAGTACGCTCGCCTTGTAGCCTGTCACGGAGGTATCGTGCTCGCATTTCTTTCTCTCACTTTTGGAATGCATGGAAGGATAAGGGGATGCAGGAAGGCAGGAGGGAAAAGATTTGAAATATCCTCAACCATCCTATCCAATCAGATCTAGGTCTGGTAATTTTTCCCTTAATTCATTGCTCCCATTAAAGCCCTGGACAATTTTACACAAATTTTCACACTTTTCTTCTGCCCCCCCCATTCATGCTTACTTTTTATTGTGCCTAATGTAAATGTTGGCGAAAGCCACTCTATTATAAATTTTAAAAATATATTTATGGAAGTTCATTCTTCCACAGCCTTTTCCATAAAAAATAACGCAATTAAAAGCAATATATCTAATTCAATTCTGACATGATTTTAGGTGTTCCTCAGAGGACATGAATTCTTTGGCAAAGGTCCAAAGTAAATATATATTGAATCTCTCCTAGAGAATGTATATTCCCCAGCTTTTTCACATGTGAATTTATGTCATTTAGGGTTGCTCCATATATTTCACCAGGGATTCTAATTGATCTCAACACACTATTCTAGAAAGTACCTTTGACCTACAAAGTTCTATTGTAAGTCCTTGTTACGATGTTACTTTCATTGTTCATACCACCTTAACTGGAATAAACTAAAATAGAAATCTAATTTAACTAGTCTTTTTTAAACCTCACTTAATTCTTAATTCTTACAACTTCAGTTTAATCTTCCACAGCAGAGATAACTTCCTAGGATATTATATACAAAGAGTATCCATTTTCCGTTTTGGTCCTGGTTGGATTGATAGCATTTCTGCCACTACCATTTAAAAATTTTTCAGAGTATAATTGATTTTACTGTCAAAACGTTTTTTGTGGCAAATGACATAAATATCTCAGGGTCAAAAGAATGACACACTCTTTCAAAATCAAAAGGATTTGGTTCTAATCATAGAAGCATTTAGACATAAGTTGCCTGATACACGATGTGATTTTAGGAGTTATCTAGTGTTTCCATGTCAATAAATGTGTGAGAAATAAAGAACACCATGATATTTATTAATAATAGCAAGCACTGAAAATTCTAAAAAATTTTAAATTATACCGTTTACCCACTTTATAGTTGTATGATTCTAGAAAATTTATTTTATGATCTAAATTTAAGTTTCATTGTTTAAAAGTAGTAATGGTTCCCTGTGCGTCTTAAAACATTATTGCTCTTGGATGCAATAAATATTATGTGAGTATTATTAACAAATATTTTAGGGCCATGTCAGAATTTTCTAGGTGATAGCTAACTAATAAACTAGATGGGCAAAACAGTGTCGAGTACCCTTGTGTGTTTTACATCTTTTAAGCAGGAGAGTTCATTAATTTTATAACTGTTATATAATTGAAGCTGCTAACATAAACAGAGCTTTCAAGAGCTGTTTAATTTGGCCAGAAATTCTGGAATAACTTTAGCAGCCTTCTGAGATTTCAGTCACTGTTGTTGCTGTTGTTTGTGTTTGGTAGAGGGCCTTGTTAGGTACTTCAGGTGCAACTTGAACTCACTATGTAATGCAGGCGAGCCTCGAGGTCATGAAGTTCCTCCTTACCCAGGCTCCAGAGTGGCACGATGATAGGCTGCACCACAGTCCCCAACCAAGCAGGCTTCTTTTCAAAGCCTCTGCTAATCATGGAGAACCTATGGGATGCATGCTATTTGCTTTTCTTTTAAGACAAAAGATGGTAATGTATGAGTCATTTTTTCCAAACTAAAATATCAGGATCAGTGTTTAATTGCAGTGTGGCACTTCGTGGTAGATAAGTGGGTTTCAGATTTCAATCTCATCTCTAACAGGTTTACCATCACTGACCTATGGCAACAACCTAATGAGCAATTACTGTATTTGGTTACTGGCATTTTACCAGTAAACTAATATATAAATATTACTTTCTATGTATATGTGGTTTTACTACCTAAAGGTTAACATTAGCTAAACCTACTATGTATAACAGTTTAGTAATGCTTGCCAACATTCAAACTTAAAACCATGAAATATCAAGCCCTACCAGTGAATTCACTCAAATACAGTACTTCAGATGATATCTTAAAGCCTTTCATTTTGGTGAGAGCTTTAGGTTACTACCCTCTTTAAAGTCAGGTATTTTTGTCAGTTCAGTACTGAATTTTTCTAAACAACTGCACTGGTTAATAGTGGTTATCTTTTAGATCAGTGTCTTTGGTATTAGAAAATGCAACATGCTAACTCAAATTTCTAAACTGACAGCTATTATGGAGCCAATATAAGAAGAAAATGCCAGGTCTGCTTTTGAATGAACTTAAGACCATCTCTCTCTATTAAAAAAATGACTTGTTTTATGGGAAAGATAGAAACTTGATACCAAAACTTGCAAAAATAACACCCAGTGGGCTTGTAGTGGACATCGTCTCATGTAAACTGAGCAATCAATACCACATCGATTAATATTAAGATGCTGATGCCATTAATACAAAGAAGTCTTACAAACATAAACTACTTAACATATTTTGTTCAGAGGTACAGATGTAAATAAATGCATAATCCTCTTTCCTTTTTTCTAAGTCCCCCCATTTTAAAGATGTCAGAAGCATTGTTCTTGAAAAACATGTGCCATTAAAATACTTATTGTTCATAACATGACATTTTTAGTAGTAAAGCAGGAAAAGGCACTAAAGTGTATTGACTGTCTCCTATTAACTATTTCTCTGTTGGGTAATTTTGCATAATCTCTCTGCCTTAACCCTCATAATAACTCTTTGAGGTGAGCCTCAAAACATGCATATTATCACTAAAATCACAGCAGTATAATTAGTTATAGCTCAGTTTGAAATACCAGAAACACAATTCATGTTCTTGATCACGTAATTTTTATAACATATATAAAATACATTAAAATTCATCAGGTGGCCTTTATTTCAGTGATGTACAATAAATGTGTATAAGTTAATATTTGTTGAATGTTTTTACACATGTACATAAATTTTATATCTCATTTAACATATATTAACTATTTTGTGGGTTTTCAGAGTTTTTTCTAAAAATATTATAAGTGCATTTCATATATGTACATGCACAAAGCATGAGCATTTAAAACGTATTTTCATCAGGGTTAATAGTCCTAATAAATTGAAGACCTAAACTATTGTATTGGGTGGAATCCTTAACTACTGTGTTGTTTGACAACTACTTTTATTTACCTCTAAGTACCTTCTGTTTCCAAACATTATTTTCTCCCTGTCTCTTATCTTTTCTTAGAAACTTGTGTCTATGGTGATTTTTCCACACTTTACTTAGACTCTCAGAAATAAAATACTTCCGTTGTCTAGTGTTTATTTTCTCTAGAAGGTGACATTTGGTAGACTACATGCTCTAGATCATTCTTCAAACTTAGACTTGTTGTAATAGCAGACGCTGCTCAAATGCAGTGAAATCAACATGGAATCAACATGTCTTCTCTTGAGTATTTAGTATGTTTTTAGAGAAACCTGTAAAATAAGTAAGATACCAAAAGGACTGATTACTTCATATATATTTCAAAAGCCAATATTTCCCATTTAATCAATGTTAAAAACAATTGAAACTGCATTTTTTTAATTTGAAAATTATTGCTTTCCTTAGCTTATAAAGAACAAGAGTACTATGATTTTTGCTACAAAGGCATTTATCTCACCATCCAGATGGACATATCAGCAAAATGTTTTTAGAATATTTGCATTACAACATTTCTTATTTTAGATATAAATAATTTTTCTACATCTTTCAATGGCCAGGAGTAAATACAGGAAATAGATCATTCGAATACACTCTGAGAATGAGCCACTTACAATATGGCATTGCTCAAGAACCCTTATGAGTAACCGATCCTCAATTATCACCAGTATTGGGGAGTTACTTTATATTACAGAGTAAACTGGAAAAGGATATATCATAGGAAGTTGGAATTTAAAATCACAGAATTTCTCATTAGAGGCGTCAGCTGTACAATGCATTACCAGGTGTGAGGCAACAGAAAAATACTAAAAGTTTTAAGAATCATCAAAAGGATTGCTAGCAAAATGGGAAAGAACAAGGACACATCCCATGATGATTTCCTGTCTTTCTGACCTTACCAGTTTCATACACATCAGGTAACCCAAGAGATAAACTCAAAAAGGACTGCAGAGAAAAATTTAAGAATAGGAAATATATATAAATATATAAATATATACTTAAATTATATATATATATATATATATATATATTTTTTTTTACATTATACATTATAAATGGAGCCATCTTCTTGCAGTAGAAAGGGATGGCTTGGGGTGTAGGGAAAACCAGCACTTGATGAAGCAAAAGCTTTAAACTCTTTGCGAGATCAGGCCCTGAATTCTGCTTTATCAACCCTGGATCAGACTAGCTGCATGTTCCTTCTTGTAATAATTTGCCAATGTCAAAATGGTCCATTGTTCAAGCATGCCAATCTTCCTCAAAGCTCTCCTGTCACTTTTAGGCTAGAACATACGTGATAATCAAATGTCTGATTCTGACAGTGCTGCAGCTGACATATGAAAAGATTTCTATAAAGGAAAAGTAAACAGAGTTCACAACTTTCATATCTTAACGAGAAAGGCTCATTACTCAACTAAATGGAATTCCCTCCAGCCTTGACAGTTAAAGAGTTTGAAACAATTTTTGTATAACTTGTTAAAATATGTTCTCTCATACTGTAATTAAAAATATGAATATGACTTCATAGTACTAATTAGTAAAGTAAAGCAAAATATAACATTAGACAAAGTCTGAAAATACAGCAAAAGTCATTCAGGGAGAATGGGCAGCATGCTGTTGAAGCTATGGGATAAGGAGACAGATCGGGATTTATAGCCCAGTTCTACAATTTAAGGTAAAAACTGAATCAATGTACTGAACTCTTCCTTGCTACTCTGTATATATCCCGTATATAATTGAGAAATTATTGTTCTGAGAATTAAACATCTTCTGTAGCATTGGAAACATGGCAAAGAAGTAAGTACCAAGATTGTTCCTCTCCACCCAGGAACAGTAATTGACCTGAAAGTCTACCTAGTGTCACCCAGGGATCAGTGGAAACCTCGAAGCTTCTATGGTGAGACTTGGACGCAAACTGTGTTTAATTGTGGCCAGTTCAAGGTCTCAGCACATAGGCGTTAACCATCCCCAGCCTCACCTCTCTGCCGGGTTGCTGCCGAGCAATTCTCAAAAAAAGAGCATAAAACTTGTAGGACCCAGAGTGTGTCACCAATGACCTTGTCCTCCAAAATAGCAAAGGTTTGGGCTCTGATTGATGATTGCTTTATTTGATCACAAAAGCAAAAAGAAAAAAAGGGCAAGGCCACTGTTGTTTCACCTCCTTCCATTGTCGCGAGCCATCTACTACTATTGAAGTCATTTCCAGGAGATTTAAAAACCTAGTGAACTCCCCTGTTTCATTGCTCTCTTTTATTTTTTTTTTTCATTTTAAAGTCAGACATTAAAGAACAGGACATTCCAATGCAACTTAGTACATGGGGAAAATTTTAAAAATGATCATGCCTACCCAGGGAAAGATAGAGGCTCACAGATAACCTAAAATGACAATAATGCTTACACCTCAGCATCTTCTTTGACACGAAGACAGTTTATAAGAAAAGCAGATAAAATAAGGGCAGAAAACCCTGTGTATGTGAAGAATAAGATTTCACGGGTGATCATACTACTAAATTCAAACACCCAGTTTTCACTAACAACAAAAATTCATAAGGTCTGTGAGTCAGTTTTCTACCACTGGGCCAAAATATCTGTGAATAACAATTTAGAGGAAAAAAGTTTTCTTTTGGTTTATGGTTTCAGAGGTTCAGTACAACCAAGGTCAGCTGGACCCATTGTTCACAGGCCTACAGCAAGGCAGAAACAGATCTTGTGTAATTGAATTGAACTTTTATAAGGTTAAATTGAAAAACTGAAATTTTGTGATGATATATTTAAGCACCATGATAATCCTAACCTTAGAATATATACAAAATGAAATAAGTAGGGGATTTAAATAACACATTACATAAAATCAGTAAATAAAAAAATTACAACAAAAAAGGACAAAAATTATAAAGCTTATAGAAGATAGTTTTTCAAATGAGAGAAGCCCATTATCACCAGTATTTTAAATGCAAATAGATTAAACTCTCCTTTTCAAAACAAAGGTTAATGGAATAAAATCTTCTGATTCAACTATATGTTATCTGCCAAGAGTTTTTCACCTACAGTAAAAAGACACAAATAGATGAAAAGAGAAAGCTATTGCACAAAAATCATAGCTAAAAGATAGCAGAGGTGCCTTGATCTAAAAAGAAACTTTAAAACAAAAAAATATGAGAAATAAAGAAATTGCACAGTATTAAAAATATTCATGTGGCAGAAATATGTAACAATATTATACACTTGTGCAACCGTCTAAATACATGAACTAAAAACTGACAGAACTGACAAGAGTACAACAGTATTTGTACAACAGCATTTGTCAGGTGGATTAGGATTCTCCGCTCCCCAAGAAGGTACTTGTCTGTAAGAGAATTACCTAGGGAGCAAGAGCTGGCTGCAGTTGACTAGAAAAGAATGCTAACTTTCTATGACGTCCCGGTTGCTCTAAATGATCAACCTGTTTATTCTCTGTAGATGATATACAAGTGAAGCTCTTTGCATCTGGACTGTTACATACGCTTCTTTTTAAACTTTTCACTGCTTTGAGAATGTTCTTTTTCATTTCTTCATTTTGAAGCCAAAGCTTTCAACGATTGGCAAGTGAACAGCAGCAGCCTGGTGATGGCTCTCCTGACAGCTCTGAAATTTCTCCTCAGGAAAGGAGCCCAACCAAATAGGCAGATGTACAGGGTCGGGCAGAGAGTGCAGCCGGACCGGAGACTGCTGCTTTATCCCTGCGGTCTCTGGTCCAGCTGGGCTATGATCAGCACTGCTGCCACTCCTGGAGTGCCAGCTGAGCAACACTAGCCTCTGCAAGTGCAGCAGGTCTGTCGGTCAGGACACTGTTAGTTCAGTGGCCCGGCCCAGCTCTCATTATGATGGCATCAGAGAAGCACCTCAGTCGCATGTTGTGGGCACTGCAGTGGAGCCCCTCACTGCTGTCATGCCTTAGAGTGTAAACCTCTGCTTCTGCTCCAGAGGACAATGCTGTGCCTGCTGCCACTCTGGAGGTTATCAATCCACCAGGGCTCGTCTCGATGCCTGGTACGATTAGCAGGCAGGAGACTACACAAGCATGGGCCCGCCAGTGTGGCTACATATGCTCTGCTCCTCTTAATCTCATTAGGCCAGCTGGGAACCTCTATGCTATGCACTTCACCTCTGAACTGCAGCATATGCCATAGTAGAGACTCATTTGGATGGTTCTGTTGCTCTCTCACGTTTTATATTACCAGTAAAGAATGTTGATCTGGTTGTACTAAGAGTTGTTAACACCATAAGCTGCTAGCACTTAGAAGGCCTCACAGCCAGAGAATTGGTAGAGATCTCCAGAAAGCACCAGACAGCTGAGAGCTGGGGAGAGCTAGAAGCCGAGCAGAGCTGCACAAGTGCTGCAAAAAGGTGGCAGGAGTTACCAGTCCCAGCTGCTGAGCAACCACGGAGAGCTGCTGGCAATTGCCAAATAAAGTTACAGTATCTAGAGAGCCACTAGGAAAGAAAACCCAGAGTTGTGACCTTAAGAGCAGAGGGATGTTGGTGTTTAAAGTTCAGAGCACCTAACACCGCACTTTGCCTTTTCATGATGTTCTTCTAACTGAACAAAAGAACCCTCTGCCATTGGGTAACCCCAGAAGGCTTCAATATCATATTCTCAATAATGAAAAGAAGCATGTGGGACGTAAGTCAGGAAACAAAGGACTTAACACAATACACACACGAAACTTAACAGGTATATACATATAACATGCTATGCACATTTTTCTGCAGTGTACATTGGACCTTGTCCTTGATGGACCATATGTTAAGCTACCAATTAAGACTACACTTTAAAACATAAATATCACATAAAGCATCTTGTGGCAGAGAGTGTGGGCTGGGAGGTGGAGGGAGCAGTGAGTTATCACTTAACTGGTTTAGTACTCCCATGTTTCAAGATGAAAAATCTTATGAAGATGGATTGACATGGTAGTGCATAACTTTATAAATGAATTTAATCTCAGTGAGCTCTGTATTTCAAAATGCTTAAGATGTTAAATTACATTTTACGTGTGTTTTGCTATAGTTAAAATCTTACTGGAGATAAACCGCATAAAATGTACTTGGGCTGTGTTAAATATTCAATATTTTTAAAGTATTATTATCTATTGTATGTGACATTTAAGATATGAGGAAACTAAGGCTATTAAAGAACTAGAAACAGAACATTGGCATTAAGAAATCAGTCTATACTGTGACCCTCTGATGTAGTCAAGAGATTTGCAAATTAATCATCCATCACAAAATAAAGACATAAAAAATAAACATTTGAAAATGGTATAAAACATTACGTCTATGTAACCAAATTATAAAGAACTAGACTCAGTGTAAAATTGATTTTTAATCTATAATATCATTTTATTACATCTCACATAATTGATATTATCCTTAATCAAAAATATTCTGAGGCATTTGTCTTGTGTACTGTATATTGTGATGTACACTGTTGTAGCACAGATTCATGATGAACAGAATAAAAGCCAGCCCAATACTAATTTTTACACTAATTCAAATTGGAGCTCTGCTTGAGGACAGTATGGTTTTTTCTTTTTTTTTTTTTTTTTTTTTGGCAGTACTGGGGATCGAACTCAGGCCCCTGCACTTGCTAGGCAGGCGCTTATTCCACTGAGCTATATCCCCAGCCTGACAGTATTGTTTTTTGAAACTAAGCCTGCTTGTACTTTTAAGTGATAATGGTCTGTGATTTAACATTCTTTGAATAGAATAACCATTTCCACCTGAGAAAGCCAGTATGAATTTTCAATTACTGTAATTGAGTTTAGTATACTGAAGGAACAAAAATTACTAAGAAATGTCATGAGATCTAAAATTACTTCAAATAAATTTTGTTTGATGATAAGAAACACAAAACACACACAAAATTTCTGCTTTCTAGAAGTTTACAGACCCAGTGACATATGGGTACATTTGAGAACTGAATTCTTCTTTATGATGTGGAGTAAATATTATGAACTTACTGGTAGGAATAAGACCGGTACTATAGAAACTGTTCTATCAACCTGTTCTTAGGGGGTTTAACAAGTGACAGCAAAGGACACTGTCATCCACATGAGATAGCCTCCCTCAAAGCGAACAATAAACCCAGGCTTGGTTCTTGTTCAGTCTCCTGGAACCAAAAATTGATGCGGATATATTTTTTTTACAGGACATACTATTTTTTCTAAAAGCACCAAAATCTTGTCACATAGCTCCATTAAATAACTCCATTTTGTGATTAAATCTGACCCCTCCTTGCTCCAGACCTTTTACATGAAATGATCTGATGAACCAGTGATGCAGTATTATTTAAACAGATCAAATATGATTCAGGGGAATAAAATTCTGTGATAATGTGGAGACATAAAAATAACGGCATTAGGTAGTCGAAGGATAGATCCACTCTATCTTTTAATCATGCTGTCACCAGGCCCTTTCTTGATGCATAGATTTAATTTTTGGTGAAAATACAGTGGACTTACTATACATTAATCCACCGTATACTTTACAATAAAAAAACCTTCAACAATATATTAGTTTGCATATTTAAAAAGATCCTCTTTTGTAAAAATAACCATGTATATCGGAAATCTACTACTTTAAAGTATTGATTACCTTATTATTTCATTATTTTCCTTTATGTGGAGTCCTAAGTAACACTAAGTAGTAGTAACTTATCTAAACATTGTTTGGGTAATTCCACTGCACCAGAACTAATTTAAAATGAGTCTGTCAATTATTTTTTGCATTTACTTCAGAAAAAAGAGACTAAAACTATGAATTAAATGTTATTTATCTATGTGAAAATTACATTGTGAGGTTTTATCTAATTGCGTGTCAAAATCTAGTTAGCTACAGAGGATATTTATTGTCGCTTCCAACTATGAGGTCATGTTTTATTACCAATATTAATTTCAAGTTACATGTAGAAATATATCCTTGATAAAAATTCAATGAATATAGCATGTGTTAATTCACATTTGATAAAATAAAATTTCAAAAATATTTAGACCCTATTCACTTTTGAGACACTCAGAGGCTATGATAATATATTACATTTATCAAGAAATGATACATTTTAACTATGTGAACTGCAATAATACACTATAATTGCCCCTTTATACTTCAGCCAAGACAGCAGTTGTGAATTAAACCTTGGGATGATGTAGGCATTTCTAAATAAGTTACCATTCAAATGTGTTTAATAAGTATAATTATATGTAGTCAAATTCTAAACACTAATTCAGGAAAAATCATATAAAATTTCTGTTTCCTGGTCATTAGAGACTCTTTTAGTTATTAATTACTTCTAAATAATTAATTAATGATTTAAAGAGTTTCAAAAAGAAGTGGCACTATGTTTCCAATGATCTTATTTTCAAAAAGTGTTTTGTTGTTCAAATTTTGAAACAGTAGATAGAAAATAAATCAAGGAAAATATTTTAGTTAAATTCCTCAAGCATACCTAAGGTGAAAGGCTAAAGATATTTGTTATTCCTGTAATCTTTATACTGCATGTCTATTGACTGTTCACTTTAAGTAAAATATACATGAATGTGGATTCTTTATTGCAGCAGCAATGATAGAAATATATGTTTAGTGTGTTAAGAGGATATGACAGCAGTATAAAACAAAATCACCCACCTGGCTCCAGTTACGATTCAGTTCCCCTCTAATTTACATTTTTACTTAATTTATCATACATTAGGTATGATTCAGATGTGTACTTAAAACTTCCTTATGTCAGAGATGCACCTCTGTTTGACAAATTTCCTTTCACGGTAATGAAATATTACATTATTTTTAATAATATTTTTATTTTGTGTCACAGAGATAAGTATAATAAATGTATAATCATTCTAATATCAATTAAATTGCCATCATTATAGACCACTCCCTATTCCTGACTTCTTATAACTGATACTTGAATAAAGTCTTACTAAAGCAGAAATATGGAATTGCCCTTGATGGCTTTGAACATTTCACATGATAGTGGTACCACTATTGTTATTAAAAGTCATTATGTGTGACTTTTAGGGGATTTTTAAATCCTCTAAGGAAGGCAATTTTTCAGATTATATGTATATACTTTTATCAATGCATACCTTATTTGAACTATAGAGGCTTAAATGTAGTAAAATACAGCATAATTTTAAATATAATCATATGCAGATAAATATAGGAAATCAGACCTAATGGCTTCAAACCAGAAGCATTTGACTGTTAGCCTCTTCTACTTTCTTATAAAATAACCAGGAAGTCACAAAATGGATTAAAAATATCAATAACATAAAATTTAATGCTGAAAGACAAGCCAAAATCTTGTCAGAACTGAAAGGAAATTATAGGGCTGATGAAATCAGATTGAAAGAAGAAAAAGAAAAACTACTCAGACTCAAAATCCATTAATCTATGATATACTCAATCTCACAAAATGAAGCTACTGTATATCAGCTAGGAAATAACATTGGAAGGCATGCTGTCACCTTTCACCTGTTACCTGCTTCAAAAAATGTATAAATTGAAAATGTGGCCTCCAATCCCTCTCTATCCTGGAGGGTTATTTTATATTTTCACTCAAAGCTACAATCTTAACATATACATGGGTAAGGCCCCCCTGCACATATTATTTTTCTTCATTCGATGCTAAAGAATAATTTGCTGATAGTAAAAGTAGTATTGTATTGTGTCTTCACACCTTCCTCGTTGGGGTTGAATTTTTCACAAACATTCACAGCAGTATAGGAAAAGTGTAGAAACTAATTTTTCTTGTGATTCTATAATTCTGAGCAAGTGATAGTATGAAGAAGAAGTAAGTCCCCAAAAATGACCAATATAAGACCCTAAACTTGGCCTTGCAACTGAACACAACAATTTGCTTTCCAAGTGTACACTGAAGCACTAACTCTAGGACCAAAAACAATCCACTCTTAGCTATGACAAATATTCAGCACAGAAACATTATCTTTCAGTATTCAAATATGAATATGGGGGCGAATCTTGGGCTCAAGAAAGTATTGAAGAAAAAAGAAACAAGAAACAAAGCTAAAACTAAACAAAAACTGTCAGAGGAAGAGCATACTTCAAAATGTGAGCTTCTGTGAGTTACGGGAGAAAGAACCCAGATTATGGTATTGTCTAAGGATTGAATAAGTGAAGAGTTTCAGGCTCACAGAGCAATAACAATAAAAAAGGAGGTATAAAAATAAAATGACCTACCTTCAAGTTTAAAGAATGAGATCAAGCAGGATTCAGAACATTAACAATGACCTTTAGCAGAAAGGGTAAAAATCAAAGAAAAAGAAACCTCCAAATGCTTTTGAAAATCTGAAAGATAAAATTGAAAGAATTAAAAGTGAAATATTCCAATACGCTAGGATACTAAAAGCATATAAAATATAATATATAAAGCAAAAGACAGAAATTTTAAAATAAACATGGAAAATATAATTAAGAAAATCTTATATAAAATTTATAATTTATCTACAGTATGTTTCAGTACTTAGAAATTCTTTTATTACTTGTTTCTGTCTCTGACTTATCCAGCAGCTAAAGTGAGTTAAGCTCATCCAGGAAAAGATTCCAAAGCAAAATAAAAATAATCTAGAGTCCAAAACTTTTGAAAAGAAAAATGCACTTTTGAATGAATTTTTACCATAAGAGAAAGAAATGCTAAATCTCAAATATGAAATTTAATGCCCAAATGTATATACTCTGGAATGAGCAGACAGGCAGTTTCTGAGGCAGGATTTCCTGCCTCTGATTAAACTTCAGAGTCATAGAGGAGAGCCATCTTTGTGTGGTTCTTAGTCTGAATTCTTCTGCCATTTAGACCTGCAAGGTTTTGGAAAATGTGGGAATGAGACGTTGTGCTCCAGAGAGGTTAAGCAAATCTGGAACTAAATGATGACTTCCTTCTCACTATCTATCAGAGAACAGGAGAAATGGTTTGTGGACAAACCATTTCACCGTCTGTGGAAATAGTAAAGGACATAATGATAGTTGCAGGTTGTACCAAAGAGGAATGGCACCACTCCACTTCCCACCTCTTACCCTGACCTGGGAGGCAACAGCCTTAGGAATGAGACTAGATGACTAGTTGTATGTGTTACTTATAGCTGCCTGAATTTCAGGATAGAACACAAATAATATTGATCACAATAGGGAATTGGTCCATGTTCGGGAGACTAAAAAGAATAATTGAGTCCTGAAAAAAAGAACTTACAATTTTCAAAAAGGTCGTCTCTTTTAAATTTTACTAATAAAAGATTAAGTTGAGATGCCATAGAAGAGAAAGAAAGGCAACGTGTAAATTAAAACCCAGGCTGTAGCAAAATCTGGTTTGTAGCTATCATGTGCAATTGGCAACTTATAAAATGAACATAAGTAATTTATGCCTCTTGGTATGCACATCCTATGGAATTATCTTGCCTGAGTGCTGGCAGAGCCCGAGATCCTCATTTCAATAGTGACAAAGAAGATAGGGTGTTACTATCTTGATTGTTTACACAAGATAGTGAGTTCACCTTGCTTACAGTTCTGATTTGCTCCCTCGATAGAGAAAGTCACGGAGTTGAATATGCAAAGATGGCAAAACAATTGAGGGTAGCCTCCACCAGGGAAGAACAAGCAAGGAAATAAAGTCTTTCATCCTAATCTCTTAAGTAATCCAGTCCTTCCATGAATTATGCAAATAAGCTTGGAACTGGAATTTCTCCAGCAGACAGTCAAATGAAATCTCAGCACCACGTAGGAACATGATCACAACATGACAAAAAATCCTAACAAGATCATCTAGTTAAACCTAGCTCTACGTTCAGAATTCTGACCCATAGAAATTGTGAGATAATACATATGTGCTGTTGTACACCACTCAGGTCTGGGAAAATGCAGTGTGTAACACTGACAATTAGGTACAGCATCAAATGTTAAAAGCCCTGGGTGCATTAAGATATCTTAAAACAGCACGAAGATTCTGCTACCAGTAAATCATTTGAACTGGACAAACCAATTCAAGGGGCTAAATAATTGAACCAACTAGAATTAAGCAGACAGGAAACCTACCCAATGTTTGAACCAGTTAACTCTCAGATAATGAGCTTTCACTCAACAGGTCTGTGATTCTGTAAGCCTTAAAAAGACTCATAGGTCTCCAATACATTAGAGCTGAGAATCATTCTGAGAAATCTGCTCAACCCCTAGAAAAAATATACTTTCCACTCACCATTCAGATGTGATGTGGTCCAGAAAAATAATAAAGGAGGAAGAAACAGAACAAAGCTTTGATAAGCCACATCTAAGGGACTGGAAATCACTACAGGAAGGAGAATTCAGATCTAATTAAGAAAGTTTGCCTTTGTCCAAGTAGGAGTCCTGGCTCCCACCAAGCAGGACTTCAGAATGGCAGGCCCGGGTACTGCTGATGCTTCCAACGGACTCACTTCAAAAGGTAATTCTATACATCGATGATTCCTGTTAGCCACTGTACATTAGCTATTCCGGGACAGAGAATCACCTTTTCATTTCAAGAAGGCTCTAAAAAATTCTAGGTTAAAACTGCCATCCAGGCCACTTTCTATCACATAGAATCGTGAGTGTTCAGAATGAAGCTGTGAAGGGATGGGATATTTTCCCTTTGCCTCGCTTGACATTGCTGAATATATTTTACCTAATGGAAATATTCACTGAGTAGAAGATAAACAGAAGTAAAGTTCGTGCTTAGTTCCCCTATTTGTAGTTAACTGGAGGGACAGGGCTGCTCTATCTGTGAAATTGTGCGTGATTATATAACTTTCTTTTGTAGGCACAGAAGTGTAAGGATAAATGACGTATGTCATCTTCTAGCTACAGTTATAACAATTGGCTCCGGGTGTGTCATACCATTTTCCAATTCTGAGGAGCTGCTAAAGGACTAGAAAAAATGAAACCTTTGTTAGCTTGGCTCTCTTTGTAACTAGAGAACCAATCCTTTGGGCAGCCAGGATTGGAGTGTCAAGAGCAGCTATTTCAGGAAAGCACAACTCATGGAATATTTACAGTATACTCCAGTTCATTCAAAATTGCACAGGTGCCCTAGTAGACTGTATAATAATCCTAAGAATTTCATTCCAATTTCTTTGTCATGAAAATAGTTGCTGCTCCTCTGTGGGCCCCGCGGCTGCTCCTCTGTGGGCCCCGCGGCTGCTCCGCTGTGGGCCCTGTGGCTGCGGCCCCCGTGGCTGTGGGCCCTGCTGAGGGCACCTCACGGACTAGACCCGCCCCCACCCATAGCACAGCAATGGGGTGGACCCGGGTGGTCCGCTGTGAGCATATGTGCTTTCCCACCTCCGACCATGGCAGTTTGTATACACCCATGTATGCTATAGTATAGTCTGAGGCAGCTATATCTCTTCTCAAGACGAGAGTCCAGGGGTATAGATAAACCCAGGAATATGGTTATTATCACAGGGAAGATGACTGATTGAGTGGTAGGGCAACGGAGATGAGGGAGGAGAAAACTGAATGATCAAATGGGCTGTCATCTGTGTAACTGAGTAACATGTGAAGGTAACATTATGTAGGACAACATCCAGAGCTAATTCCCTTCTATGTTCTCTATAATTTGTATTTCCTAAATCATTTTTGTATTAACAGAAGTGAAGATAATTTTATGTTATGTAGCATCCAGTGATGAGTCCCTACTATCTTCTCTATAATTTGATATTTCCTTTAACTTTTGTGTGTTAACTAGTGTGAAGATGACATTATGTAATACAGCACCCAGTGCTAATTCCCTGCTATATTCTGTATAATTTTGTATTTTTGATATTGTTTATGGCTTGTTCTGGTTCGTATGTCTCCATTCTTTTGTCTTTAAAATAAAAAATGAAAAACAAAAAAAAAGAAAGAAAGAAAATGGTTTAGAAAAGACCATAGACTTTGTAATTGACATGTATGATATTTTCTCAAACATATTTTCTAAAATATAATCTAATTTCTAAAAATGGCTAAAATCCTCTTTTGTTCTTGTACAAATTGTGTAACAACAATATAAACTCCTTAAAGTTATCTGAAAAGATGTGACATGCATAATATGTGAATACAATAGGGCCAATAATTTTATGCCTATTACAATACACTACACACTCTTCAAGTTTAAGTAGAAAGAAATGATAACATGTCTCATGCATACTAGATATCAGAAAGAAAACTTCATGATTTAATGCATGACCTACACAGAGAAAAGAAGGAATTAAAATTAGATTAATTAAAGAATTTCATTCACCATGACTGAGCCAATTTTGACAGAATGTGACAAGATCTGATAGATAGTAACTCATTAGGATGTCTTTAACTGATTCATTTAAAATTAGCTTCATGAGATCATAAATACCAGCTCATATGTACATTCAGTTCATAGGAGTTTTTATTTATGTTTAATTTCTAAATTCCTAAAAAGTTCTTATAACTTCACTTTCTATCTTTAACATAATGAGACCTAAATATTAACTTGAACTATTAAAAATATAAACTGTATTTTATTTGATGAATTTCTTGCCTTTCATTATTTTCCAGGTACATTTTTGGACAGAGACAGAGACAGAGAGACAGAGACAGAAAGAGACAGATTCAGAGAGAGAAACAGACCAGAGAGAGAACACTTATGCAATATACAACATATTACAAGAAATATTAACTCAAACTTTTATAGCATATTCTTAAGAGTTACAAAAATGTCCATTATTACATACTGCATTTGATGATAGCATTTTTGTTAACATAGTAGAAAACCATTCACTGTTCATGTAGAATCCAAAGGGGCATCATGTAATATAAACAATAAGTGATTTGCATAGATTTAAGGCAGCCTATTTTACAAAAATGACAAAAAGAAAATACAGTCAAATTCAAAGCATTCAGAGGTTTTATTAAAAGATATTTTATATATAAATTATTTTTGACATCACTAAAGTTATATCTTCATTTTTGTACACAATTGAGTCTCTTCTGAGGTTTGAAATTATACTTTAGTGTTTATATTATTTTATTAGTTTTATCTTACTTTTCTCCAAATATGATTATTTTTCCCTAAAGTTTTCTATCAAGATGAAGTATTGTAATATGTTTACTTTAAAGACTTTCCAGTGGATTGGGTTTAAATGCCAAAGTATGTTCTTAAAATAGTTTTCAGTACATTTACAAGCAAAAATGTGTGTATCTCTCAAAGATTTGACATAACAATGCTTCTATATTCAATGCTATATTCAAACATTTATAAATAAAATTTTTGAATTATTTGTAATTCAAACATAAAGACTTCATTCATAAACACATTTATTTAAAAGAATGAGCATGAGTGTATTTTTGATGTGTGACCTCAACAGTTAGGAAATGATATGAATGAATATTATCTTAAATCCCTAGTGAAAACTTGCATTTTCTGAGACTCATGAGAGTTTTCATGAGCACATTTAAAGATTCCTCTAGGAATAAAGTTAATTCAAAATGCTAATAAGAAAACAAACTGAGATAACACAAATTTTAATTCTAGTATGTTAAAATTTTCAAGATTAAAGTTAGAGTTGGTTTGTATTTTACATATGTTATGTACAGTAACTTAAATGTGATACATATGATGAGCTATGTTATTTCATTCGATCTATGAGGCATAAGTATACATATGCATATGGACACACATATAGACTATAAATAGATTTTTAAACTACATAAATGAATATTTATTACTATTATGGCTTGTACCTTAATGTATCCCCAACAACCTCATGTGCTCATAGATAGGGCTTTTCATAGGTAGTTGAATCTAGATTGTGTGATTATGGATTAAAGCTGTGATACTAGAATTAAAGGTATGTGGTATTGCATTAGATCACTACTTGGATTGTCATAGTTCTGAATGCGGATGGTGGGAAGCCCACCCAAGGTGCGAATGGCAGTGTTTAATAGGCCTGTAGCCTGGATGGGATACAAGGGAAAGGGAAGCTTGCTGCTTCTGCTTCCTGCTTGCTGCCTCCTGCCTGCCCTGCAATGGTCTGTTTCTTCTCCGCAATTCCCCTGTCCCATGCTACCCTGCCTCAGAGCCAGGCAGTTACTGTCTTTCCTCCTTTAACTTATGGCTGTTATATATTTGTTTTTTTCTCAGCAACAAAAAGTTTGATCAGTCTTACATGTTTTATGTGTGGTGGGCTGAGCAACTTCACTGAAGGCAGCAGTGTGTAATGTAGCAACCATTGTTCATTCCTATCATTTTGTTTTGAGGTCAGGTATCATTTTTGTTGTTATTGTGTTGTTTTGCTTTTGTCTTCACTGTTGTTTTATAAGTATAATTTTTAAAATTAAAACAAAGGTGGTAAAGCAATAAGAATTAACTAAGACAGTTATCATTTTTCTTCCTCTTATTTACAGGCCCAAATGATTATAAAAACATTCATCTTCATTAGCTGTCTATGTTACACATATGTGCATTATCTTTGATTTTCACAAAAACCCTCCCAAAGTAGTATTGTAACAATTCCATGTTTAGAAAAATTAAATAAGAGGCTCAAGAAAATCAAGTATGAAGGTCAGAATTTTAACCTGAGATTATCTAATTCTAAAAACTATGTTTTATTCCTCTGAAGAACAAAATATTCTTATAAAATATTTATGGACTGACAAAGCAACAGGCCGATAAGGCTAAATCCATCCTAAAGAAGCCTAGGTAATTCTTAGAAATCTTTAAAAATGTTTATTTTAAAACAGCTCCAACTACACATAAGTTCATCATTTTCTTTCCTGCTTATCAGAAAATTTATCAGACATTCTGATAAAGTTAATAATGTGATTTTAAACTGATGCAAATGAAATGTTTGGTCAGTGACATTTTTGCTTTGTACACACAGCATTACAAACATCCACTTTCTAGTAGCGATGTCCCGTGTCCAATGGCATCACAGACTAATTAGATGACGGATAGAGTGAAAATACAGCTCTACATGTACTGCAGGCTCAATCTGTTGACAAAGGCTGCAGAAATATGGATTTCCTATGTTTGTACAAGAAAAAGAGACCCGATTTTTGCACCCATTCTGAGAGTCTTCTTAGAAATTAGATGGAGGGATACTTATGTTTATTGTTATCTCCAAAACAGATTAATGACCTAATCTCTAACATCTATCAATGTTACTTTATTTAGTAAAAAGTGACTTTTCAGAGGTTATTAATTTGAAAATATACAGATTGGAGTAATTATTAGAGTGAGCCATAAATGCAATTACAAGCATTCTTGTCTAGAATGAGACATAAAGTCTGGCAAGGAAAAAGAAATACATGAAGGAAGCAATGATGCTCCACTCCAAGGGATGTGGAGATGGAGGAAGTCACCACGAGTCCCTACTCTGGGATGTGGAAAAGACAAAGCAGTACCTTCCCCTCTAGAGCCTCCAATTATGGTCCATATCTAGCTGTCTCCCCAAAGCCTTAGGCAACCAGAGGTGGGTCTTTGCGGAGGTAAATGGACCACGATGGCGTGACACGCATCAGTGGATTAATCTACTCATGAGTTCAAAGCCAAATTTGATATTAGAAAAAGTGGAACCTGGTAAAGGATGGTGGGTCCCAGGGGGCAATGCCTGGAGTGGTCTACCTCTGTCCCTCTTCCCTCGATCCATCTCTCTCTCTCTCTCTCTGTGTCTCTGTCTCTCTCTTCTTCCTGCAGTGCCATGCCATGAGCACGAGCATGAGCAGTTCTCCTCTGTTATACCACTCTGCCTTATAGCCACCCAACTATGGACACAAGTGTACATAAACCATAAGCCAACATGAACCTTTCCTCCTTAAAATCTGTGGCTTTTGGTTCTTGTCACTTAGCTATGAGAAAGTAACTAAGACACTTCCAGAGAAAGCACAGCCTCAAGGAAACTTGTTTTGGCTCAATGGAACTCATTTAGGGTTGAGTTCTGGCCTCAAGAACTGTAAGTCATTTGCAGCAACAAAGCAAGAAGAGAGTCAAAGGTTTGGACATCTTCAGAGACATGTGAGGTTGTGATGAAAGCTAATTCACTGGAGAGTCAAGAGAGAAATTAAGTGGCTGGCTAGTTATAGGAAAGCAGTGGGGAATAACTTAATAGAGAGAGAGGAACTCTCCTAGATTAAATGACTATATCAAATAGTGACCTCAGATACTTTTCTTTCAAAGTAACTTCAGTATGGTTGGTATAGTATTCAGAGTCATTTATATCCCATGGAACTATTGAAATAATGAGAAATAGGCAGTAACTGGTACTGAAGGCCAACTAGGTATGATTAAGGAAGGAGGCAAAACCCCCCACAAACTCTTAACAAAATAGCAGCCATCCTAAAGTAGTTGAGGATATGCCCTATCCTGAGCATCCCTAAGAAGCAACACCAGAATCTTACAACAAGGTGAGTACAGACCTCACTAAATTAATCCCACCAACAAATGAATGAATGAAAAATATAAATGATAACCAGAACTTTGTATTTCAATAGACATAAAAATAACAAAGATGACTCACAGAATTATAAAGGATTTGTACTGAAATGTGTAACAATTCTTAAAATGAAAAAAATTAACTCAGTTACAAATGGGAAAAAAAGGATAAGTAGAAATTCTTTCAAAACCCATACATAAACATCCAGTAAGCCCAAGAGAAATGCACTGCATCATTACCCATCAGCTAAATGAAAATTAAAGCCACAATGAGATGCCAATACACATGTCCTACAATAGCAAAAATCTAAATGCCAGAAATTACCAGCCGTTGGTATGGTTTTGGAGAAGCTGAAGCTTTCTCATATTATCCGGACAATGTAAAATGGTGCAACTGTAGAAAATGTCCTAGGAGTTCCCCAAATGGTTAAATAAAGAGCTACCTTTCATCCCAGCAATTTCATTCCCAGTCATATCCCCAAGAAAAATAAAAAGGTATGCACTCCTGGAAACTTTTACATGAATATTCATAACATTTATAATAGACAGTGGGTGAAGATACCCTAAGTATTTATCAGCTGTTGGCTGGGTAGACGGTAAACCCGTACATCACAACATTAGATGCCTATAAGAATGAAGTAGTGACACACTCTTCAAAGTGGGCCAACACTGAAAACATTACACTAAGTTAAAAAATCAATCACAAAAATGTTACATGCTATACGATTCCTTTATTTAATATATCCAGAATAGGAAAACCTGCAAAGAGCAAAAGCAGATTAGTGGTTATGTAGAACTACAGGAGGGAAAGTCGGAAGGGGATGGATGCTATAGAGTTGCTTTTAAAGGAAATGAAATGTTCTGATCTTACCTTAAAGATAGTGAAATGTACTAAACACTACTGAGCTGTAGATTTTAAAAGAAAATGGTATGCTGTGGTGAATTATATTTCACTTTAAAACAAATCACTATTTCATTTTTATCATTCTTTTCCTGTCATGGGCTCTGGGCCACCAGTTGGATTCGTGGGAAGCATTGAAATTAAAAACCAGGGTCTGGACAGGTTAAGGTTGCGAGATGAGGAAGCCTCATGGAGACTGTCGTGGACGGACAACTGGTGGTCAACTTATAACCCTCAGCTGAACTGAGTAGCAATGGTGCGGGGTGTGGGAGGCCCCCCAGGGACTGTTGCCAGCGGCGTAGGAGGGAGAACTGGAGAGGAAGTGGGACTGTTGGGAACTGAAAAGGCTGTTGGGAGCTGGTAGATACTGTTGGAAGCAGAGAGGTGTAAGGAGCTGTTGCTTCTGTTGGAGGAGCTTGCCGTTCTGGATTTCCTCATGAGCTTGACTGTTTTCATCCTCTAAGGACCTTGGGACCTTGTTGGCACTGAGAATAGCTTCAGTTCACCTTGGGGGAGCTCTGGTCCTCACTCTGAGCATTGCTTCCGGGCTTGGGAAGGGAAGATGATGCATAGGTCAGTCTCCTGAAGAAGCTGCTCGCATTTGTTTTCCTGATTGGAACTCAGTTTTCCTGATCATCAGAAGAGCTGAGGGCCTCACTGATGCTGAGGATGGCTGTGGGACTTTTCGGGAGATCTCTGGTTTTTACTTTGCACATTGCTTTCTTGACTCCAGTGCAGATCCCTCATCCTGCTAGCACAGATCCTTCAGCCCGCTGGCACAGACTTTCTAGATTCCACCACTGACCTTTGAGCCTTCACAGCTCAGATCTGTGAAATAAACCTGCATGAGACATTGTCATGGGCTCTGGGCCTCCAGTTCGATTCGTGGGAGGCATTGTTATGGGCTCTAGGTCTTCAGCTGGACTCGTGCAGGGCATTACCATGGGATCCAGTCCCTTAGCTGGATTATTGGCCTATAGTGTGTGGACAGATTTCCTGCACTCTTTTGTATATCAATCTTTGGGTGACTATTATAAATAATCTTATAAAATACAAGTCCAGTATTATATTGTTCCCCTTGCAAAAAACCCCAAACCAACACAGAGACTCAAGAGTAGCTGAGAATGTTATATTTCTAATCTTGAGAGTGGGGTTATGAATTTTTAATTTGTTTATAATTGATAACCCACACTTATGTACATATATACTTTTATAAGATTAGATATTATTAAACTAAATAGCAAGTAATTCAAAATTAATAAAACAAGAAAGAGATCAAGTATATTATTTCGACTGAATTCTGCTCACATTTTCATCATGCTTTCCTTGTACTGGAAATTACTTCTCATGTGGTATGTCCCTGCTTTTGGTTTAAAATTGTACTTAATAATTCACTAATATGAATCTGAAATTGACTCCTGCAAGCAAAGTTTCCTCTAACTCCAAATAAAAGTATTATTGATTTTAAACAATGTTTGGTTATTTAAGTAGTGCATTTAGTGCATTATAAATAATTTAAAGTGACTCAAAATATCCCTATAATAGTTTATAACAACTACACAAAGTTCTAAATGCAAATGCTTTTTAAAACAATTACTTCTCCAGACTTATGGGCTCTTCTATAGACCTACTCAAAATTGTAATAAATTGGGAGTTAAACCTTCTTAGTCATATCTACTGGCCTGAAAATTATTAATATCACTATATATAAATTATTTAGTAATAGTTTACAACGGTCTTTTCTTTTTACCTTAGAAATGAGATTAAATTGGGTAGAGAAAAGTAATGACGGAGCAAGCCAAAGCACTAACTCCTCACTGTGGGTCTGGCTGTTATTCCAACTTGGTTAAAAATGCAATTTGTAGAACGATATGAGAAAAAAGTACAGGTGCACTTGCACATCTCTTTTACTCCCACCAGGAGCACCTTGCAGCAGGCAAAATGTGCTGTTATCTCTTGGGACAGTGAACAAGTAGAGCGTGGTGCTTGGGCCCATGGGTAGTGTAAGAAGTGTGGTTCACATGGTCTGAAATTGCTCATGCCCTGGCTCATCCAGCTGATAAGGAAGCAGTCAGCCTCCTGTTCTGGAGTGGAATAGGCAATTATTCCAGCTTGAAGCTCTGCCCTTGCAAACTGAATATGGCAAGAATTCACATTGCCCTGTCACCATAAAATCCTTCAAAACAAGGTAGCTGTTCATATCAGGTCAGAGGGAAGAACAGGAGATGCCTGAAACATTTACCCCCAGCACATTACTGTACATTGATGTGTATACATACTGCATATTTAAACTGCTTTCCAAAAGACCTTCTAAAATACTCATTCTTCAGTCTTACAAAAATCTTTCTAAGTAAATTGAAAGTTCAGTCACATAGAATATTTCTGTAGAATCTCATTAGCACACTTCCATCCTGCTAGAGAAAAATAAATCTCATTCTCCTTTTATTTACATTTCAATGGTATTCAACTCAATCAAGCGCAAAAGGGAAATTCTTTGAGTCTGACTCTTGGACTGATAGATGACAACTTTCTATACCTGTGACTCTCAAACTTGACATGTTTTGGGAAAGTTTAAAAATGATAGCAATGCCTTGCTAAACCTGTATTTCACATGGTGGGCTATAGGTGTGTGTTTATTTTAAGATTCACAGACAATTCTAGTATGTTCAGCATAACCAATTCTGAAAAGTTAACATGCACATAATTAACCCGGAGAAGTGTCTTAGTTACTTTTCTCTTGATGCCTACACAAAACACCCAGACACCCAAAGTTAAAGGGGAAATGTTTATTTAGCTCACAGCTTGAGATGGTTTTAGTCCATAATCAACTGGCTCCAAGGCACAGCGGCTTGGCAGAGGCGCATCCTAGAGAAGGGACAGTTCGTGGCAGCAGAAGACAGCAAAAGCAACAAGGGAGGGGAGGGAACACAAGCCTCTTTCTGTCCCTCACAGTGTTTGCAGGTTACCCATATTGTGGGTGTAGCACTCACATGCTTAGTCCTACCCAGAACTATGCCAAACCAATCAGTGAACTGGTTTATTAATCATACACCCTTAACTGCAGCATCACACACTCCAGATTAAGCTACTGCTGAAAAAGTCCCATGACCGCATGAGGCTTTGGTGGGACATCTACACGCAAATCATAACAAGTATTTCCATGTTTCCAGAAAATGTGGATATTGTTGGCTTCTGGACTGCATGGATAAGAGGCCAGAATCTAAACCAGAAGTTCTCTAGTTTAACAATAGAATTTCCAAAACAGCTTTTAAAGTCTGTGCACAAAACATAGTATAGATTCAATACATGAAAATATCAATATGTAATTAAACGACTCCTAATATTTAAATGTCAAAAGTGATTCAATTGTGAAGACAATGCTAAGAAGCCCACTGGCTTACCATTTTTATCTACCACAATTTGGTTAACTGACCACTTTGGTCACTGATCACTTCCCATAACTTTTGATTTAATAACATCAAAAGCTCCCGTTCAAAAAGTCTTAAACTTTGATTTCTCCTTTTGTATTATAGGTTATTACGTTTCATTCATCCAAGGGTTTAAATACTTACTGGCATTCATCTTTTCTCCTTTACAATATTTAAGGTTATCTGTGTAATTTGTCTGCAAAGATCTATGACATTTGTTTTTAATAAATTTTATGTGACTCAAATTCTTTACAAAATTTTTTACTCAATATTGCCAAATTAACCTCTTTAAATCATTACTCAAAATAGTATCATTCCCTTGTTTAGAAGTTTTTATTGACCTTTGGCTTACAGAGTTTAAGATAAACTCTTCAATAAAACACTCATTAGTTTTCATGTTTAGATGCATATTGACATTTTAGCCTTAGTTATAATTATTCACAAAAATCATCAAGCATCACTTCTATGTTCTTCATATCTGTAATCTGTTCCTCAAACCCATACTTCCTTGGATAGAATTTTCTTCTATTTCTTTAGCCTACAATATTTAAATATATCTTTACATCTTGAAATCCTATTAAATTTTAAAGCTATATTTAAATCTCTACTATAAAAACAAAAAAACTCTTTAGACTTTCATTCTATATATATTATTCTGAAATAATATAGGATAAAAATATATTTTATATATTCTTTATCTCCTTCAGGGACCAGGCTATATGATAGATTATGGGGGACCTGACTATGTGACTTAAGCTGGGCAGTCTGAGGTCATGTGACCTTGCTTCAGGAACAGGGAGGTATATGGAAAGTCATGCGCTCTATGCCTTTGGGCAGAATGCTAGTAACCCTGCACTCCTGCGCAAGATAACATCTGATGAGGACGATTGTCAAAATACAGGCATTTGAAATTATAGAAAATCTAGTTTTTTGAGAATTTAAGCCTTATCCATCCATATACCATAGTTACTGTTGCATGAAGGGCGTGCTAGCCCTCCCCCTGTGCTTCTTGCTAGCCAGTAAAAGGAGACACCTGCAGAGCTGGCCACGCCAGTCCGCTAGAGGCAAACTTTATTCTGTCTCTCTTACACCCTGAAATTTGTTTCTGTGTCTTTCCTTAGCCAGTCCTCCCCTCTGTAGGTATCCAAGAGTCTAATCAGCCCTCAATAGTCTCCTCCCCAAATTTCTTCCTTGAGACTTTAAGATAATCTCCCCAAATCCCTGCTTCAAATAAATTATCAATGAATAAGCACTAAAATAAAGTGTATTTATTTTACAGTATACAAACTTCAAAACTGTAAAACAAATACTTGAGGTGGGACTATTGTTAATTACCCATTTAATCAATGAATTATCAGTTTCAGAATTGAAATAATTGTAATTGTACTGGCACAGAGTATTTGAGACTTAACAGACTTTCAAAAAATAGCTTTTAAGGTTCAAAAAGACAAATCTTTTGTCAGCATAGGCTTCCAAGGAAATCCTCAGATTTGTAAATCTTACTATTAGAGATGAACAGGAGATAAATTATATGAAAAGCAATGTAGTTTAAAGACAGGAGAGGAAGATACGCATCTCACCTGCATTGGATGAAGAGTGAAGGAATGCGTTAGGCTATTTCTGAATGTGTTCAGTAATTGTTTTGAGACCAATAAGGCATAATAAACAGACTTTTAGAAAATATTCATTAGTTTTGTGTTACACAAAAAAGCATAACACAGTCAATTAAAAATATTTAAAATAGCTTTTACCAGCAGGAAGAACATGATTGAAAAACAAGTGCATTTTTATTTATCTTAGATAATTTAGGGTTCATTCAAGTGAAACATAATTTTCTTACACTTCACAGGGTTTGTGAGATGGCTGCTTGACAGTAAAATAATAGAGAAAACTTGTAGTAAAGATGCCTGGAAATATATGTATGCCTAGAGAAAAGACTACACACACCATAAGGAAAAAACTTACTCAATATCAAAATTATTGATAAATCTTAAACTCATTATAGATTTAGAATTATTTCATGTGTAATTATAGATCTGTTAATATTTAAGATAATATTGTTATAACTATATGTGTTATTTCAAAACAAATATAATAATGACATACAGATATTTTAATTGCTATCAAGACATAATAATCCAGCTTTTAGCTAGAAAATGATACAAGCTCCTATCTCAAATAATTTTCATTCACTTACTATTTTTTAAAATCTTACATTTTCTTTTATTATCACACTAGAATTTGATAGTGCAAAATTTTTCCAGTGTCGACAATGCACAGTAATTTTTAAAAATATCAACTATTCATTTGGTTCCTTTGGGTCTCATATTTTTCTGTATTCTTGTGCTTTCCTTAATCCAGTTATTTCTTTTAACATTTTCTCTCTGTAGAATTTTTTTGAGAGTAATACAGATATTGACAAGTAAAGCTGATAGAAATTTGAATAAATTTTGAATTTTCATACTTCACCTACAAATTTCATGCAAAATTTATGCACATGCTACAACATATTAAGTTTTAAAATAAAATACTGCCTTGCATGTGTGGAGCCTCAGGTTTGATACCCAGTATTATAAAAAAGGAAGAAAATGCCACATTTGCCTTTCAAAAAGCTTGTATTGTTCAATACACTGCCTTTCAAAGAGCATCAAAATACAGCAAACTTTGCTGCCCTTCAATAGTCTTAAATCAATTAGAAAAAAACAAAAATATAAATGATAGAAATTAATATACTTCACAAAACAGATTGTATAACGAATAATATAACATTCAAAAATGAAATTGGCCCAAAACATTTAATAAGATATTAGGAAAATCTTAACGAAGAGGTAATATGTAAACTGGCTGTTGAAAACACAGGCAATTTTGTCAAGTAGTCTTGAAAATACAACAATATGGATAAAAGAAACCTCTGAATAGAGGCAGACAAAATAAATGGACAAATGAAACAATAAATTAGTTTTAATTGTCAGAGAGTATATATATATATATATATATATATATATATATTACATGAAACTGACTGAAGAGGTAAGATCATGTTATGTAGGATTGAATGGGCTAGAATTATATTATGTCTGATTACATATTTGAATACTAAAGAAGTCACTCCTAAACAATGAGTAGTTTTCATGATATTTAAATTGAGAGTAACAAAGTAGAAGTTGCTTTAAGAAAGTTACAATGACTATGAAATACAAAATGACGGGAAACCCCAAGAGGTGAGAAGCTGTAACCCATGTCCTGTTTGTGAAGACAGACTATAGTTTAAAAAATTAGTTCCCAAGAGTACTGAGCTAATATATTTTTAAAATATCTCTTCAGTTACCTTTTTAAAGGTGACTATAAAGTCAGCTTTGTTATTCATGGAACATTTCAGGACACGGAAATTTAAGGTTAAATGAAAAGAAGGAAAAATTAGCATTTCTGCTGTGATAATGACTAAGTAATTCAAATTGACTGCTTAGCCAGGAATCACTGAAAAAGGATCAAGGATATATATATATATATATATATATATATATATATATATATATACCTCATAATGAATATATTTATCATGTATCACGGATGCATACTAATAAAAAAGAAATAAAAATCTTCAGATCTTACATTTAGGTCTTTGATCCATTTGGAGTCGATTTTTGTGGAGTGGGTGATGGGGATATAGTTCCAGTCTCGTGTGCACTGGTGTGCAGTTATCTCAGCACTGTGTGCTGCAGAGGCCTTCCTTTGTGCATCATGTGCTTTTGGTGCTTTGTCAAGAATCCAGTGGTTGTAACTCTGTGGGTTGTTTTCTGTATCGTCTGTTGTGTTCCATGGGTAAAGCCAAATTTTTAAGATGAGTGAGGTCCTGGATTTGATCCTCAGTACTGCAAAATTATATACACTTTAACGTTTTCTCTAAAAAATTATGTCCTAATATTTATTGTACTAAAAACATGCACTAATAATGTGTTAGCCTTTCTCCATCCCAACAATTATTCTGCCCTTGTTACAGTTTTATTTACATTTTGTTGCAAATGCTGTATTTTAATCACATCTAGATATTATAAACATGTTTATGTATCAAACATAAATAATAAAACTTTAAATACTTTGCACAACTAGCCAGGTAGTGGGCAATGACAGAATCTATTTTAGGACAAGAAAAGCTAGTAATGCGAACTTCATCATTTAAGTTTTATTTCCTTTTTCTCCAAAGAACTATGTCATGGTTTGTGTCTGGATATCCACCCAAAGCCTCCATGAGTCAATCACAAACTCTAGAAGCAGTCATTGGGCGGGCTTCTAGAGTTTGTGACTGACTCAAGGTCCAACGCTGGGACTATGGAGCTCAGTGCTACACCCACCGTGGGGTGGGTAGCTTGCATGTAGCATAAGAGAGGGGAAGAGGCTTGCTCTCTCCTCTTCTCTCCTCCTTGTGGCTCTTGCTGCTTTTTCTGTTTTCTGCTGCCACGAAATATTGTCCTCTGCCATGTTCCACTCTGCCCGAATATGGACTGAAACCTCCCCAAATTGTGAGCTGAATAAACCTTTCCTACCTTAATTCTGGGCATCAGGTAGTTTGTCTCAGCCATGAGAGAAAAGTAACTGAGACAGACCACTACTCGTGCACCTTTTTCCTCCATAAGGCACAAGAGTGCGAGGATGTGTACTCTGAGTCCCAGAGACGGAGACTGCCACAGACCTGCCAGGATTTGTGCCAGCTTTATCCCAGCCCAGGGTAAAGTGGAAACAGGTTTGCTAACGCTGTGGTGCAGCTTTCTATTGTGTCATCCCTGACTGCAAAGGATGGTCTGGTGTATGTGCCTGTGCTAAGCATTCTGGGGTAAAATCTGTAAACACTTAAGGAGAATGAAAATATGACCTTCTCTCTCACAGTCTCAGGTTAACTCTTTAATATTTCATGCTGTAAAATGGATGCCATTTGCAAATTCATAGCTGCAATTTGATCAACAATAGTCCTGTACATTTAATAAACAGAATACATGACTCAAAAACATGAAAAAAATACAAACACACTATGTGACATTTAGATAAAGACAACAGAGATAGAGTTAACTATTAAAATATTAATAAGTTCAAAAAAATAAAAAGACTAAAGTTTTTAAGAGTAATGGACATCACAGAAGGATCTACATGGAAATTCTAGAATAAAAATATAAAAACTAAATAAATAAATTGATAGATCATTTTAATAGCAAATTAGAAACTTCTAAATACAGAATGAATCAAAGAAAAAGAGGAAAACTATGCAGGTACACCTCTATACACAGTATAATGCAATTGTAATATACATGTGATACAAGTTCATTTTTTAAGAAGGGGCAGAGCTAAATGTGAAAATGGAATGTTTTGCCTAAAATACCAAAACAAAGAAAAACCTTAAAGATCATCTGATGGTAAAAAGAGAAATGGGGTACTAAAAAACTAAGTACTCTAAAAATCAATACAGCCAGAAATCAAGGCACTGTATCTTTGTAGTTAACAAAGAATATTTTTATAAACTCATAACTCTCTTTGAAAACAGACTTCAGAATTAAAATTGAAGCAATTAGTTGTTTAAAAACTCAACAGTAACAGAGCATGAATGAATGAGAGTCAAAAGTTAATGTTTGAAATTAATTTAAGAAAAATGTGAATGGTAGAAATTTGATAATTCTAGAAAATTATCACTAACCATGGTAAATTCTGTAAGGGCAGGAGTTACATTTAAACACCAAAGAAATATATACTAAGTCTCATTGTAAACTCCTAAATTGATTTAACATTTCCTTATATAAGTTAACACACCTTCCTGGGTGGACAACTATTATAATATCTTCTCTTCTTTTGCAACTTTGTGTCTGTTATCCATTTTTCAACAATAATGATCTATATATCTGATAAATAATGATCTATATATCTGATAGTTAGAAGAACTATAGTAGACATTAACTTAAAAAGTAAACAGTTCATTTCTTTCTGCAAAGCACATTGTATTTGGAAAATAAAAGGGTAAACATAGTATTATTGTTACAGGCAGCTGAGTTAGATAGAAATATTATAGGAAGTCAGACAGGACCAGGTCCTGGAAGGGAAAGAGCCGACATGAAAGATAAGATACCTGTGGGCCAGACCTCAAGACAAAAGGGGCTAAACTAATGCACCCACATACCTCCCTAGGTGTAAACATCAGGGACTGATATTCTAGATAAGTAAGAACCACCTTCTAAAAGCCAGGAAGAGTCACTAGCCCGACCCCCCCCACAGGAAAAGCCCCTGATCTGTATTCACGCCCACTTGTTACATGACTCACTTCCCCATTTGATCCCAGTTCACTCAGTTTTACCTGAATAATTATCCTTGCAGTCTTGTTGGCTGACCATAGTTTTGTCCATCTCCCCTACCTTGGACCCGCCTCACCTCATGGTTTTTCTCTATAAAAGTCCCTAGAAAAGACAGAGTTGGGGGGGTTAACCCACTTGGACCCCCCTTCTGTCCCTCTCTTGAACAGAAGCTTTCTTTCTCTCAATAAATATATTCTGCTCTTAACCTCCGTTGTTCCTAAAATTCATTCTTCAATTTTAGAGAATACAAACTCTTTCTCAGATAAGGTTCAGGTTGGGAGTTTTTATTTTCCTGTATCATTATGTTACAATATAAAAAATATGAAACAAATTGATTAGTGCTTGGTCAGTCTGAAAAACCAGGTTAAATAACCCTAAATTATGCAGGCTGATCAGGGCCGCAATCTCCCAAGCAAATGGATGGCGATGGCTTAAATAAATGAGGCAATGGAAATGATTTCAGGGCTCCGCGAGGGACTACCTCTCTTACAGTGTCAGTATTCTCTGACTTTAGCCAAAGACTTCTCTGGGCGGCCCGTATTTATTTGGTTTACAAGCAAAGGAGGGGGGATGCTGAAGAAAACGCAGGAATCTGGGCAGGACTTGGGAGTCCCTCTCAGGACCTCTCCAAGTAGTACATAATGTTAATTAGGAGAACTAGGTTATCTCCAGGAAGGCCTTCACAGCGGGAATGAGATGCCTGCAGCTGCTGTCTCCTGGCAGTTAGCTGGGGTGGCAGACACGCTGCCTAAGTTCAGACGACTCACAAGTAAACATAGGAAGCCAATTAGTTAATATTAAATCCGACTCAGAGCTACTTTGGAGTGGTCTCCAACAGGTCAGAACATATGGACTATGATAAACACACATAGGAAAGTGTGTGACATAGTAAGAATCATTAAGACTTAAATAGGAAAATAGTAAGCAAGAAACCCTACTTCATACCTACATGATTTTTTTTTTTTACAAAAGCATCTGTTTCATACCAGAAATACTAACCCCAGAAGCAGCCCCAAAAGTTTCTGTGTGCATTTCTACTCAATGTTCACTTTATATCCAGCTAAACTAGCATAATAAACGGACTGGGAAATTCCACATTCATTATAATCTAGCAGTCGGAGAAAACTATAGACCACAAAGAATGAAAAACAGCAGCCAATGCAATAAGCATTAGATAAAATTGACCAGGGTCACAGAGCACAGGCAATATGCCCTCAGATTTTGTGGTATACATTTCATATACAATTTTCAATATATAAATATATACTTTATTATTTTTATATAATTTTTTTCCAGAACTCCTAAACCAGTAATCTCCGGTTTAGAATAGTAAACTCTAGTAGCATGTGTGCTCAGGAGCACATGTGAATGCATGTCATTTGATGGTGTAGTAGTAATTGTGGGCTGAATAACAAAACTTGAGAATATCCTGAATACACTACATGCACATTGTCAGCATCAATGTTGAAGGACATTTGGCAGGTTGCAGCAGGTCAGTATCTGCTGATAAAATAGTGATACTGAATCATCTTTATCATAGGTCATCGCATACATAAAAAAATTCTATAAAATACTGTGTGAGCTATAAAGAAGTGTCACTCTTGATAACAAATGAAGAAGTGATTGTGAAACATTAGGATAGTAGCTAGAATTTCTCCCTAGCTCCCAGGATAAATGGATCACATGAGGATATGAGATGCTGGCAGGAAGGAACTCACAAGGCTGCCTCCTCAAGGTAACCCAGTCTCCATCTCCTAGACACAGGGTGCACTTTTACTTTTATGTTTATCCTCTTCTCTCTTTGTTCAGCCCCAAAGTTTACTCTGCAGGGACAGTTTGTCCCTCCCCTACTCACCCCTCATGTTTCACCATTTTCGGTTTGTCTCCTTTTTGTGTGAAACGGGAAGGACCTATAATCCTTTTAGCTGGCGAGCCACTTGTAAAGGAGCTCACCGATAACGAAATTAAGAGGGTCACACTCATAATCTCAGCCACACCTCATTACTTTCTGAAAGCCCGATTTCCAAATACTGGCCCTTTGGTGATAATGCCATTGACATACGACTTTAGGAGGACACATTTCAGCCTACAGAGAGACATTCTTTCATTTTATGTCACTGCATTCTTTTACTTTATATCACTACAAACATTAAAACTATATACACAGTTTTAACGCTATGCATATAAACATTTTTGAAAGACAAAACATTATTTACTCACCAATCAGCATAGAGGAACAAGGCATCTAAATGCAACATTTCACTTTTGACTACATTTCTGTATATAACATTTTAGGGAAAAGGTTTCAATTAGCAATAATCATGCCTTGGATAAACCTCACTGGCTAAAAGATTGCTATCATGCAAAACTAATTTGTGATGTTAAGTTGTATTTTTATAGCAATAATCACAAACAAAATATTAAGAAGTTATAGTCTCTGTTTGAGACATCATTTAACATGAGGCAACTAAAACTTAGGAAAAACTTCATCGTGTCAACTTTTTTTTTCTGTCTTTTGGAAAATGGGTCTCTCTATGTAGTTCAGGCTGGCCTTGAATTTGCAATGACAACCCTGCTTCAGCCTCCTGAGTTCTGGGATTACGGCATGTGTCAACTTTTGAGTCAAAAATTTTGAAGAAATGGAAAAATGTAGTGAGAGTTTTATAAATTTTTAAGGTGCAAATTTACTGAAAATTACATATATTGACACATTAGTAACTATTTTTATCTATTGTATGAAGTAAGCTCTTAGCTAGGTATAGTAAGAGAATTATTTTAAGATGTCTGTTCACAGAATACTTAGAATACAGGATCAAGTTTTAAAAGCAAATAATTGTTTAAACTAAGAAATTAAGCTGTAAGTGATGAGTCAGTAGCAGAGGATTTAGTATACAATTTATTTTAAACTATTGCTTAAAATTCTCCAAACTCATGCTCTGTCTCCATTATAAGATTTGATTTCACTAGCTAATTTATGTTATTAATTGAATTATGTGCATAATTCATTGACATCAAAATGAAAAGTAACTTTAATTTCACGAAAGAAATTAAGCATCCTGTCTTCATGTAGATATATTGGGAACAGCAAATATTCCTTAAAATCTTTCCATAAATGTAATTATCTCCAGATCATCTTCTGCTTTGAGAGTGAAGAAATTAGCTTAGCAAAATTTGTGAATATTCCTCTCAAAAAATGGAATGTTAATTATGGCACCAAAATAAAGCTCTGTCATTCCCAAATGCAAAAATTCTATAATTTTTAAGGCAGGTTGATAAGCTCATTTCTAAAAAATGTAAAACTGTTTTCCGCATGGAAATATTTAACCAAAAATTTGCCTTAAAATTCAGTGCAATGGAAAACGTGGGAGGTTTTCACCCCGTATTTTAAGGAAATGCCAGGTGAATTCTAAAGCCTGGAATGGAGTAACAAACCCTGCAGCCAATGAGTTACATCTTTCATGCCAACCTTCAGTGTATTATAGTGTGTAGAGGTAATTAGAAGCAGTTTCAAATACATATTTCTTTATCTTAGCCTTAAGAATGAGAACGGAGTCAGCTTTTTGAGCTGTAGCCAGATGCTGATTTTGTAACCTTAGCTATGCAGGCTAACTGCTAACAGCTCAGGACCTGAGACTTTCAAAGTTATTTTTAGGATGAATCATTTAATGAGTAGGTACAAACTTAAGCATAAATGAGCATCAGGGCAAATGCAGCCAAATGTCAGACAGAGTCTCAGATGTTGGGACAAATTGCAATTACTCAATTCAGTTATGGTCAGCAGTGAACAGAGACAAACCATTGCCAACTGCTATCCAGTGAAAAGGTTTATTTTTTATGCATAGAAAGAGAAAATGCGCCAGGAAATATAAACACACAATGCATTGCAAAGGAGCTTACTCTTGCTGCCTTCCATGCAAAAAGAAAACACAGTCACTTTTTCTATCTAAATATTCCCACAATCTACCCTGTTGACTGTCATACTTGTGCTATAATTCTAATAAATAGTACATGTTTGTGCTGTATTAGCGTATTTGGAGTGGCAAGGTTTTGCGTAATCTTTCAGCTTCACAAAATCAGCAAAGGGCATAATTCAGTCTCTCTGCTACCATCACTACTAACTTTGGGGCCTACACTCCACCAAGAATAAATGTCAGTTCAGAGCAAGGCTCAAGTATGTCAGTTCATCTGCACTGAGGAAACTACACCTGGTTGTCCACATCTAAGGAATATCTAAGTCTTGGGACAGAAAAGGAAACTTTGCCTGAGATATGGCACTGTAGTGTCCAACACTTAATTGTTCCTGTTGTTTTCAATGCAGAGTGTAAAAGGCGAGGAAAAAGAGACCATGAATTAGTCTTGAATGAGTTAATTGTACCATTTTTTGAAATAACTCTTCTGTAGGAAATGTGATACCGCCCCACAACCTTTTGCCATAATAGTTTTGAAACACTGCTCAAAATTGAAGACAAATGTTTACCAAAGTTATGTTCCTCCAGCAGTCCCTCTTCGCACAATTCGGGAAAACTTGCTTTTGTATTCTCTTTGGTGCCAAGCAAGAGCTGTCTGTCTTTCTAACAATACCTTATATATTTTTTAAAAAATTGTATTTAATTTTTTATTGGTGCAGTTTAGGTATACATAATGAAAACATTCAACATAGGGGATTTGTACCTATACATGGATGTATCTTGCTTCTTCTTTTGTGAGGGAAGGATTTTCTTTCTCGTTTTGAACAATCTCTGTGGATGGTAGAATGGTGCTGTGCTGTACCACCACGGGAAGGGAGAGAAACCCTTAGTCTTCTGCCTGAGCTAGATTAACCTCTTACTGCAAAGATACGAAGGTAAGTAAAGGGTGAGTGATTTATCAACTTAAATTTATACACTCAACGCTCTCAGAATGTGAATCATGACAGCAATGAAGAGAGGGAAAAGTAATTACAGCTTTTCTATTCTAATAATGCAGGCATTGATTGCCTAGGTGTTAACGCCATTGATATTTTAAACTTCCTTTGTGATCCATTTCAACCTTGTTCTCTAGTTTTATTGCAGTCTCTAGAAGCTCCCTGATATCCACCCAGTAAACCCATCTTAGTTCAATTCATCTGAGTCATCAGGATGTGCTTACAATCTGAGCTGGTGCACTTTGGGGGGAAATCTGAACGCATGGTTTTATGGCACTTTCTTCCAGAGAACCTTTTTCCGAATTGTTTCTGGATTACTGAGTGAAGAAAGTGGGGATGCTGGGCCCAATAAGAGGAAGGATCCAAAGCTTTCCTCAACATAAGTGCAACAGATTACAATGACGTAGGCAGGCAGGACGGTGTTAAGTGACAGGTCAAGCAGACACCACTTTTGCCATCACAGTGCAAATGTGTGTGCTTCATAACGTCGCATCCAAATTTAGCCAGGGTGCATGTTGGGTGGAAACTGCAGGAGAAACCTTGATTCTCTTCTATTAGATCACAAATAGTCCTAGGTAGTATAAAGAGTCATAAAACGTAGTCACAATTTAGACTAAGGGTGATCAGTGTAATTCAGCAATCAAAACTTTGAACATAATTTATGCCATTTAACCTTTTCTCCCCTGGCCAGGGCCCCTTTCCAGCTAACCACTTGTTACTTGTGATATTAGTGTTCTGATCTTTTCTCTTTCCTCCAAGTCTGCTAAGAACCACGCTACCTCAGTCATTAGCACTGACATCCACCTGAATGCACATGGTATCAGTGCATTTGTTTTGGCCTTTGTCACTGGGTGGAACTGTGTCAGTGCTTTGGCATATGAGGTCCAAGAAGCAAGTGGCAATCAAGTGGGTTAGATTCTCATCCCAGGAAGCGTTCTAAGTACTTTGCTTAGTACTACTGCTAGGGAGACCACTGGACCTGTCTCCTTGATGGGAGGGGGCACACAAGAATTGAGATAAGAAGGAAGTTCTTAGACTTCCCCAGTAAGAAGGAAAGGAGTTGAAGAACATTAGCATCTGTAACTAAAGTGCTCTGTTCAGACAGCTGTGGCCCTTGGCCCTCCTGTCCTCTGCTTATGAGGTTTAGAGCAGTCCACATACCGCTCCTTTATATCCTTCAAATTCTGTATTCAAACTGGTACTTCCTTATGGTGAACATTTATCTGTTCTAATTTGGCATCTGACATATTTCCCAATTTAACATGTCCCTCCACAATCATACCATGGCTTTGTAGTTACCATCATTGTTTTTATACCCTGTGCCACGTTAAGTATGTATATTGCTTACTGAAAATAAACATAGAAAACCAGTTTTCCTCTCTCCATAGCTCTCCATGTATTTTAGATGTAGGTAAGATTCATTTTAAATTGGGCTGTATTTAACTTTATTGTACCCAACTGTAAACATGGGTGTGCAGTAGGTGGTGACTTACCAGGGATATTTTCCCTTTCCTATTTATCTTCTCCTGTAAAGTGAAAGACATAATATATCTACATTGAGAGAACAGTACACATCTCAGTAGTAAATGTGTCATTTCACCCATAATTTTTGGGCAATAGATATTTTAAATGTACGTCTAAAGATCCTTTATATTTTCCTCAATCCGAGAACAGCTTGAAAGTCTCACACGGGAAGCGCAATTTCCGTTCAGCTTTCTCTCCGTCACCACCCACTCTTCCTCTGCCTCTGCTTGTTCTTTTCAAGTTTGTTCCGATCGTGCTCTCGTGTTACTCTCCTTTGCTCTTAGTGAAGAGCTTTACTTATGGCCTCCCCAGTCGTGCTGGATAGCAGCACAAGAGGGGATTTCAGAAGTCGGAAGTCCGCTCTTGAATATGCCGCCACTTCATTTATTAATTGTTGATTTTGCAGTTAGCACGACTGCGGGCCAGCTGGCTTCCTTGCTGAGCTTGTTCATCAAGCACACGCCAACTGACACCTCAAGATGCTCTGAACCCTGTTAATGTGTGCCCGTAAGTCTGAAGCTGTCACGTTCCTCTGCAGTGAACAAACGCGCCCATTTCTACATTCATGTGACTGCAGCTGAGCCATCTCTAACCAGCTTTAAGAACATACTGTTCTTAAAGCTGAGGGATCACTGGTAAACACGCGAGCGATGCACATTATTATGATGATTTGCAATTTGTGGTTACACAGCATGCAAGAGGGAAGAAGGGCCTAGGAAGAAACAATTGAGAATTAGGTAAGACCGGTGCAAGGCTAGTGTGGGAAAGGTAGAGCAGTTTAAAAAGACAAAAGAAAAATTCAAAACCTCATTCTCATCCTTAGAATGCTGTGTTGTGTAAATACTATTAGGAATCCTATCACGTTATCAAAGGAGAGTAGCTTATGAGCAACTAAACATTTTTGTTGCTAAAAGAAACAATTTTCACCCCCACCACACGAGTTGATTTTTATTTTTCATATGATTATCAGATTTTCTGAATTTCATTGAAAATTTCAAATCTTTGTAAAATTTGTCATTAAAATTTATGCAGTAGCCTTTGATACTGTATTTCCCATTTTCTAATCCATATTTTTCCTGTAATAATAAGCACGGTGTCATCTTTAGAAAGCCTGAATATTTGTGCAAATACACCATGAGAGTCTGATAAGGATCTGCATCTTGGAGGCAGTGACTCCAGAATATGTCATTGATTTGTATTAAAATAAAAAAGACACAAGGCCAATGAGAACGCTGGCTAGACAGAAGATATTGCAAGGATTATTAGGCACAAAATCAGTATAATCTATATTGCAGTCCAAAACCCTGGCAAAGAAGAGGGATATTTCAAATAGTCAACTTCTGTAAGTTTTTAGTAATAACCTATTTACGTAGTATCCATCATATGAGACCTACAAAAAGAATAGCAATAAAAATAGCATTATTTTTTCTTTATAGTTACACATGGAGCTGACAATGCAGTTCGGGGGTACTGGCTGTTTGCAGCTTCTTTTTCCAAGAGAAATGTGTGTGAAAATGCAATATGTGTCCATGAACAAATTTTTCACACGCGTTCTAAACAGAACAATAAATATTGCCTGTCATTATTGTTTATATTTAAGAAACATCTTGTATTGCCTTACACAGTGTGGATTGTGAAAGAGAGACTAATGATAAAATGGCTTCCCAATTTAAAAGGATATGCACATTTCCCTGGAAATTACATTGCTTATAATCAAAACAAGTTGTAGGCTTATCAGAAATATGCTATATACAGGGTTCGCGTGTGCATTCGTATTTTAGAGATTCACTCTTCATTACAGCAGGCCATTAAACATCGGCTACAACAAAGCCATCTGTCCCACTGGATTTGTTCTTACCAGAAAATTACATGGTAGTTATAATAGACTTTAGAATAAACTGCAGTAACTAGAAGTGATTAAGTTCATAAAGCAGAAAAACAAATATGAAAGACATGTACTCATACATTCAATGTATGTGTATTGGCGCTCACTGCCAAGCTCTGTTCTAGGCACTGGCAAGTCAGGACTCGACAAAATAGGTGAGTACTCCTGTTGGGAAGGACTGTCCGGCGAGCAAGGGAGACATCCAACAAGATGAATAAATAAAACATACAGTTTTAAAATATGTTTTTTCAGAGCACTGCAAGTTCATGGCAGAACTGGCAAGAAGCAGTCCCCATGTGTGTCTCCTACTATATACACGCAGCCTCCCCTGTTATTTACTTACCCCACCCAAATGGTGCACTTGCTACAATTGATTAAAAAACCTGTTTTGAGATATATTATTCTCTAGTGTACAATAGGCTTCACTCGAAGCATTGTGCACTCTATAGATTTGAACAAATGCTTCATCAGGTATCCACTCATCAGGCAGTGTAGTTTATTGCCCTAAACAACTCTTCGGTATACCCGGCTGGCCCTTCCCACTAACCCCTGTAACTATAGATCTTTGTATTGTATTCAATTTTGTCTTTCGCAAAATGTCATATAGTTGGGATCACACTATTCAGATTAGCTTCTGTCTTTTTAAAATTTTTTTAAGAATAAAGCAAGAAAACATATTAACAAACAGACATCCACTTACAAAATAGCCATAAGAACAATACAAACGATACAGGCTTACAAAGTAATAGGAAATTAACAATGGTTGTTGTATTACTGTTGTTATCTTCAAAGTGGTTGCTCAGGAAAACGAATAGCTTCTTTCAATGAAAAATGTAAGTTTCATTCCCTGTTTTGTCATATTTTGTTCGTTCATTGCTCTTTAGGACTGCATATGAGGTGGGATTAAAGCATATGGTGAGTGTTTAAATTGAAACATTACACAGGAAAGGTCCTGTTGCCATTAATGTCCCTAAAATGCTCCCCCTCGTTTCAGACACACTTATCCCACCATTCCTGCCACCTACCAGCACTTCTGGAAGTTCTCTTTGGTGAATGCCTTTACAAGGTGTAAATCAAATACAAGGTGCATGGTGCTGCCAAACGCCATCCCGCAGAAAGACCGGCTCCTAATGACATTACAGATCATCAGCTTCTCACAGGATCGAACCCCATACCGTGTCTGAATGTTTATCAGAAGAGAAAATGACCATGAAAGGTAAATGTTTTGAATTGATTCAGGGCATCAAAGCCGTCACAGTAGTGCCACTAAAGACACTCATAAAAGAAAACCTCTAGAATTGCTTCAGACATGGAAAACAAAGGCATAGGTGTTTTTAAATCCAAAGGAAGTACTCGAGGGAATTAATGACACCATGTCTTTTACTGTACTACCTTTTATTTAAACATTCACCATAGTTTTCAATCACACCTGGTATAATACACCATGCTCTGGATGCACTTACTTGATTTAATCCTGCACCTACTGGACATCTTGGTGGTTTCTAAAAGTTATGATTTGTATCTAAAATGTCCTGTAAAATCCTCACGGGTCCAGAGTGGGGTTTTGGGAAGACAATGGGGTTCTGGGGCACTATGCTCACTATACTAGGTCCCCTGTATACAAACAAGCTCTGTTTGGGAAGAACATTTCCAAGTCAGGTGTGTTCATAAATCTGGCAAAGCGAGTCTTGTACATCTATAATAAAAATACAGTGTATAGTGTGGGGCATATAGAAGCCAAATTCACACAAAACTACTGTAGATAAATTATGTTTACTTTTATAGTTACCTTAAATCGGTAAGGTAGACCTGTGAGCTACTTCCTACCCACGAATGTTCCCAGTGCAGGGTCCTTTCATATCTGTGGAGGGTTGCAACTTCAATGCTCCTAGGTCTGGATCTTACCACAGCGGATTCATCTACTGATGAATTCACAGCTAGCTGAATGTGCTATTAGGAGGTGAGCACACTTGGAGGAGATGGATCACTGAGGGGTGTGCCTTCTCTGTCTCGGTTTATCTCTGTCTGTCTCTGTCTGTCTGTCTGTCTCTCTCTCCCTCTGAGACATTCTGCTTCCTGTCTGCCTGGGTTGAACAGTTTTCCTCCACTATGCCTTTGTACCATGCCAGTCTTTCCTCCTAGCCAGGCAACCCTGAACTGAACTCCCTGACATCGTGAGCCAAGACAAACCTTCCCCTCAGCTCGTGTCAGGTACTTTGTCCCATGGACAGAAGCGCAAACTGACACACATTTACACAATTATAAACAGAGCTGCTCTGAACATGTGCAGGATTCTGTGTGCATAAAAATTTATACTATCTTTGGTAAGTACAAAATAATATAACTGCTATATCAGGTAGTAATATTATGATTATTTTTGTACAAAGCTTGAAATTACCTCCTATGAATCAATTTAAAGAAGTAAATAATTTTTGACTTGCAGTTCTAGGGTTCTAAGTTCATGGTAGGCTGGTCCTGTTGCTGTGCCCTCTGACAAGGCAGAATATCATGGTAAAAAGGCATGGAAGAACAAGCCTATTCACCTCATGGGGGATGAGGAAAGAGAGAGAGAAAGAAAAGGTCAAAGAAGAAGGATTCATGGACAAGTTATGTTTCCCAAGGTCAGGCCCCTATAACAAGATCTCACCTCCTTTCTCTTACCTCCCAGTAACACGCTTGAAAGCCAATCAACTCTGGAAAACCCCACATCTCAGTTTGAGACTTTTAAAGGCATTTTAGATATAATCCATAAAAAAATGCATCATGCTTGTAGCACTGTTAAGTCATCCAAAACTCAAGATCATCCTTTTCTGTGTTGCCACCAGGAAAGTTTAGTCGTAAATTTAGTACTATACCCTATTTTGAGTTTGTTACAAAACATATGAAGTCTTTTTTTAAATGTATTTTTCTGCATGAGGTGCACTGTTTATTGATGACCATCTTCATTTTAATGTATTGTAATCACTCCTGTGTCAAAGGCCCAGTAGCAACATTTATATAGGTTTCCAACAATTATTCTGCTCCACGGATTTCTTCTATTTCTTTGGCTAAAAACACACTGTCTAGATACTGAAATTTTATATTATCTAGAAGTTAAGTCATGTCAGTCATCAATTTGTTCTTTTGTAATATTTTGTTGGCTATTTCAGGTCTTTTGCTTCTCCCTGTACACCTGGTAATTTGTGGATATCTGCCTTAATTGTCATGAACTTTTCCTACTTTGTTACTATGATTATACATAAATATACATACATTAGGCAGACATCTCTGTTTCCTTCCTTTTCAACATAATGTTGACTGACTTAATATCAGTTCTTATGTACTGGTAAATATATATTACAGTGTTTAAATTATGGGATTTTAGTTGTGGAAGATCATTCAAAGAGAAACTGCCCTCTCTTCAGGAGAAGGAACTATCATAATTATTAACTTGACTTCAGTCAGAACTTCCTAGTGGATTAGTAAATTCTGAGTGTGTCAGTGGATGATTGACTGTAAGCCAACAAACTGAAGGAGGAAGACCTACCATGCATGGGAGTGACACCGACCACTTGGCTTATAGTTTGGATGGAATAAAAAGGGAAAGAAGGGTCTCCCAATGGGCTTTGGGGGAGGAGCTCTGCTCTTCCCTGTTGCCTTGGTATGTTGTTTTCATTCCTTCTGATTCTAGCACACTCTTCAGCTTTTCAAAGCAGACATTTTAGCTTTCAGACACAAAGCCACATTTGTGCCTCTGCAGTGAGCTCATGGGCCTTTGAACTTTCACTGTTGCTGTATCCCCTTCTTTCTAGTATGCAGACAGCCATCTTGGATTCTTCTTCAATCCAGTGGAAAGACATGGCGACTCTTCCAATTCTAATCTTGCATCCTTACCTAGTAAATCCTTTATGTGATCATTTATATATTTTACGTTGAATCTATTTCTCAATACCTACTTATACTGAATCTGTTCCTCAAAGGCCTAACTCATACATCCTCTCCAACTGTGATTCTCTATATTCACTTCACTGTCTTTCCAACTTAGGATGCAGTGCTTTGCCCTGTAACTGGATTTCTCCCATAGATCCAAAGAAAATTACTAATATTTTAGTTTTGTAGGTTTTATTTGTGGTTAGAATGGAGTGACAGCTTCCAATGTCTTATAAGAAAGAGTGAAAATGAGAAGAACATGCACCAATAAATACCTTTTATGATAGCAGTTATAAATGAGAAAGGGTGGGGAATAAGAAATATGTTCAAAGAACGTTACTTTAAAAATTTAAGTAAAGAGAACTGAGGAAAGACTGAAGACTGGAAGTTGTGCAGATATCTGAAGAAGGGACATTCAAAACAGTGGAACAAACAAAATAAAGTTAGGTCACCAGGTCCAGTGGAACAGAGTAAGCGAGGGAAAGAATGCCAGGAAGTGTGGTAACAGACAGTGGCCAACTGGATGTGCATGCCTTTGGATGTCTTCTCAGAGGCTTTCTTGGGTATGAGTTGGGAACATTTTAAGCAGGGTTTTCTTTTGCAGCCAGATAGCTATACCTCCTGTTGAAAGTGTATAGTAAGAGACAAGGCAGGACAAAGAAAGACTGGCGAGAAAGTGTCACAAGTGGCTTCCTTTGTTGTTAACAGAAGCATTTCCCACTCTCTGCATCTTTTCTCGCCTTAATAAGTGAACCTGTGTGTGATGCATCAACAGGGAACTGGGAGAACAGAAGGAGACCGAGGGTGAAACTAGAATTTACTCTTAGAGCTGTTTCTTAGGAGTTTGCGCAAAGAAAGCTGTATTTTCCCACAAAAGATCATTGATTCTTTCAGATTAATTAAATTTACCCACCTCTCTAAAGTGAATCTTGCCTTCCTCTTCATTTCTAGTAGCTTCCTAGGTCTGCAGTAACAGGTGCCACAAACTGAACAATTCTCAGAACAAGAGTTTATTGTCTCACAATTTTGGAGGCAGCCCGAGTCTGAGGGCAAGAGCTCGGCAGGGCTGCTTCCTGCTGGGGACCCCAAGGAAGACCCATTCCATGGTGCACTCCTGACTCTGCTGGTCTTTTTGGGTTACAGATGTTGCTCCCTTGTGTCTTTGTGCAGTTTTACAGCTGTATATTTCTCTCTCTATGTTTAGTTTTTTACTTGTTATATGAAGCATTTCAGAAATTTTTAACCTAACATGATCATCTGTGAATATTATGTCTTCAAGGAGGTCACATTCAAAGGTACAGAGTTTAAGACTTAATATTTATTTATTTATTTATTTATTTTTGTCTTTCTGAGACTGGGTCTCACTATGCAATCCAGACTGGACTTGAGCTCATTTTGTAGCCCAGGTTGATCTCGAACTCACAAGGATCCTCCTGCCTCAGCCTCCCAAGTGCTGGAATTACAGGCGTGCACCACCACGCCCGGTTTAACACTCCATTAGACTCCATCCAAACATTCTTCTTCCAACTTGTGGGATAAGAAAAGCCTGGCTGCCACTAGTTCTAGTTCTGCTTTTCTTAGATTCATCCTTTTCTAAAACTGTTGCATACAGGAGTACAAATTTCCTAATTATTATATTTGACACATTATCTTTTACTGTTGGGAAATCAATTATATAAACCATATTAGTATGATCTAGAAGACAGAATGATGACATGCACCAGAGCACTAGAAATAGTAGTGTTGATATGTGATCACCACTCCGATTACGATTTTGAAACTGAATACTTTAGAGAACTTTAAATAAATGGAGTCAGTAGGAGAGAGAAATAGAAAGAGAGAAGGATGGAGAGAGAGATCAGTGAACCTACATATGTACTATGCAAACAAGTCAATATCCAGCTATATATGCATATATAGATAGAATGATATATAGACACATAATAGATATAGATATAGATGTGCAAATATATATATATTTGATATGTAAAGGTACATGGACATACACTAATTATATATGGTATTGCATATAGAATATATATATACAGACTTCTATATTCAATACCATATATATATCCTGTCTTGAGAGAAAAAAATTATTTAAACTGGCTTATGCAATTAGAGATACCAAGTCTCCCTAAACTAGCCTACTGCAAACTGAGGAATCAGGAGTTTGTGATACAATTCAGTCCAAGTCTAAAACCTGAGAAACTTAGGAGCCTATAGTGTAACTCATGTGTGAAACTAAAAGTCAGAGGAAAAAAGAAAAACATAGTCTCTTGAAACTCAAATTCAAGAGAATTTAGAATTTCAATCTTCCACGGCAGGAGAAAATTAACATCCCATCTCAAGAGAACACAGTAAACTCACCCTTTGTAGGTCTTTGCTTCATTTGAACCTACCTATGATTTGATGCTACCTCAACTTTACTCAGTCTCTCCAAACCAAATACTAATCTCGTCTGGAAATATCCTCACAGAGACACTAGGAGCAGTGTTTGTGGAATATGTGGGCATGCTTAACTCCCTTCACATTCACACATACATTAATCACCACACAGAAACAATGTTATTTACCAAGTAATTCACTTTGGGGTTTAAAACACAGGTAAGTCTATAATTTTTGACCTGAGCCACTAAAAAAAAATGGCATTGGCATTTGCTGAGATGAAGCTGTGAGAAAAATCACATCTATAGGAAGTATGATATATGATCTCAGTATTAAATACACAAATTTTGAAATCCTCATTTACAACTAAGTATATGCCTTATTTATATATGGTTGGAGCTTAGGCAAGAGATCTATCAATAAATATTTGGGACCGATCAGTGTATAAATAGGATTTAAAACCATAACCTGGGTGAAAATCAGAAAATAGCTGAAGAGAGAAAGAAGAAAGATGATGCAAAAACAACTCTTGGAACTCTAAAATTTACTAGTCAGGGAAATGAATAGTAAACTATGAAGTTGACTGAGAAGATGTAGGCATAAGAATAGATGGAAGACCAGGAGATCAGGGACTCCGAAGAGAAGTAGAAAGGTCCGAGGAGAGTGGCCATTGTATCGCAAATGGCTTTTGGGTCAAGTAAAACGAGTCTCAGAAATAAATATTAGCTACAATAAAAATGTGTGCAAATGTCAGAGGTAGAGACAGGTGCAGCTTTGTGCTGCAAGTTAAGATACATGAAAATCCTGGAACTGATGTGAGAAGAGTGAGAAAAGTTCTGCCACTTGCAGTTTGCAATAGATATATCTTGCTGCACAGTTAAGTTTGCGCCATTTTTAAACTTAATTATTAACTTTCATTGAACAGTGCTTTTATCATAAGGAGTAGAATTGGCTGGAGGAGAACAATTTAATTTTACCATTTTGTAAAGGTCTATAATGTTAAGATGCTCGAGAAGGAACTTGGTCTATTTCTGTAATTGAAAAGCAACAACTTATTCAGAAGTTTATGTCGAGGAGAAGGAGGTATCATGACAGCTAGGCTCGTCTACTCCCTGGTGAAACTGGTGAAAATAATTTTTTTAGTAAAGCAACTACTTCAAGCCACTTAATGTGATCCTAGGGGCAAATAGAAAATGAAGGAAGCACTGGGTAATGAAACATACAGCAGTGTGGTTGGAAAGGTGAGGGAATAGTAGTTGAACCTACTCAATGACACCCCCCCCTCGCGAAGTAGAGGCTAAAGGACAAGCTTCCGGGGAGCTCTCAGCCAGCTCTCTTTCTAGGAGTAAGATTTCCACATTTCTCATACTGCCCTCAGCCGCCCGTTCCCGCTGCCAAGCGTAAGTCCTTCAGCAGTGAATTCAGGATCAGTACTTTTAAACATATTGTCCCTAAGAAAAGCAACAAGTTTTACTTTAGAGCTGTGAAAAATTATGATTTATCTTCTCTGTTCATTTCCTTAAAAGACAGAATGTTATAAGCTTATAATGGATTTCACAAGTCTGAAAGGGTTACTAGACAATTGACTTCAGCAAGAACATGTTCCCATGTATGAATAATGTATGGTGAATGGGATTCAAGAGCACATACTTTTGTATGAAAATCTTGCTACAACTATCTCAGGAATATTGTAAATGTGAAATTCATTTTAAAAACAAAAAGGAACTGTCTCCTCCAGAAAAATTAATCAGTAAAATAGATTTAAGCAAAATCTAAAATCATATGTTTTAAAATAAACTACATTTTGGAGCATTTTTTTCTCCTATCTCCTAAATATTATACAGGCTGTCTCTATGATAACACCCATCTGTTACTGTTTGCTTTTATCAACATCACCATGTATTATAAAAGCTTCTATTTTGAGAATTTTTTCATCATTCATTCATATGGTTTCCTGCTCCCCACTCTTACTTCACAACTAAAATATACATTTTTTCATTTTCACATGGTCTTTGATATAGTTAAAGGATCATTCAAGCTTTCAGTCCTTTGTGTAAACATAGTCAGAGAATCAGCTCTATCAGATTATATAACAATGTAGCTGTTAGGGCATTTAGTTGTGAAGTGAAGAAATCAGTGTCTACATAAAAGAAGACTTGTCATTTAAATGTTTCATATTATTTGAGACTATATTATGCTATGGCCTGTGAAGTTGGTTTAATATATTAATTCAACAAGTACTTATTGAATATCTTCTGTGATCATCGGGGGCATAGCTTACCAACTAGGAGCAGCCAATGCTCAAAAATCACTGAAATGTATGAAAATGGGTGATAAGAGGGGATAAATGCAGTATTTGAGATAGTCAATCACTGACAAAGAAGATCACATAAATTCATTTCAAAGTTTCTTTTCAAAATATTCTACATTGGGCCCTAGCTATACTGGCATATAGCTAAGCATCACAGCACCTGTCTGGCAAGCACAATGTTATGATTTTGATTCCTGGTACCAAAAAACTAAAATAAAATAGAATTCTAGATTACCCTATTATACTAAAGTTTCTCTATATATGTAACAATGTAGATGTCAGGAACATCTGGAAATTAAGAATTAGTGTCTTCTCACTTTCTTGTGGCTGGGACACAATCCCCAATCTCCACAATTTATTTCAGGTCATGTTTTCAGTTCATAGTGGGCTGGCTCCATGCCAGAAGTGGCATGGTGGAAGATTCAGGCAGAGGAAAGCTCTTCTACCCAGGAAGCAGAGAAAGAGAAGGAAAGATCTAGGGAGGGTGATCTACTCTTCCTAGTAAGACTCCCAGGGCTCCACTTCCTAACAAGAGTCAGCTATGGCTCTCCCAAAATGCAGTCTGTCCCCCAAATCCCACCTCTGAACACATGAGACTTTTGGGGGACACTTTATATCCAAACCATAATAAATGTTTTTAAAGTATGTTCAGAAAAACCAATTAAAATTAATCACTAACATGAAGAAAATAAGGTCTTGAGAGATGATTTTTTATAAACTTTCAATTTGTATTTATCTACTTATAAAGTTCTGTGGCACTGGTCACGTTATATTACTTCTCTTAAAACCATGTTTACATCTGTATAGAATAGAGACCATGATATGCATTTCCCAGGGTACGGTGAGAAGCACAGAATATGTGCACAGGAGACTGGGATTGGTTCCAGGACCCCTGTAGATAACAAAATATACTGATGCTTGACATGTAAATAGCTTTTATATTATATAGTCTAGGGGATCTTGTTTTAGAAAAAATGATTGCATATATATGCAATACTGGCACAATTTCTAAAATAATGTTAATCCTTGGATCCAGAGCCAAGTAATATGGAGGGATGACTATAATCATAAGTTTTCTTACAAAAGGAAGACAAGAAGGTCACAGTTATGGGATCCTTATGACGGAATTCATGTCAGAATGATGCCATTGCTGGAAGATGACCAGGAGCCAGTGAATCTGGACAGCTACTACAAATGAATAAAGCAGTGCTTTAGATCCTCCAAAAGAAAAGTAGCTCTACTGGAAATTTTATTTCAGACTATAGGGCTATGTCTGGGCTTCTGCCTCCCAGATAGTGTGATGATAAATGTGTGTTGTCCACAGGCAAAGCCGGTGGAATTTGTTACAGAATCAAAAGGAAGTAAAAAGAGCCTATTATTAAAACAAACAAGGAAACAAGCAAAGTAAAGCTTGAAGGGGAGCCTAACTGTGTTTCACGATTGAAGAAAGCAAAGAGGTGGTGAGACGCTGAGAACTACTCACAGGCAAAGATAATCTGAATTTGTTATCTCTGATCAAATCTTCTAACCATGGAGATATTTTTACTTTCAATTTACTTGGTTATAACAAGATTTCACAAAACAAAACAAAGCGAAGCAAATCTCTCATTAACAACGAACGCTGATCTTTACTGATTACAATGGACCCCCAAAAGTCTCATAAGTTCTGTTCCTAGGGCACCCACGAAATGTGAAAAACTTTAAATTTCTGATATAAGGAAATAAATGCCTGTAAATGGGTATTTTTATACTTTAAACAGCAAATAGGCTATGTTTCCCATAGTTATGTAATTTAGTTTAACACAGTACTGCATTAGAAAAGCTTTAGGAGGTACAGGGCATTGTGGTGGGATTTGGGGCATCTTAGGACACTGAGAACAAGGACACAGCTACAAGCAGCACAGCAGCCCGGTATGACGCGGGAACGCGGGTGCATCTGCCCGAGAAATTAGAGGGCAGGGCTCCGCAGCGTAACGGTCAGCACTCTGAACTACAGGGGCGAGCCAAGCAGCAGCAAGAAGGACTGAATAATACTCTCAGATTTGCTACTTGCAAACTTCCACCAAAAAAAGAATTGCAGAGCATATCTGAGATTTCCCTGAAATCGAGAGGGTTTCCATGAATAGTCATTAGTTAGGTTCTAAGGAAAAATTTGCCAATGACTGAGGCTGTGAACTATAAACCATGACTTGTGTGGGGTTATACTATATTACTACTTCAGGAACTATTCTTAATGCAGGGATATTGTATAAAATTTTTTAGTACCAATGAGAGATGCTACTGTCACATAGGCATTATTATTTTATTGTTATATATGGAGAAATTTAGGCATGGGTGGAAATGGTTACTATCATGCAACTAAGAAAGCTAACACATACTAAGTTGATAATTACACTACACGGAAAACTTTCTCACATTTAACTACTATAAAATTATCAATATCAACTGCTACTTTGTGGGAATTGACTGTTCCTATTATTTACTAAATGATGATCTGTGGAATAGGATACAGAACATAAAAATAGAAATAGATATACAGAAAGTGGATTGATTAGTTGTTAGTTATCTATTAATTATATGGCAGAAGGAGATAAGCATTTGTTTCAAAAATCAAGGATCAGGTAAAATGGAGCCTAAAATGATGGAAGATAGAAGAGACAGAAGTCCTGAAGACACTGGTGTAGGCAAAGACTTTGTCAACAAAACCCCAACTGCACAGTAACTATCACAAAACATCAACAGCTTGGATCTAATCTCACTAAAAAGTTTTTGCACAGCAAGAGAAACCTCCAATAGAGTCAAGAGACAACTTACAGTGTAAGAAAAAATACTTACCTGTTTTTGCTCAGACAAAGAATACCATGGAGAACACATAAAGAACTCAAAAATATCAGACAGCACTCAACCCAAAAAGGGGCACCTGAAATGAATACACACTTCTCATATGAAAAAATACAAGGAGCAAATAAATATATAAAAAGTATTCAGTATCACTGGCCATTTGAAAAATGAAAATTAAAAATAACACCTAGATTCCATCTTGTTCTGGCAAGAATGGCTATCATCAAGGAATTAACAAGTAACAAATGCTAGAGGGACTGTGGGAAAAAAGGAACTCTTCTCCACTGTTGGTGTAGCATGGAATGGGGTGACCACTGCAGAAATTAGAGTGGAGATTCCTCAGAAAGCTAGGATTTGAGGTCTCATCTGAGCAAGCTATTCTCCTTCTGGATAGCTTCCCAGAAGAATTACAAACATTGTAGCACAGCAATGTATGTGCACTCAGTTTATAGCAGCACAATTTTGAATAGTTAGATCTTGGAAACAACCCAAATGTTCATCAAATGAGGAATGGATAAAATGATGTGGTCTTTGTATCCCGTGGAGTACTATTCAGCCATAAAGAAGGATAAACTTGAGACTTTTATAGGTAAATGGGTGCAACTCGAGACCACACTCATAAGTGAAATAAACTAGATGCATATGTGCAAAATTGTATTGTCTCCCTAGTGTGAGAAGCTGAAAGAGTAATTAAGATCCAAAATATACAATAGATATTACAAAATGGAAAGAAACCATTCAAAAGGAAAGAAGAGATGGGGGAACGAAGAAAAGAAATATATATATATATATGACAGTTAAAATATTTATACTACTGATTTCTCTTAATTCAAAAAAATAGTTTGAATATTGTTCAGACAATGAAATGCCTATATCTTATACTTTGAGTAGCTAATTTGAAGGTAACAATACACAATGTACTAATGATTGTTACCTTCCTATTATCATGTTTTGAAATTTTACTATTTTTCTTTTTGAATTAATAAATAAATCAATTAATTAATTGAGTGTATTAGGTCTTAAGTTCCAAGCTTTTACTGCGTTTTTTGCTGTACATTTCACACATATTTTATTTTTTATAAATCTGTAAATTTATCATTCTAAAAGCAAGTATGATTTGTAACATTAGTTTTCTGAAAAAATTATTCTGTTTTCATGGAAGCAACTAATGAGATTTTGAGTGATGAACAGTTGGGAAGCTTTAGAGTTTGTGTAGAATCACTTAGCAAGTAAGAGAAATAGCAAGTTAATCATATGAAAGTGTTTGTGAATTGATGAACCTTGAGTTTTGTTTTTAAACAATGTCTTCCTACCCAGGCCTTATCCTCAGATGAGGCTCAATTGCTTTGAAAGGTTCTGCTTTCATTTTCTAATTTTAGAATACCTTTTCTGAATGTGCAACTACCGAAACTTAACACCTTTCTGATGCCTTTCTAGATGTTCTTTTATTAAACAGGTGAGGTAAAATTTTAATTGAACTGTTTAAATGTAATTTTCATCTGTAGTCCAATAATCTTGCTCCTTAGATCTCCTCCAAGAAGCATTTAATTATATTTGTTTGCCTTCAAACTTCCAAGACTTGCCTTCCAAATTTATGTTGCATATCTTTCAGTCCTCTGACGTTGATTTTCTTGAAATTCTAATTGACATAGAAAGTTTCTATTTTCTCACTGAGACATTTTAACTAACAAATATAAAACAATCACTGTCACTTAGAAATCAACTCATATCTTCAAAGGGCTGCATTTAAATGTTAACTACTTCCAACACACAAAGATAGCAAGGATGACTGTTATACTTCGTTATAATATCAAAAGCGTTTTCCTATCATATGTTATCATATCTACATCAATGTGCAATCTGGTATCTAGCAATGTCATATAGTTCACACATTCCAAATTCAGGTGGCTACTACAGATCATTTGTATGTGAAGTACTGTTATAAGTCACTATGAGATTGTTCTCATCTTCAGTAGGCATTTACTTTCTTTCTTCATCTCATAGTACTGATATTTTAAGAACTGCTGAACCAATTGTATTAATGGGAAGGATGATAGTTAAGCATGAACTGTAGTTCCTCCTGCTGAAAACAGCAGTCTAACTAAAAAAAAAAAAGTGAAATCTGTTAATACTTGTCTGTTACTTTTCTTTGATTGCTATAACAAAATATCTGACACCCAAAGTTAAAAGGAAAAGGTTTATTTAGCTCGTGGTTTGTAGTGGTTTTTGGTCCATTATCAGCTGGCTGCAAGGCAGGGTGGTTTGTCAGAGGGGAATCAGAGAACAGTTCATGGGACCCACAAGGCTGCAAAAGCAACAAAGGGACTTTTACAGCATCATTTTGCCCATTTTATCATAGCTAAACCAAGGTAATTAGGATGGTACTAAATTTATAGTGAACTGGGTTAATAGTCACACACCCTTAATTCCAGCATTGCATCAAGAATCCACCACACAAGATAGATCCAGCCACCTCTGGAAAAGCCCCAACTTTGACAGCATGAGGCTTTGCAGGGACATCTAAACACAAGGCATAAGAATATGTAAGAAAAGAGAAAATAAAGTTACCTTTTAAGTAAACAAGTTAACAAAAGAGGCAGGTGACATTAATGAAAACAGACTAAAACCCAACAGAAATGTTCTTCTACATCTACAAAACCAGGAATCCAACAAAAATTGTCAGAATTCTGTAAATTGGCCAAAAGATTCCAATAATTCGAAGGCAATTTGTTCAATAAAAGTAGGCTGAATTCCACTGACAGTGTTCCCAGTTCTGGAAGTAACCTTGAATACTACCGGTCTGAAAATTCTACTGAGGGGAAAGAATATATTTCCAAGATCATCACATTATATTATTTATGTTTCTAGATTTCACTCAAAATGTGAATCCTAAAAAGAATCAAGGAAAGGTGTTCAATGTTCAGTGCACAAAAAATCAATCAATAGAAATTACCTCTGAGGAATACTAGATATTAGACTTAAATCAGCTACTTTATCTTTTAAGAAATAAGAGAAACTAGAAAATATGGGAAACAGAAGACTATATAACAGAAATGGCTCATAATTAGAGGATATAAGTAAAGAGATATAAATTACAAAAGTAAACCAAGCAGAAACTTGACAGTTTAAAAGTAAAAGAAAAGGGGATTTTATATGGGGGCCAAACAGCATAGCACAGAGAAGTGACCTGGAAGATATGTGAGGTTATATTATCTGTACTGAGGAAGAATGAACACTAAGAAAAATATGCTGAGACTCGAAGACCTAAGAAATGTCACAAAAGATGCTAACCTACACAAGACGGAAATCTAGGGCGGGCACAGGGGGAGAAGGGGAAGGAAGGAGACAGAAAGGGATAAAGGCAATAAAGTGCATTTCAACAAATTCCGCCAAATTTGATTTTAGAAAATGAATCAACTATCCAGGAAAGCCAAAATTCTCCAAGTAAGGAATATTCCAAGATCCACATATAAAACCAGTAAGGTTATAAACTATTGGAAGACAGAGATAAAAATAGAAAATTTACACAGTAAGAGAAACTTGGCTTTTCAAGTACAAGTGATCCTCAGCAAGAGTGACAGCCGGTCTTTCAGAAACCACGAAGGTCAGCGGGCTGCGGGGAGGCACACAGAAGTTTGTGCACATCTACTCAGAACGGGGAGGCACACAGAAGTTTGTGCATATCTACTCAGAACAGGAATTCCACATTCACAGAAACAAGTATTCAAAAGTAAAAAAACTTTTAAGACAATTCTATGTATATGAAAAAACTGAGAAGTCTTTTGCCATCAGAGGTGTACTATAAGAAACATTATAGAGTCCTTCAGGTTTACAAAGTACACTAGGGTAACGCAGATAAACTCACTTCCACCTCACATGATATACTGATTTTTTTCTTAAAATGGAGTAAATATCCAAATGTGTATGATCTATATCAAACTCTTAGTAGCAAATTGTCAACAGTGATTCAATCCCAGGGTTCCACCTTGTTGATCTTATGTGAATTTATCTCAGTCTTATAATCTCATCAAGGCCCCATTTCTAAATCTCTAAATACCATAATCAGACTGTGCTTCCACCCTCTGAGAATGAGGATGTGGCTCCATAGCAGAACACATACCTGGGTACTCATGGCCCTGGGCAAAAGTTCCACCTGCTTAATACCTCATGGTGGTGCTTAAATTTCAAAACATGTTTTCCTCTAGGACACATTTAAAACATCCAAAACAAACATACATTGATGTGAGTAAATTATATGTGATATAAATAACACAAAAGCAAATGAAAAATAAATTATGAATAAATAGTAACAGCTGATTTAAAATTTTAAAGAGGGAAGACATTGGATTCACAGTAAACACTTGTTCTGGTGGAATCAAGAAAGTCCCTGAAACATAGACCTGAATGAGACAAAGGAAGGCCATGTGCATACTGTTATAATTAGTGTTGTAGGCCTCAATGTTTCACAAATTTTTCCAGTACAGCTACCAAAATAGCTCCTGAGAAACCAGTTCTAGCAAAGTAATGATCATTTCAGTAAAGTGTTCATGTATACTACATCAGCACTAAGCATAAGCAAATCAGGACTTTGAAACACATTAACAGGAGGTCTTCCCCCACAAACTTCAAATGGGACGAGATGGTGCAGGTGTCTGTGTCGGCTCCTAGGCCAGGAGGCAAGTGGTTGTTGTCAAGCTGTTAAGGGCACTGGCAGCGCCTGAGTGGATCCAGATTTATCAATCACTACACATTACTTCATAGTTTAAGAGGATTTCTTCACTCTTCTACTCAGAGAGGAAAAAAACACAGTTGACATAGAGACTTTCATTTCTGTCCAGAGTGATTTGTGACCTGTCATCCTTAAGACAGGTTGGAAGGAAAGAGCAACATCCAGACAGTGTTTTTACCTCTCTTTGAAACAACACAAAGGGCTGAGGTTTTTTAAATACATGCTATTGAATATTGCTGAGTAACAGATGTGGAAAACAGCAGGTAATTATGAACAATAGAGAAACACTGTAACCTTCCCTGATCAATTACTCCTTACATAAAAGGACTTCTCCAGCATATTTGGAAGCAATTTACAGATTACCAAAGGTAGAACCACTCAAGACTGAGCCTTCTGTACCCAGATTTATCTGAATTTTTCATGTACTTTCTGGAATTCAAGTCATCACAAAGCAAACTTTAAGAAATAAAAAGGAGGGGGCACTTGTGTGTTATTTTATCTTGCATAGAAGATTTCTCTATGTATAATATTTATGAGTTTTATATTTTTTAGCAAATTTTAATTTCTTTCTGAGTAGGCAACACAAGCAATTTTAACATTCCCCATACATAGGCCAACTGGCAGCCACTTAATAATTATCTACTAAAAGAATAAATGAGCCATGGAACTCCATTCAGCAATCCTAATGAAAGACAACCCAAGTCCGTGGTAACCTGTAGGAGCCGTAATTAATCTTTCTGATGAATATATTTATGTGGACATGGTTTTAAATTTGTCACTCAGAAAGTAATGGGATTAGTATATGCTGGTTATCAGTGTCACTGAAATACTACACTTTCTGAAATATACATTATAAATTCTATAGATCAGTAATTTCTATTGTAGATATCACAAATGATTTTAAAATCCTGTTTAAAGATATGTGCAGTTACCCAGCAGCTTCTGAACAATGTTATAAATTTAAGAAATTATCCAGGACATGAAAGCATGACTCCTGTGTCACAGATGGGCAGGTCTGCTCTGCACTCATCACAACGGAGTCAGAGAAAGTTCGTGGCTGTCCAGAAGATGCAATATTCTCCAGCTGCTGTGGACTGAATTCCTCCGAATTCATGTGTGGAAACTTACTCACCATCGTGACAGTACTGAGAGCTGAGGCTTTAAGAAACAAGCAAGCCTTGAGAGTACAGCTCTGATGGATGCGACTAGGGCCATAATGAAAAGTCTTGGAGGCAGCGGGCTCATCTCTCTGGAAGATGAAGTAACAAAGCACCAGCCACCCTGGTGGTCACCTCTCACCACATGTCAAGTGCATGGCATCAAAACTCAAGAAAAGGATGAGTTTCAATTTTTTAAAAGCTACCCAATACAATATAGTTTAATAAGTGATGCAAAAGGACTAAGACGGTGGCTACATTTCAAAGTGCATCCAATGAGTTCTAAGGACAGCGATTGTTACCATGTGAAAAATAACCCACATTGGTACCAGTATTCTCTTTTCCTCTGTACACTGAAACTCTAACATGTCTGCAGTCTGTCTCTGACTATACAGATCCATACCTGGATAGGAACCTCATGGGGTGCAAAACAAGAGAATGGAAATGGCCATGCCCAGAATGAGTATGCAAAAAAAAAAAAAAAAAAGCAAATGGGCTGAGTGACCCTGAGGAGCACTTACATTTCTCTGGTAAATGCACATGTGTGCACTTTTGCTTTGTGCCGAAGTCTGAAAATGGAGGCACAAAGTCTTTTCCAATCAGCAGAACATGCCATGGATCAAGCACCAAGAGAAGCCGCATCATCTCACGGCTCTGCCGTGTGTTCACCAGGTGCCAAGTCACTTCAAATGCACAACAGCCGCATGAGTGAGATACACCTAAAATAGTACTTTCCACATTTTACTTTTGTGCACTTCTCTTCTGTGCTATAAAAGCAAGTGTTTTCTGGTTATCACAAGACACATGTAGAAATCGTTCTGCATAAAAGCAACAATACTAATAACGTGATTATTAAGAAATAAGAGTTATTTTATTTGTACTATAATCTGCTAAAATTGCCATAATGTTTATAGCTAATTACAAATCAAAGTTGAATCAAAGGTGCGATCGATCATTCACATAAACCATGAATATCATGTTAGCACGCTGTAGTCTTAGACACACTGTTGGAAAATTCCTTCACAAATAGCTCTGTGTGTCATAACTCAAATTCCACAAAAAACAATATTAAAGATAGCAAATGTTTCTCATTTTCTTCCAATTGAGATGGGAAGAAACTTCTTAAAATATTATAACATGCTAGGTATGTCACAATAAGCACATAAACACAATTCCTTACTGTCATTTTTATTCCTATCACTTATGCTACCATTATTTATCCCTAGTATTCTTCCTTCTTCCCATTTAAAATTCTTACAACTCGTATCTAACGTCATCTCTTCACTTTGTAGTTAATGCTTTCAATTTCCATCTGAGGCCGCTGCAAGGTCATCAGAAAAAGTCTCTAGGTAGAAAGTTTACTAATCTTTTAATTCCTTGTTTTCCTTTCAGCTACTTTTCCTTCTGCAACTCCTCATGACAGTGCACCTGTCTAAGGCGGTGCTCCACCTGAACACACCCTTCTCCCGTGCAAAGACAGGTATAGGTTTTCCCTCTGTTCTTGGTCTTTGGTTTCCTTTTTTCCCTTTAAATGCAAGATTTTTCTAAATCTGATTGAGAACTTCTAGGATTTTGCTTTTATCAACTTTCTAGAAATGAAAGCCATTTCTTTATGAAAAATAGTTAGAAAGTTAAGGTAATAGCCTCCAGTATGAACGCTGCTTCTGTATTTCTTCTGCTAATTCTGCCAAAAACTCGTTTCTCAGAAAGCCTCTGACTTTGTTAATTCACAAGTTCTTCCTGTGAATTCCTTTGTATTCATAATCTTTCTCCCACAGGCTAACACCCATTCTCGCTCATGTCCATTTGTTGTTTGGCATACCATTTCTACTTCCATTATGTTCTTTAAAAAATTTATCTGTTTAGATATCCTATAAAAATACCTAAGAAAACTTCTGGACTTGGCTCCATTCAAAACTTTACCAAAAATGATGTTTTTATTCTGTTGTTTATTGATAACTGAAGAACTCACAGTAGTCTGACAACTCTATTGTGTTTTCACTTGCCCTTTACAAATCAAGAGACATGCAAAATCTTCAAGGAAATAATTTCTTATTCCATTTGAATCACACACACACACACACACACACACATATGTATATATGTATATATGTATATATATATATATATATATATATACACGATTTCTTAATCCATCTCATTTTGAGGAAAAAACAAAAATCTCCTAACCAAGACTAAAATGTCATTTAAGAAAAGGGAGCAAGAAAGAAAATCTATGTCATTTCTCTGTGTAAAACGAGTAGCCTTAGTTTCAGGAGAACTCTGCCATTTTTCCCACAAGTAAAGATGCCCTATGCTATGAAGAGCTGCCATTTAAAGAACAACCGGGAAGCAATTCACTGAAGGGGAATTGTTAAGGATAGGCTTCTTGCTGCATTCCAATCATGTTCTTTTCAAAACCCGCCTTTATGGATTTTAAAGAAATCCTGAGGGGGCACTCTCTTCCTTTGTCCCACTGAAATATCATCATTAAACTCCTCTAAAAATGGTTTCTGATATGATTCCGCTGTCCAGCTGAGGCAACGTTTTCTATAAGTAATAACAAAACAGCTGAACTGAGTGAAAGCAAACTGGGCAGATAGGAATATCAATCCTGATGGGACCAAAGGGAGCCCTGTGTTAACTTCTGAAGTACCTGAACTTTTCTGAACCACTTGGTTTTGACTGAAATTGGAAATGCTCTTTTACTTTGGAATCCCTGCCAGAGGGGGCTGCCATGGTAGACTTCTCTCGCTATTTTTCTTCTTTTTCATAAAATTCAAGACGGGAGATGTCAATGTGTGTGCTTAAGCGTAAAAGTGATCATTTTTTAACCACTGGTGGGAAAGTAGTTCGCCAGTGGGGAGCTAAGTGTTGAAATCTGGCATTAATCCAGCAGAGTTGGCCCAATAGATCACAGATAACTATACAGTATATAGCAGTGAGTTCTCTTGCTTAAAATAAAAAAATGGAGAGTATTGAGAAGTGAGACAGGAGATTTTTCAAAAGGTGCACTACACTGCTCTATTGACTTAAGCCAGCCGCAAGGAAATTTAAAAGCAATTTAGAGAACAGAGTGCAACTACCTCTATGAAGATCAGTCTTTATAACATAGGTGGACGGGGAATGCTCCAGTATGAAGCATTGCCTTGTGCCTGTGTTTACCTTGTGGCGTTAGTAGATACTAAATTGCATTCTAAAAGCTTCCCGAATTTAAGCTGAGCTGGCTTTTTATGTCACTCAGAAGCAACAGTCCTGCCGCCTTTGGAAGTGGAGGAAGTGGAGGGGAAAAGTCGAGTGTGCCTCTCTCGAGGCAAAATTAATAAAAGCAGAACTCCAGTCCATCCACCAGGATCACGTGTTGAGTTGTCTTTCTGCATAAGTGTGGTTAAAACCTCCAAGTGCCTTCCTCTCCACATGAGATCCGACTGTAAGCTGCCTGTTATTCAAAGTAAGAATCAAAATACTTGATTTAAAGCATCAGTTTTAAATAAGAAATCAGGAAGGGATCCTGAAATCAATTTGCTTCCTCTTTTAAATCATAACTGAGTTATCATGACTGGAAGTGAAATTTAATACCTTGAACATTTGAATTTTGAGAAAGCATTATCCCAAAATAGGTTAATTTTTTTAGTAAAATCATTACAAAATAGAGAAAAGACGGTAAGACTATTGCATATAAAATACATACTTTTCATAGCTTTCCTCAGGAAGAATCAAAAAGTCAAAACTGAGATTTTTATATTCTTACATGAAAGTTGCCATGCATGTTCTCCTTTTTATTTTTAAGGTGAAGTCAAAGGGCATTTAGCTATAAACATTACTTCTCCTAACTTTTTATCATACTGTCTGAACCACGTCTTCTGAAGTATTCATTTATTTCCTCAACATTTGTTTGGTGACACCATGAAAGATATTAAATCCTTTGGTTAAAAATTAATAACTAGATGACTGATCCTAATTCCTGAAAAACTAAAAATCATATGCATGAATGAACCTATTTTAAATACAACTAAGTAGAAGTGATTTGGTTTACAGGACTACTGACCATAAGTCACAGGCAATAAAGGTAACATGTAGTGCAGTCATTGGTATTTTCTGATCTCTGTCTTAGACCATGAGTAAAAATGTAAAGCCCTGATCTCCTAATTAAGATCAACCGACCAGTTCTATTATAGTCTGTATTTATCCTTACGCTTCCTTGGTAATTACTCTTTACTCACCTAACTCTTTCCTCCTCAACACTTACTTATATGTAATAATTTAAATAGTTCTTTTGTAGCCTCATGCTATGAGCTATCCATAGTGCCATGCTCCTGTGTGCCTTTAAATCTGTTTATACCAGAGACCACTCATGCATTCATATTTTTAAGGCTGTACCCTGGGAATATTTTTAGTACCAATTTCTATTTTGATTGTCTGTATGAAAGCTATGTCCAAACTTGGTATTTTCTAACAGCATCTATTTAACTACCTCTTTGGTGGGTTTGGTGTGCTGGCTGGATCCATCTGGGTGCCTGACTGTACTGGTCTCACTTGGGAGCTCCCATGTAACTGCAGTCATAGGGCAGTGGAGACCAGAATCATCTGCAATTCCAACAAGAGCTGCATTAAGTAGGCTTTCGTTCTACCCATACAGTCAGGGATTCTCCTACTGATGTGACCTCTCTTTTGGGATCTGCAGAAGAGGCTCAAGATTTCTCTCAAATTAGCTTAGAATCACAGTCTTCCAAGAACAAAAAAATGGACACTGCCAGTCATTCACTTTTCCCCTAAGTACTGGGGGTTGAACCCAAGGCCTTCATGCTGAGCTATATCCCCAAACCTTTTCTTTTTAATTTTCATTTTTGATATGGAAGTCTCAAAAAAACCATTAAATCATCCAAGCTGGACTTGAACATTTACATCAATAGATAGAATGTGGAAGCAATGAACTCAGATTTTAAGAATAAATGATGAAACTACTGTGGAAATCGGTTTGGAGATTCCTCAGCAAACTAAGTGTAGAGGTCCCATTCAACCTAGCTATTTCCCTTCAGGGTATTTTCCCAGAAAATATGAAAACATCATATCACCACAATATATGTGCACTCATGTTCATAGTGGTGCAATTTGTAATTGCTAAATTGTGGAAGCAATCCAAATGTTCATCCACTGAGGATTGCATAAAAAAATTGTGGTACTTTTATATAATGGAGTATTACTCAGGTATAAAGAAATATAAACTAGAGACTTTTATAGGCAAATGCTCACAACTAGAGACCATACTCATAAGTGAAATAAAAAAAACCTCCATGTGTAAGCAACATATTGTCTCACTAGCGTAAGAACGTGAAAGAGTGAATAAAAACTAGGAGGTATGATAGACATTGTGAAATGAAAGGAAAATGCTCAAAAGTAAGGGGCAACTGGGGTGTGGGAAAGGAGAAGGGAAAGAAGGGGAAATCATGCATGTGTGTATATACAGGATAACTAACTGTGGTACTACTCTCTTCTATTGCTTTACTGAAAGGAACAGTTAATGATTCCTGGTTTGATCATTATTGCATGTCTCCATTTTCCTGAGAAACCACTTTGAACATATCAATAGCAATACACAACCAGCCAGGTGTGGTGGTGCATGCCTGTAATCCCAGCACTCGGAAGGCTGAGGCAAGAGGATTGCTGTGAGTTCGAGACCAGCCTGGGCTACAAAGTGAGCTCAAGGCCAGCCTGAACTGCACAGTAAGACCCTGTCACAAAAAGCCAAAAAAAAAAAAAAAGTAAATAAAAAAAGAGCAATACAACAACCATTGTTAATGTCCTACCACTTTGTCTGCAACTCTATATATTGTTTGTGTTGTCCTTACACTGTTTTGTAAATGGGTGTCTGTTTAATATGTTTTCTTCATTTATTCTTAAAGTAAAATAAAATATAAGTTAAAAAAAGAATAAATGACAAATATACATAACAACCAAAACCAACAGGACTGTTACAGTTCAGATCTAAAAGGCCCCCATAAGGCTCAAGATTGGACATGAGGTTTGGGGGGAGGGGGAGGGGTCACTGGAGCTGTGACCCGGAAGAGAATGTCTTTTTCCCTAGCTACTCCCACGTCTCTGTGCTTGCTGGCTGTCACAGGCTGAGCATCTTGTGCCATACACTTCCACTGTGTCATTTGTGCCTTGGAGCCAGCAGACTGTGAACTAACCCATGAGCAAACATAAACCCCTACTCCTGTAACTTGTGAATGTCTGGTATTGTGTCTCCGTGAAGAGCCAGTGAGTAAGGCAATCACTTAAACAGTAAATCGCCCTGAAACTCAGATGCTACTCAAATACTAATCATTAAAAAGTAGTCTGATGTATTACAGAGAAAGACTGTGCTTTGTAGTATGTTCTCACAAATGACCTGTATAACTATTTAACTGCTGTCATTCTAAATATCTCAAAACTTGAGATTTCTCATTCAAATAGATTAAATTTTAGAATTACTTTGGCCTTCTCTTCCCATATCCTTGGGCTATAGCTATAATCTTGACTCACCAGAATTAGCATATCTCCAATGTAAAGTATATATCTGACTATGTTTAAAACTACACACTCGTATTTTCTCCCAACATTCCTCGCACATTTATATTATTGGTTGGTCTTTCATGGAGGTCAAAATTTTATTTATATGTGAAAATTATTTTCTTCCCTCTTTCAAAAAAAAATCTATTAAATCAAGTATGCAAGGTAAAACTTAACAAAATAAAATTCTATCCTTAACAAACTGGCAGCTTTACCCTGTTATGAAATCATCTAAACATTACTTAATGCATATATGAAAAATGTCTTCTTATTCTGAAAGCGTCCAGAAAAACTTTTCATATTCACCAGTAATACTTGAATTCCTTTCTCCTCTTTTTTCTAGTATGATCCTCACATGCTCTGTGCTGAGGGTCTTAACTTCACCATCTTATTACATTTCTCGTGTATTCATCACGTTCCACTCTCCTAAAAACGTTACAACACAAGTAAAGCAAAGCCCTGTATACTGCATGCAGTTAAATGCTCAAGAGGTTGTTGCATTGTCTTATGTAGCAACACGTGGAAGCTCATAATTAGGCCAAATATTCTATGTCAGTAAACTGCATTAGTAACATTACACACATCAAAATTGTGTTTGAGGGTGAATTTATACAAACATTCATCAAAAATACTTGTGCCTCCAGTCATTTTAAACTAACCAAATGGAAATATTCCACCTCTATACACAGACCAAGTTTGCACTTAGGGAATTTTTTTGTTTGAGTCCACTACAACTCCTTATTTTCATTAAACTCTCTTTTCTCTCTATGTCCAATTATAAGCTCTGGATATAAAATATAATAGATATCTCGCCCTATATAATATACATATATACACACACACACACACACATATATGTGTGTGTATATGTGTATATGTATATAATTTTTAAGTGAGCCAGATAGTACCTAGAAAGAACAGATATTGTTGCATGCCTAAAGCATTACTGATTCTTACAGGACTGCCATTGTTTCAACTCTTCTTATTACCGAAGAAGAGTTTAAATGCTTTTATATTAGTTTCTCTTTACCACAGAATTCACCAGTGAGCCCTCATTTTTACCTTCCACATATATTCTTCTGTGCTACCTCAGAAGATCCCCACTGTGGCTTCATCTCATCACCACATCAAGATCATACAGAACTTTTGTTTTTTAGTTAATTGGGGGGGGAAGACAACTGGTACAAAGGAAAACTTTTGGGGGATTTTTTTTCTTCATGGGTAGAAATGATTTTGGTGCTGGAAAGTAAAGTAGATAAATAATATGGTCACAAAAATCTTAGATTCATAATTCCTGCAGCTGAGACAAGGAAAAAGTATAAAAAATAAATAAATTGAGCAACTTTTGAAGCCTGATAATATAAAATAGCTACAGTCACTTTCAAAACATGCATAGACAAACACCACAGTCAGAAATCACAGTCAGATTGCTCTTCTCAAACTCAGAGAGGCAATGCAGGGGTGACAATGAGGTCTTGTATTAGAAAATTCTACTCCCCATTGTTTCTCAGCATGTAGAGGGCAAGACAACAAAAGCTACTCTGGGAAGAAAAACAATATTTCCATTTCCACAACATAATATAATTTTTCAGAATATATTCACAAGATTTAACTATTTTATGAGCATTAATTTTCCTCACCAATAGAGTGCATAGAAACTTTCAACAAAAGGAAAGCAAGCAGTGGAATAAGAAAATAAAGTTTTTACAGGAAGAAAACAGTATTGGTAGTTGTCTTGGTTACTTTTCTCTTTGCTGAGACAGAATACCCAACGCCCAAAATGAAGGAAGGAAAGGTTTATTTAGGTTACAGTTTGTGGAGGTTTCAGTCCATACTTGGCTGGTTCAGAGGCAGAGTGGCACATGACAGAGGGCAAACGTTCATGGCAGCAGAGCACAGCAAAAACAAGAGCAAAAAGGGAGGAATGGCTGCAAGCAGCCTCTGTCCTTCCCTTCCCTTGTAAACAGCCTCCCCCCCACCCGGGGGCGTGTAGCTCTCACACAATCTCCGCTCCTCCTCTTCCACAGGCTCAGGATGTGTACTAAGTAAGCACCCTGGCTTCCTGCTGAGTCACTCAACCAAACCTCTAGACTCCCCAAGTTGGCACAATGTATCAACCGTAACAGTAATAAACACTAGAGAATGTTTACTCACATTTCTTTTCTCTATGTCGGACTCAAAATATAATCAAAATGTCATATTTTTATTTAGAACTTGTTTCATGGGTCAGACAAATTTTAGTTTAGCTGGTTGGTATTAGCTGTTTGCTCAGTCTAAACCTTTTTCAAAATTTATCCATTTCAAGTTCACCTGGATGCCCTGTGCTTCAACTATAACCTTCCATCTCCTGCCCTCATGAACAATATGCTCCCTGACCCAAGTCTGCCTTCCCCCTAAGAAAACATGAAACACAGAACTTGGGATCCTGTTTAATTGAGTGCTCAGAAAAATCTAATCAATTCCTGCTTCTAACCATACCCCCAACTAAGCACTGCGTTCTTGCACCTTCTCCTATTAATATCTTTGCAGCCTGCCAATCTCTGTATCCATACACACCTTCACTGCCATATTTTAGTCATTCTCCCATATGCTATAGGTTTTCGAAAACCCAAATTACCTGAAATTTCATTACCCAGAAACTTAATATGTTGCTGTGTGTTATATGCATACACAAAATCTCTACAATAGTGGTTATTTCTAGAGGCTTGATCTGACTCACAGTTTATTATGTTTGCTTGTGTGTTGAACAAAAATTTTTTGCATGTATGTGTGTGTGTGTGTGTGTGCGTGTGTCACCCTAAATTCTGAAAAATGCTGGAGAGCAGAAAATTCTTAGCTGTACTCTCACACCAAACTATAGGGTACCTATAGATTATAGACAGAAGGGCAAGTCAATATCTCACCATCAAAAGGCAGATGACACAGTGAGGGATTAACTAAATGGGTGTAATATGGTTATCATTATATTATCATAGCAAAACTAGACATTTTTGGAGTAGTTAAAACATGTCAGAGAAGGTACTAATTGCCTTAATGTTTGATTGCAACTATTTCTCAAGCCAATCTTATACAATAGATACTATGTCATCGTGTATTTCATGAGTGGGGAACTTAAGGCTTGCAAAGGTCAAATCCTTTTCCTAGAATGAATGAATGAGTGACATTCTGGCAAGAATGTATTTTTCGCCCTGTAAACTCTGTAGCTTCGTCACTGATAATACTGCTTCTGTAATGCCAATATCGGATTTTCATATTGTGCTTCCAAGGACTCAATACTGTACTTAGATTCTGATGAAAATGAAGTTGGGCCCTTTGACAACATTCATTCACAGAACTTGAGAAACACAACCTCTATTTTCAATTTCTTTCACTGAGTCAATCAGAAAGTAAAAAAAAAAAAAAAAAAAATCTCTTAAACTTTACAGGGCAAAACCAAAAACAAACAAATACAAATAGTGAGAGTATGGTTGCTTCATTCCCCAAATTAATAGTTACTTCTACAATTAGGAACCTATCTGTTCTTTGATGAGAGGTTGACAAGTTTCTACCCTGAGGGTGAGCGCATATGCTGCCTTGTAATGCTGGAAAATTAAAATGTGAGATCGTATTCTGTTGCTGACAGCTGTTAGCTTTTTAAGCAGTGTTAGGAAATGTCTCAAACTAATTCTATATACACTTACAATAATGTAATAAAGTACTTCTTCTGTTTCCATTGGAAAGTAAACACACAGAGAGTGAAGGAAAGGCAGAGCTCAGGCTGTCGCATCCTTAAAAACACATTCGATTTTGATAGAGCGCTTCACTTTCCAGGGACTTCAGAGGATAGAAAACAGAAATGCAGTACATTTCTCTTAGATTCATGTAACATTAAGAAAATTTACAAGAAATACTTATGAAAGTAAAACCAGTAACACCTCTATTTCCTGATGCTAGAAGAGATTTGAACAAACATTCACTGTACAACTTTTGTTTGTCAGGAAATGATCCAGAAAACTCAAACATTGTTTGGCTGTGTTTTCTAGGAAACATTTAACATTACTGGTCCCATTTTTTTAAATGAGGAGACTAATACTCCAGTTTTGTGATCATAAGAAAATCTGCTGTATTTTTAGGGCTAGAGGAATGAATTGTTCTAAATCTGGTTTGATGATGAAAACGGTTGCTTTTTCTAGCTTACTAACCTTTGTTTCAGGGCATAAAAAAATGAAATGCATGAAAATCAAAAATTAAAATGAGATGCTCAGTTGTAGTTATTGTTCTAAGTACTAAATTCTGATTTTCTGTGGCAGAAAATGTAAGTAAGGAAATCTGCCTCCAAGCTTTGTGCATCTGAGAAAATGAGGCAACATTACTACCTGCAGCAAGTTTGATAAGGACCAAGCAGTCTCAAATGAAGGATGTGAAAGTTGTATTCCTGGAATGTTATCTTTTGGTGGAAGGGTGATATTTCAAAGAGAATATGTGAGATACAGTCCTATAAGCAGTCAGTATGCAGCTGATGTCTCTAAGACATCTGCTACCTGCACCCTTCCGTCAGTGGTCTGGAAAAGTATCCTTTGCATCATCTAATTGACTTCGCTCCAACATGGCAATCTCATGTGCAGGAATGTGGCTGTCAAACCAGAAATCTTTTTGTAAAGAATTATTTTCAGAATATTTCTTTTCTGGATCCGGGCATGGTGGCTCATGCCTGTAATCCCAGCATTCAGGAGGCTGAGGCAGGAGGAACATTACGAGTTTGAGGCCAGCCTGGGCTACAAAGTGAACTCAAGGCCAATCTGAACTGCAGAGTGAGACCCTGTCTCAAAAAGACAAAAAGAAACAACAAAAAAAGAATATTTATTTTCTGATAAATGCACAATTTTCCAGAACAAATGAAAATGTGATCTTTTCTTACCTTTTTGTCTTCTTTGTAAAAATAAAAACAAATATGAAGTTAAAACTTTCACATAGCTTGAAAGAGAAACTAAAGGTAGCGGGCATGCTGGACAAGATTCATCAAGTAAACATTAGTTATTCCTTTTACCCTGTACTGAAGTTTTCCTTTTCTTTTTTTCTTTAAACCTCTGATATTTCTTTTATTCACTGGTACAAGTTTGTCTTCTGTTGCTTTGGGACATATGAGGGACATATAGTCATGCAAATGCAGCAAAGTCCATAATTTCCTCTAAAGCTATAAAAGCATGGTTAGAAGGTCTATACAGCTCATTTATGATACACAGATACTACACTGAATTCAAAGAGAAAGCAAACTAAAAGGTATATCTACCTCTAAATTTTAATAACATTCAGACCCTATGAAATGTTTACTCTAATCCCACAAGATTTCAGTCATAGTAAATATTACTGTGGCATTGATATGGAAAGTAACCCTCCCTAATATATTTATTACTGTGGTAGAATAAGTCTGTTTCAGTAGCCACAGTGGCGAGTGAGTAAATTCCAGTGCTAAAGATATGTTTCCCAGCTTTGGAATTAAGTGCTTTGGCTTCCCGTCAATTTTCATGCATGTGATAGTACCAGAAATCCTTCCGTACAAAGCCACCTTCCAAAGGCCAGTCCATCTACAGAGTTCATTTGGATGTCATAATTGTCAGTCAGGTGTTCCATGATGTTCAAAATATTAGCTCTTCATACTTTTTAAAAATTTGTTTCAAAGTGGTCTTCGCAGTGTTAACATAGCACTGTCCCAAACTAAGGTTGACTGAGACTAAAGCCTTAAAAATACATAATATTGGTCTCTGAACATGGATAAATGAAAATATCACTTTAAACATTACACCTATAAAGTTAGTAACTTTGTTTTTTCACAACTCAGGAAGTTTGGCATCCCTTGATATGATATCTTCAACAACTGTAAGGTATTTTTCATTAAAACATCTATTAGCTACAGAGCTGAAAATATCTAATTTTTTTCCTGTGTATTTCATTTAATCATCTACAAGGTGTGAAGGGAAGATATTATAGATCATTTTACTAGTGAATTGTTTAAGGTGCTAAAAAAAAGTGACATTTCCGAAGTCCGAGAACTTTACTAAATTGCACAAATATAAAACACTGGAGCCGAATTCTAGGCCAAGTCTTCTATTCCAGTTCTATTCAGTAAAAAGCCAGAGGCCTGCATTCCTTCTCTCACACCTGTGAGCAACTTCTGGAAGGGCTAGCTGAATTACCTAACTTTCATTGCCTCTGCTTCTTGGCTGAAAATATTTAAATGATTTCATTTATATAGTGAGATTTATAGTAAGAGAGAAGAAAAGGAAATATTTATGTTGAAACTTTTATTGGTTTCATTTGGTTGAACAGTTGAAGAGTTTTGTTTTTGTTGATTGGTTTTGATGTTTTGCTATGGATGTCGTTGGCTGAAAAGCTGGTAAGAGTTGATCATGCACTCTCCTCTGCATGTATGTTTAAGTTCCTCTAGACTATAACAGAGTCTGGGTTAGAAACCTGGTTTCCTTCATTGTGTATCTCAGAGCTCGATACAGCAGGGACTGCAGTAGAGTAAGTGTTCATGAGAGTATGTAGAAATGGAACGTTTTCTTCCTCAGCTGAACAATGAATCACAATGTTACCAGCCCACCAGTATTACGGCGAGGAGGGTAAAGCCAAAATGAGGTCAATTTATTAATATAAAACCTTATACTGTTAGCGGGTAGAGCAGGGACCAGCAATATTTTCCAGACCTGGTAAGGACAATCAATGAATGTGAATGATTACTATTTATTTTAGGCCAGAAATGAAAAGGAAAGAAGAAGCACAAAAGACATGCTCAAGGAGAAAAGGGTCCTCCGCTGCAAGTACAGGAGGGCAGTAATGCAAAGGCAGTTGTTGCTTTCTTTCTGTATCTTCTCAGATAGTTCTGGTCCTGGTGGTCCTACTTGATTTCCTGACAGAAGATTGGCATCAGATGCTAGGCTTGGTTTGTTCTTATGTCATTGCAGAAGATTGCCAGGACTGGGTCAGATCCCATGTCAGGCTCTGGAGCTACTGCTCTGTACCCCGTGGCTGGCAAGTCTGTTCTTTGGTAGGTGGTACCCAATTGCTGCAGCCCATGGCCATGCCCCAGCTTTCTGCTTTACTGCCAACTATATGCGAATTGTGAATTTATCATATCCTCATGCAAAGGGACCATGTTCCTCTCCTGTCCCTTGTCATATGAATTCATGATCTGAGCAAATGTATATTTGACCAATTTTCGTAACGGAATCTTCTGAGCAGTTATATTATTTCATTTACTTTCAGTACTTTCCATTAACTCTGAAAATTTGCAACCAGCACAAAAGACATTTGAAGATATCATACTAAGTGACAAACAGCCATCTCAAAAGCCACACTTTAAAAATAAAGGTAAATGCTGACACAGAACTTCTTCCTTTAATAGGTCTACACTCTGCCAGGACCAAAGCTCTCACATCTTCAAACTCTAAGGGGAAATCTCAGTTAAAAATGCTGTAAGCTACTGAGCCTGTATTCTGGAATCAGAGAAAATTCTAATAGCTACGTGGCATGCCTGAAGCCACACTGAAATCTTAATTCTTTCAGTGTCTCCAGCTTTCAAATTCAGTTTTTTTTTCTTTTCCTTGCATGTTGGGTTTATTCATTTTGCTAAAAATAATGAAGTCTTCAGAACCTGGAAAATAAAATTCAACCTGAGAATATTTCCCCTTATTACCTCTTCAGAGTGGTTACCTAATTTCTAAAATATTTGGCTTTGCCTGTCAAACATGAAAACTCGAGAACTGTAGTTAATGACATCTGTTTCACAGGTATCACATTCCTATGGGAGATGTGGTTTATGCTTCTGGACATTGTTCTCACAGTGCCTCTCACTCCTAAATTACAAGTGCTGTGGACTTTTGGAGGGATCAGAAGGCAATTTATTCTCTTTCACATGCAGCCTAGACTGGTGTTTAAAATCAGGGCCGTCAACATAGCAATTGTGTGGTATTTCTTTAATGAGGGTGCTGCTGGACCAGAAACACAGCTGAGGCATTTAGATTTATTTTATGGCAGTCCTGAGAAACCATCTCTTCCTAATCAGAATAATTTGCACAGAAATGACTCTCTCCATAAGAAAAGCAAATCTCAAATTTCTAATTTCTCCAGAGCTGTGAATCCAGGAATAGACATGCATACCTTTATTCAATAAGTTTACAAATACGCATATCTATTGAATAGGTAGAATAGAATAATTTATAATCTATTAAAACTTTTCTCTAATATTGTAAATAAATTTTTATTGGGTTTTAATTTTGATCTTCTACTTGTAGTGATCTTAATCTTAATCAGTATACTTTATCCAGGCTCTTCATCTAAGTTTAAAAAATATTTTCTCAGTATAATATCAAGTTACACTTGTAATCAAATTTTAAAATACCAATGTAACAAAAATACAACATTTATTTTGAAACATTCTGGCACTGTTCTTTGTTCCATTTATGAAATTGAAATGAAGTAATCGATGTATATATCTCAGAAACTCTACATCTGCATGATATTTGCACTGTAGGTCAGAAAAGTAGGAAAGATAGAGGGCTTTTTCAATTTCAAAATATTCAAAAGAATGTGACTATGATCTCCTTCTCTAGTAAATATAAATTGAATGGGAAATGAGAGTAAATTTTACCTGTAAATTTAATGGTAAATACTATGATAGTAATTCTTCACTGGGATATCCTAGTTAAATGCTAAAATATTGTTTATGACAATCTTGTGTTATTTAATAAGTTAACTGGATATATTACATTAAGATATTGTTTTCAGGTATTTTACATATGCAGATTTGTTAAATTAGGAAACAAAATTGTACTTTGATGTGTTCTGTACTTCCTTCAATAAGAAACAAGTAATAAACCATTTAAGTATATTACTGAACAACGTGATTTTTCAATAGGCATGTCCTTTCTTTTCTTTCTAAAGCAAGAGGTTTGCCAATATGGCACTCTGCAATGAACTCCCATTTGGCAATGAACAACCTTTCTAAAGTTCAAGAACTGCATTAAAAAAGAGAATTATAAAGGACATCATTAGAATTTGGGGAGAAAAACTAAGTATTTCAATTATAGACTCTATGACGGACAGTAAGAAATAATAGGTTCAAATCAGTACTATTGACTATGTCTTAGCATCTACTCTGCTGGCCTGAGGAGTGATGGCCTTGATAGTGTCATAAATTCTGTGAGGCTCAGATTTCTTTCCTGTTTGATTATCATCACTTTCTCACTGTGACCTTTTAAAGAATTTTTGTTGATGTAAAAATTATAGACTGAAAACATTTACCCTATTAGTCTGGCTGCAGTTCTATTTAGGATTTTCTTCACTTTTCTCTCTGCTCATTTATTTAAATTTTACACAGTAGTTAGAGACCAAGAAAAGAAGGCAGAATGCTCATTTCATAAACGTGATACTTCTAATTAGTCCACTGAGACTCTTGAAATATGCATAAAGCTGTGGATGGGGTATGAAATCACTTTTTTATTGCTCAGAAATTAATGTTTACCATATGTATGCAAAGGTGTTAAAGATCTGAAAAGCAAATTTCAAACACACTAATAGCTATTTTTTCTACACTATAACTTACATGTAGTTATTTTTTGTCTCAAAGAACTTGAATAAATTGTTTTACTCTTCTCTCTTTTACTTGGTTCTTAAATTAACTTCTGCTAGTCTATTCAATGATAGAGATGGGTAGATCATAGAGAGAGAGACAAGATGATAGAGAAGTGTTGCTGATGCCTAAAATGTGTTCTAATTAGGTAAAGATTTTCCTGTTGCTCCAGATAGTTTAAGTGAGCTTGGATAAAATAAACTCTCTCAAAAACACTCTTTCAAAAAAAAAAACAAGGCCAGGAATGGTGACACATGCCTGTAATCCCAGCATTTGGGAGGCTGAGGCAGGAGGATTTCTGTTAGTTCAAGGCCAGCCTGATTTACAAGGTGAGTTCAAGGCCAGCCTGAACTGCATAGTGAAACCCTGTCTCAGAAAGACAGAAAAGAAAAGGAAAGGAAAGGAAAGGAAAGGAAAGGAAAGGAAAGGAGGAAAGAAAAGAAGAAAAGAGAAACATAAAAATAAAAATAAAAAATATAGATTCACACTAAGCTGTAAAAACAATTGCATAAAACAGAAAAGAACAGATAAAAAAAATATTTGGAATGAATGTGTTGACCTAAAATTGAATAGAAGACACCTTACTCCAGACTATTCATACAAAAGAATAATGAGAGGCAATTATTATCTTATCTTTGACAAATTATAAGGTTCTCTTGAAATGAAATAGTATATGTAATAATTCTGGAGCTACTTAAAAGGGAGCAAATAATATTCAAATTAAGAAAGCCAGGGTCAATTTTTATAAATGCTTGCATTCATTATTCAAAACAGTTTTGACTTTAAAAATAGTCTATTTTTTGTTAGATTTGAGACCTTAATTACATGTGAACAGTTCCTTGCAGCAGTAGCCTGCCCAGGCAGTTGAATAACTAGAATATTTGTGTATACTAGTGACCATACATCTTGATGGTCATCTTGAAATTCTGCCTTAGTTTTTCCTCTGATCTCAAAAGGATTCCATGAAAAATATGGGCAACCCTCTCCCAAGTCTCCAAGAGTCACATTCTATTACAGTATGAGCTCAAGACTAGTATTTCATTATCAAAATCTAAATCTTTTTTTTTTTTTTTCTGGTGCTGGGAATCCACCTCAGGACCTTGCACGTGCCAGGCAGGCGCTTGTGCCGCTGAGCTCCATCCCCGGCCCTCAAAATCTATATCTGATTATCTAAATGATGTAAATGAGAACTGATCAGGCCTCTGGTTATAATCCACACTGGGGCAAAATTTCCATCTGTGGAGTCAAGAAACTAAAGATACAGGTAAAATTATATGGACAAAATTGGAGTAGAACCTATGATGTTGGAATTGGCATTGCATACAATTCATAGACATTTTATTTTAAAACTAAAGAAAGTACAAGGTACAAAGGAGTCATTGTCCCAAAACTACTTTGAAATCCAGTGGGCAATTCTGTGACAGTTCTTTGATTGGACTTCAAGACCAGGGAGCAGTCTTACAATGCCCTCAGCTCCATCTTCTGGAGTACTGGCTTCTCCTGAGTGAGCCCTCTTGGGTGACTAAAGGTACCTACATAGATTTGTCAGCCTAATTTGCACCTCTGGAATTTTGGGTGTTCAACAGCTTCTTTTTATTTTACCCTCTGTCCTTTTCAATCCAACCTAGAAATATTTCTGTTCATATGAGTTTCTCACACATACTGATACTTTGTGAATTACACTGGATTTTTCTTCATTAGACAAAAAACACAGCTACATATCCTCTTTTGGAGAATATGTTACTTGGGCCAGCAATGTCAATGTCACTGAGTGATTCTGAACAAGGCATTTTCTCATTGCATCTCAAGCCTATTCATTCAGAAACTTCTAGGAAGTCTAAAAGAGTTATCTCCCTGATTAAATAAGCAGGAACATAAAGAAAAATACATATTGTACAACAGGCCTCAATGTTTTTCCATCCTATCCACACTGCTCCAGTCTAATTATGACTGCGTGCATGGTTCAGTATTCATTCGAGCAGCACACAACTTCTGAAACCAAAGTATGTATCTGTTTCTGTTCCTGTGAACCAAATTAGTATGAGCTCTGTATCCTACCATAATAAATCGTACTACCTCACAATTTCGAAGGATCAGGTGTCTGGATGTAATTTAGCTGGTGCTTCTGCTCGGGGTCCTCCCAAGTTTGAGGATCGGCTGCCTTGCCCGCTTCAGCACCACCAGATATGAGCAACCACTGCCATCCATTCCGGCCACAGTCCCCCTTACCCTGGGACCAGAGGTGCTGCATTGAATATTCATGTTGCAAATACTTAATTTCATTTTGATCTGACCCCTTTGCCTGTATTTATGGATCTAAAAGGACTAGGACAGGACTATTTTTCGTATCTTTCAAATCTTTTCATAGCAATGTCTAAACATTACACATTGGAAGATGCTGAGAAATCTTGGGGGTTACCTAGTATCTCCTATGAGGCTGCCGAAAATGTTGGAGTAATATTTTTCCTTCTTAAATAACCTTTTCTCTTATTGACTTTTCAATACAACTCGTTTCAAAATTTGTCTTCATCAAGAGTTAGTACAGAGCTTTGGACAATGTGATTAATGCTTATGTAAAGTGAAAGTAACTAAATTGTTTTTTGTAATATTTAAATAAATGTGCCAGAATGCCTGCGTCAGTTCCTCAAAACTGGAAGACCTGACACGTTGAACTTAAGGGAGAGGTTTTTGGGGGTCACAGTTTCAGTCCGTGGTTGTCTGGCCCCAAGGCAGAACCAACGTGGCGGAAGAGCACTGCAGAGGAAGATGTACTTAACTCATGGCACCCTGGAAGCGGAGCGATGGGGGAGTCCCAAGAGGAGGAGATACACCCTTCCTGGGCGTGTGCCCAGGGAGCTGCCTCTTCTGACCAGCGCTAACAGCACATTCAGTTCTGAACTCCTCAATGTCTTAATGCTATAAATGGAGCATCTCCACGGTCCCATCACCTTCCCGATGCTCCACCTCTGAACGCTTGCGCCTTCTGGAGTTTAGATTTAAGCTGTAACTTGTCACATAGGAAGAATTCACCAAATATTGCTTTCACATTTTTGTCTTTGAAGTTTGGGTTAAAATTGTCCCCTTAGGTATCTTCTCTGATAACAAGGAATGACCAAGTTCCTGAATACATTTCTCATGAATGCATCATGCAGAGATTCTCAAAGAGAATCATGCAAAAGAATCACCTGAAGGACTTATTAGAATACAGATTGCTGGGTGACCTCCTTCGCTTTCTGAGCTGCAAATGAGAAAAGGGATTTTTAAGAATCTCCAGTGATGCTGTGCTGTTGATCCAAGGAAGAGATTGAAAACATTTGTACCTCAGGCTTAACTTACGAGTCTTTAAATATATAAATACGTGTGTGTGTGTGTGTGTGTGTGTGTGTGTGTGAATAGTCTTATGCAATATTCATTTTCCTGATTACGTTGGATTATAAAATTACAGAAATAATTTATTCTTACCCATCATTCTAAATCTCATAATGTTTAAAAAAGCATTCTAGCTACAGTGAACACCAAATCAGAGGTAACCATAATTAAATGATGTTCACATTATTTTGAATGATGTGACATACAACTATCCTTTGTTATACAAGAGATATTTTTCATACATTTTGAAAGGAATATAATCTTGACAAATGACTCATTTGTTACATTTTGTGAACTCGATGACTTTCATAAAATCTATTTTGCAAAGCTTATTTTTAAAAAATCTTACAATGGGAACTTGTGTAGCTAATAATCTCATTAAATTTAAAATAAAATATGTTATAATTGGTGAAGAACTAATAATAACTCCTACCACAGTCATACCAACTAGCATGCAAAGTAAGGCTTACAAACATCCAGAAATATTCTGGCATCTCCTATCAGGGGACAATGGTGCCCCTTGGAGGAAATAAAAAGTCACTTACTGGTGTCTCATCCAGGTGCCATATTCTGCAGACAGCCAAGGGTAAGTTAAAATTTTGACTCTCATGTTGAGGTGATTTATTCCTTGTTGCTTTTTGAAAGCAAGTGCCTGGGCTGTATTTTCGCCATTGCACTATGGTTTTTGCCTCCTACTTGTGAAAATCTACACTACATGAACCTTAGTAGCCAAACCTTGGCCAAAGCATGTGCTAAGGTTTGAAATCAAGAGACTAATGATCCCCAATTTAGGATAGCTATTAAAAACATGAAAATCCATTAAAATTAGCCAGAAAGATTTGATGTCAATTTTCACAGATGTGAAGAATAAGATATCTTGGATATAGTCAAAGTTCAGTAGAGACAAGTTATTGAAACTATTTTAATAAACTATCTACAGAATTTCTTAATTACTGAAACCAGAATGAGTGCTCCTTAGGTTCATGATAAATTTTTAACTTTCTATTTAATCTATGCCCTAAATAACTTTGTTTCTTTTTTAATGTAAACATATGAAAGTATTTTCTTCTGAAAATTTAACAGACCACATGTCCTATTGAAAGCTTTAAGAACAATAGAACCATTCAAGGACCATTTCATTTGTTCCTTTCAAATTCAGCATAAATACTGATTTACTGAATGTTATCTTTCTGGGACACCTGTAGTTAAACTCATCTTTGCTTTTCTAGTTTATATAATTTCCTTTGGAAGCGAGGCTCTAAATGTGTTCTGTCATTTGAAAGACAGCCTTGAGATTCAAATTTAGATTTTTTTCCCTTTTAAATCCCACCCAGGATCATTCTAATGGCTACTGCTGTAACAGTACAGGTTTGATTTAATCACAGGGAGCTCATGGTCACAGTCACAGACAGCCCAACTCTTTTATACTGCACATGGAGCATTGCTTTTCAAGCCTGATGTTCTGGCTATATGGAAGCTGTAGCCTTTTATGACCCACAAACCTTTCTTCCTGTCTTCGACTAATAAGTACCTTTAATAACTTGAAGTGTTTCTTTGCTTTGATCTGAGAAATATTGAAAGTAGATATGATCACCATCATTTTTATTATATTATCTATTCTTTTATATAATCAAGTTTTTTATACCTGTCGACATCCCATAAGCTAACACTATCTTGTTATTGGTCTTCTGAAAGAAAACCCCAACTTCCTTTATCCCCAATTTTGACCTTGAAGCTATATTTCTTTTCTCTCTTTATTAAATTGATATGTTGGTCCCTGATATTCTTCAAAGCTTAGCTCTGATAGAGATGTCAAATTCATGCCTCCATCTGTAAAGGATTTTTAAAAATTGAATAGTTGTAAATTGATTTTGCATAAAATCCAGTCATTCCAAGCTATTGTTTTAAGTTCAGAAATAAGCTCAAGATTAAACCTAGTATAAGTGTAATAGCTTGTGGTTTCCTATTACATAATGTGCAGCTACATGATATGTTTTAAGCTTTCAATCTTCCTGGCTTCCCCTACCCATCCCTTCAATTGAGCTCGTGACTAAAGTTTACAGGCTGCCACTAAGTAAATAGGTGCAGTCAGGTCAGGCCAAGGGCTGGGAATCAAAATGAACAAGCAGTTCCAAGCTACAAAGGTTGTTTCAAGATGCGTCTCTGACCAAGAGAATTGCTATTTTGCAAAGAGGACAGAGATGCCTGGTAGAATCACATCTAACCTGATTCCTGATCCAGTAGACAAGATTATAACATTCAATCTAAAATAAATTTAACTTGTTGCTCATTGATTTTCTCTATGTGGTTACACATATAAAAATGAATAAATGATTTTAAAGAAATTTTTAAAATTTCAAGCTCAAAAACAAGATGCCAAATCATACCTTACTTCATTGTGTTAACAATCCTCTGTAAACCACACTCATACTGTAAAATGTGGATTTGCCTCGGATTAAATTAATCCCTGTTTACACATATCATATAATTCTATCTCTTTCACCCCAAAGGATAACATGGAGAATTTGTGAGGCATGAGTGAGCATGTTAATTTTGGTCAAAATGAAGTGTAAGGACTTAAGAAATGTTCCTTATTACAATAGTAAAATGTAGAAAAGAACTGAAGAACAGCAGTCACTTCTTACTGTCAGTGAAACACATAATTCCATTGAAAATCTTGCTTTCAGATTCACATTATTAAGCAATTTCATGAGAACATTTTCACCTCATGAGTTCTCAATTATAAGAAAATGTGCTTAAATTTATCAGGATTTACACCACCCTTTTTTAGGCAGCGAGTTCATTGATGCATAATAAGTGATAAAACATTTCCCCGTCTATAAAGACTGAACATGAATGCTTCCATGAGATATTTTCCTGTAAATGTAAAGTAATAGTTAATATGCTATTTAGAAAAAAATCAGTAAAAGACACACTTGAGCCTCTATGAAAGGACTAAAATGGAAAGAAGAATGTAAAGATTCTGGATAATATTTTTAATATTTAACACAATATTCTCATATGTTGGGGTTATTTTATTGTATGGGTATTCAAAGGTATATTAATAAACATAAGAAAATGTCCATAGATCAAAGAGCTGGAGAGAGATGGATTCATGACTCAGAACCAATGAACCAAGGGGTGAGCTTTTACTCACTGCTTTTTCATAATTAAATCATCTGACATTTATAATAAGGAAAACTGTAATAACAATATTCTATATGTTAATGTATCAAACTATTACACATTTATAAATATACCTTTTCTGTCAGTAATTAATCTTGAGAGTGAAGTAAATAGGAAAAGGCATTATTTTAGCATACATTTCTTGGTGTAGGTAGTCAGCTTCAGAGTTTGTTACAAACAAAATCAGTGCCAGGGACATAGCTCAGTGGTGTGGCACCAACCTGGTAAGTGCAAGGTCATGAGTTCAAGTCCCAGTGCAAAAACAAAACCCGTGTATTATCTCACACCATGAAAGAAAATTTGCCTGTAGTTTTCATTTGAAAATACATCAAAGACAGTAACAGAATTGTCCTTGTGTTTACTTTATGAATGATGCTTATTGTTCTTCACCTACGATCTCTGTCTCCTGCTTTATTGAAATTTAAAGTGTATCTGGACCTGTAGAAGGTGGAAGACCGGGCCTATACGCTGGGTAACCTATCTTTTATTTAAGACCTTCAGGATACTTTTCGATCTGCACTCCTAGGACTATGCGTTGTTTGTGAACATCCAGATAAACTGTGCTATTTTCAGCTGCCATTCAGTCTTAAGAAAGCAATTGACATTTGGGAATTTGGTAAGATAAAATATTAGGGCTGATAAATGAGACACATACCAAATAACACATGGTCTCTATCCCAAGACTATGGACAAAGAAAGAATAAAGACCACTGTCTTACTGGTTTCATGCTTCCAAACATGATTGGTTTCCATACTTTTAGCATATTTGCAATGAAAATCAGGCCTACTTTATAGATTAGAAGTTCTGTGAAAGATTCAGAATAATCTAAAGGATGTGAAAAGAATTAAGATTTTATTCAACTTTAAGGAGCAAAATTTGGAGCTCAGCAGAGTAAAAATGTGCAGTTCACATTCAATTCCCAAGACCATAATAGCCAAAGCAAGTTATAAAATTATTTATTGTTTAAACCGTGCATGGTGGCACATGCTTGTAAACTCAGCACTCAGAAGGCTGAGGCAGAAGGATCGTTGCGAGTTCAAGACCAGCCTGGACTACAAATTGAGCTCAAGGCCAGCCTGAACTGCATAGTGAGACCCTGTCTTAAAAAGACACAAATAAAATAATTTATTCTTTAAAGAAATTTAACATGATCCAATTACATTTTGAGGCAATGCATAACTTCTAACAGCTTCTGCCCTACCTAAATGTTATAGAAGAATTACAGAAAAGACAGCAACCATACTTTCACTTTAACATTATGTAAGTTTTTTTTATATTAGAATCACTATAGAGTCACAGGAAAATTGAGCAAACACATTCATAGCCTTCCCCGGTACCAACATCCCTGCATCTGCTTAAGCTGAGCAAGAGACATCTGCACATCTTAGCTCCTTCATGCTTCCATAACAAACACAGCATCCTGCAACACCCAGCAGAGTACTGGGCGAATTATAAAACAGAAGTGTATGTCTCATAATCATGAGCTTGGAAAGCCTAAGCTCAAGGTATCAGCAGATTTGGTGTCTAGTGAGAAGCTTGTTCTGCACCAGACCCAGTCCTTTCTCTGTGAGCTAACATGGCAGAACGTAGGGACTAGCTAGATGCTTTGGAAGGTAAGGACTAGCTAGATGCTTTGGGACTCATGAGAATGATCTTCCCGATCCTGAGGGCTCCACATTCTGACCTAATTACCTTGCAAAACCTCCAATCTTCTAATAGTATTGTCATGAGGTCCATATTTCAACATCTGAATTTAGTGGGACAATGGTATTCAGATGATAGAATAAATCCTTATCACTCAATATCCAAAGCGTACATTAGGAGGGTTCACTGGGTATGGTAGGTTTAGAAAGATGTACAGTGACTTGTATTCAGAATTACACTATCTTATGGAGTACTTTCATTGCCCTCAAATCCCTCTGTCCTCCACCTATATATTCTGCCAATTCAAAACACATAACAACAAGTAATTTTTCTACTGTCTCCGTAATTGTGGCCTTTCCAGAATTCCATATGGTTGGAATCATGCAGAATATCGCTTTATTCAAAAATATCCTATGTTATCTTTGGAAAGTTTAATAATTTTATATTTTACATTGAAGTCTATGATGCCTTTTGTATTTACTTTGGATAAAGTTTAAAGGTTTTTGTATCAAGACTTATCTTGGGACATGTGAATGTTCAACAGTTCCAGTATCATTTATTGAAGAAACTGTCTTACTAAATAAACTGTATTTTTTCATTAGAAATAACAAGATGCCACTCTTCTAATGCTTTCTACTTAATAATAGAAAACCAAGAAGAAAATCCAGGTTTGTTTGCATATATAAACCGCAAACTATCAGAACAATAATCAAGAAAGCAATCTTGTTTAAAGAAATAACCAAAAAGGTGGACGGTCTGTAAACTGAGAATTATGAAACTTTGATGAAAGAATTCAAAGGAGAAATAAGTGGACAGGTATATGTGTTCACAGTTCAGAATAATTAATAATGTTAAAAAGTCCATATTGCCAAAGATACAAGATATCTACAGATACAGTATGATTCCCATCAAAAGTTTTTAGTGTCATTTCTTATAACAGAAAAAAATCCTAAAATTCAAATGGTTCCAAAAGACCAAAATACTGAAAGCACCTCCTGATCAACAAGAGCAAAACTTGAGTCATCACACTACCTGGTTTCAAAATATATGCAAAAAGCAAACCAGATAAATAAGATTGCATTTAAGCAAAAATTTCTGTAAAGAAAATACTGTCTATAATGAAGAGACAACCTCTTTATATTAAAGATAATGGCACCAAAATTAAGCATAATTTTGGATATATAATACAGAGCAATCAATGTACAAAAAGACTGGTGAAATTCAAAACACGTAGGAATTTGTCAAAACAGTACTGAGAAAAAGATAAGTAATTATGGTTTATTTTAGAAGTACATAAGTAGAATGACTAGTGTTTTATAGTCCGCATGTGATGTTGTTTGGATATCTGTATAGCAAGAGAGTAGTAATCTTGAGGAATATAGAGGAGATTGGCCAGTCAAAATTGGTAAACAACATTATATCAAATTTTTTAAAATTATCTTTTAATGGTGCAGAAGGTGAATTCCATTTTTTTTAATGCAGGGAATTTAACATTTACTGTTCTGAACATTTACTGCAAACCCTGTGTGAAGGCATGTATAAAAGTTACAACATTTGAGTGTTAATTTATTCGTGTTTTTATTTACCCCACTTAACATATGAAATCTCAGTATTTTACATTACTGGGCCCATTCCTATCTCTTTTTAAATAAAGTCAATAGGCACAAGGAATACATTATTCAGGAAAAGAAACTTAATTATCTCTTTATTCTGTAATCTCTGATAGCTAGATAAATATACACTCAAATGTACCTGCGCATGCTGCATTCCTAAAGGTAATGATTTCTTACAATGTACTTAAAAACTGTGAATACTCTTCAGTGAAGTTTTCAGGTAAAGTAAATTTTTAAAATTATCTGATAGGCTGCAGTGTATTTTATTAGAATACCCTTCATAAGACCTATAAATCTCTTTTTTAATGAGCGAATGTTGCCTTTAAATGAATTGGAGGAACTAGAATGTAACTCAGTGGGACAGTGCTTGCCTGGTAAGGGTGAGGAGCAAGGATCAAGCACAAGAAAAATAAACTAATAATATTTTTTTAAAAACTGAAGTGAATTAGAAAATCTTAAATGTTTTATGAACTTGTAATAGCAGCCAAACTATTCCTTTTAAAAATCTGTGAAGTAATACTAATGATATGCATCTAAAATACTAGCTATTAAATTTGTGATACATTGTTATCCATATAAAATACTTTCAATGACGTTTATAAATAGCTTCTGCCATGTGTAACTACAAAGCAGTTAAAGTTTAAATTGCACATGTGCTTTTATTAATGCCCTCTACTTGAAGGTTGCAAGAAACAAAGGCAAGTGTACATTAAATGAAAAATGACTAGAATGAAAATTAAGAGTTACTGTTAAGAAATTTTGAGTAATTAGGTTGTTACAACAGTGTATTAGGCTATCTTGAAATATATGGAGGTGCTCAAACATAAAACAGATGACTTCTAATTCCAATTCTTAAAGGTGCTCAAAGATAGAACATATGATCTCTAATTCAGATTATTTCATATGAGAAGCATGATCAAATCATGAAGACATAAGATCTTGACTATTTTAAATTCCAAAAATAATTTATGTTTTACCTGAGAGATATATGACACATCATTATGTAACACAGAGATGATATTGAAACACCAATGGCTTTCAACAGCAGGATTTTTAGTGCTAGTGACCTCCCACAGTAATCAAGCCAGAAACAGCGTCATCAGGAATTTAATAAACTGAGTTTTGTGAAGCTCAGAATATGCACGCGCTCCTCCCTTCCTTTCATAGCACATAGCTCTGTTCCATTATTCACCATTTATAAATGCATCCCTTTCAATACCACTTGCACGGTATTTATTCACCTTGCTTTTGTATGCTCAGTATAGTCATTAGTGTTTGAAATATGTCATCAGTAATAATTATTAGTACATAAAAAAGCTAAAAACCAGTGCAAATTGGAATCTTAACTCACTTATATACTTGAGCCCTTAATTATTGAGAGATAACTATACAAGATGAATCAATAAGCTTTTAAATTAAATTTTAGCTAAACTAAGTAGAATAAAAGCTAAAATCTTCTACATAATTAAACTTAGTGAGTCTCCAATTTAGTTTTATTTATAAAATTTACTTTTGATTACTCTGTCATATATTATGTTTATCCCCCTTATATATTAAGGATATTACATTTTCTGTTTTACATTTTTGATAATTTCTTATTTTAGGATAGATTTAGATTTACTAAAGTTTGAAGATATTTGAGGGTTCTCACACATTCTACTACTATTCTATTTTATTAGGAAAATGTACATTATTGTGATACATTTGGTCTTGACTAATAAGCCATAACTATTGTGCATTGTTAAGTAAAGCCCATGTTTTAGTCATATTTCCTTAATGCTTACCTATGTCCCCCTCCTTGTCTGCTCCAGGGTCCCCTTCAGTACTATATATGCTCATGTTCATTATGGCTCTCTTATCTCTGACATGTTTCTTGTTTGGATGACTTTAACAATCTCAAGGAGTACTGGTCAAGCATGTCCTAGAATATCCTAGGGTTTGGCTTTGCCTTTGTTCCTCACTATTAAACTGGAATTACAGGTGTTAGGGAGAATGAACACAGAAGTAGAGTAGTATTTTTTGTATTATTTAAGTAAATATTATAAAAATGACTGTTGATTGCTAACCTTGGTCACCTGTGTGAGACCAGGTTTGTCAGACTTGGCCTGGATTATTGCTTTTAGCTTTTCCAAACCATAGTCTTTGGAAGAAAGACACTATTGGCAGTCTGTACTTGAGGAATTAGAAGCTGTGCTTTGTCTCCTTGACAGTATTAGAGACTTTAGAATCTCATTGCCCTTATGATTTCAATAACTAGTAATTTAGAATTAGAAGAATCTAGTAAGAATATAGTATGTCTCTTTTGTTAGTTCTTAAAAAGAGTGGAAGGGAGGAGCTTTCTTTATAAACTTGAATAAACCATTCCACCAGACTGCTATAGAGTAGACATTAAGCCAGCTTTTAAAAAATGCTTTGTAGAGTAACGTTAATAAGATGGTAGAAAAGGCACTGTCATCTTTCTGTAGAAGAACTATTGTGGCTTTTGTGTATGTTTGTTTGTATATTTCTTCGGGGATTTTTTTGGATTGTGTGTGTGTGTGAGTGTGTGCATGCATTTGTGCATCTGCTTTTTGAGACAGCATGTCATGATGTAGTGCATTCTGACCTTGAACTGACAATGTACCCTGATTTAGCCTTGAGTTCAAAGCAGTCCTCCTGTCTCAACCTTCCCTCTACTCCTGGGTCATAGGCTGTGTCATTTCTGAAGACAATCAGTAAAGACCGGTGAAGGGAACTATTAAGGAACTCCAGAATGGAAAGACAACCTTCAGAATAAATTAAATGTCTGCAAGCTTTGTGTGACAAGTGGCTTATCTCCAAAATATATAAAGAACCTGTATAATGCGAAGGCAAAAAAGAAACCAATTTCAAAGGCATAATAAAAGGCAAAAAGTACATGGAAAAATATTCCCCATAATTAATCATCAGGGAAATGCAAATCAAAGAGACAATAAGGTAGAACCTCACATCTATAAGAGTAACTGTTACCAAAGACAAAATGTTACATGTTTTAGGAGAGTGTAGAGAAATAGACTCCTCACACTGTTGGTAGAAGTCCAGAATGGTGCAGCTGTTATTAGAGAAAACAATACAGAAACGCTCTACAATCTTATAAATTGATATGATTTTGTAGTCTCACTTTTGGGTATTCACATATAAATTCTGAAATCAGGATTTTGAGACAATGCTCGTGCTCCTCTGGTTATTCCAACTTTATTCTCAGTAGCCAATACTTAAAAATAATGTCAGCAGCCAATACTTAAAAATAATGTAATTATCCATTGACACATGAATCAGTAAATAAAACATGGCAAATAAATACATCACAATATTTTTGGGGTCATAATGCAGGAAATTCTTCAATATGCAACATGTGGATGAACTTTGTGAATAACATGCTAAGTAAAATAAGCCAATACACAAAAACAAACACTGCATGATTCCACCTATGTGAAATGTCTATACCTATCTAGTCAAATTCACAGCATCAAAGAGTTAGAATAATAATTTCCAGAAACTGCTGAAGGAGAAATGACTCTAACTAATCAATGAGCATAAAGGTTCAGTTAATCATGATGATTAATGAGTTTCAAGAAATTTGCTGTACCTGCAGTCAAAAATCTTGTATTATATACATAAAAAATTTTAGAGAACAGATCTCATGTTGTGCCCCTACCACAATAAAAAATAAAAACAGTAGGATCTTAATACATACACTTCAGTTGCTCAACTTGGATTGAGAAAGAGATAACATTTACAGTAATTTTACCAAGTGCTAATCTGGAAAAATAGCATGCTAAAATATGTCATTTCCATGTTCATTCCTTTTGACACATTAACGCCACTCTTTGTGTGACTTCACGACCCTTATTTTGCAAAATACTGTTGCAGTTAAAAATAGTGGCTGGTTGCCAGGTTCAAGCAGCAGAAATTTCTTGTCTCACACCTGAATTGTATGACTGAATACACAATCCCAGAATAATTTGATAAAGGGAACTGTATCCTCCTTTAATCTCCATAAGAACAACATAGCCACCAAAAGTGAAATTCAATGTCTTTCATCATAAAAAAATTATGCATCTGGGAAATCAAATTTTATGTGGTGGTATTTAATAATAAAATAAGGAAATTCTTCTCCATCCCATGCTTGTTTTCACTATTTAATATGAGTTTTCTAGATAAATACAGAGTAAAATGCTGTGATAAATTTTTAAATTATGTAGTATCGGTACTATTTCCCACAAGAAATCAACAAGCATATATAATCACATCTAAACTCTTACAGCAGAACATTTGCAACTTGTTAAAGCATGGAAATCCTGAGAAATTCTTCCTAGAATTTGTTCTTATGATTACAAGAAAATGTGAGAAATCTGAAGCTGATAAAAAGATCTACTCTATAAACTAAAACTTAAATCTCTGTATCTTAGCATAAAGCCCTCCACGCTGAGAACATTGGCCGCTTATTTCCTTTGCTTCTATTATTTTATTTGGTTATTTGATTATGGAATCACTTCACTGGAAGAAATAGAACACATATGACATCTTTAAAAATACATGTTTTATGCTGGATTGATATACTTTATTAATAGATATGATAGAACATTTTCTCCTGATGTGTAGAACTCACCATAAAACAACAAACTGTATGTTAAAAGGTCAGTGCCAATCACAGAATGATAATAGGGAATATTTTTATTATTTAAAGGGTATTTGTATCACCCTTTGTCTCTTCTTTGGACCTACGGTTTACACTAAATGACTGGCCCATACCACCTAATGCAAGTGCCTGATAACGCCTCCGTCAGAATATGTCCTTATTGAAAAACTCATTACTGTAGTATGCTACTAGAGGTTGCCCTGGAGGTTTCATGTTTACTCTTTCTTTTCTTCTTTACTTTTTTTCTTTGAGTTTTGGGGGGAATTTATTTTATAGACATCTTATTACAATAATTTCCAGGTTACTCACCCTCGCTATGGTTTATTGATCACTTCTTGGTTTCTATTTCTAGAAATCCAATTTGGGTCCGCTCTGCCATTTCCATTTCTCTACTCAAAATATTCAATGATTATTTTGTCTTCTACAACACGATGTAATACAGTTAAAATAAGTATTTTAAACTTTATCTCCTAATTCTATCACCAGTGCCAGTTCTAGTTGGATTTGATGGAATAACGTCAATGTTCTTTATTCGTCAGATTGTGCTGCTTCTTTCAATACCTCAGAGATGTTTGAAATTATAATTATATGCCAGACATTATGAGTAATGGATACTATATATTCCTATAGTTTTGATTGGTTATGCTCTGGGACAAAATTAATTTAATTGTAAAGTGTCAGATTCTTTCATGTCAAACCCTCTAGACTTGTTGGTATAGCCAAAGTAGCATTTACCCTTTGGATAATTATGTCCACTACTGTGACAAGCCCTTGGTGGCTGCTCTAGCCAGTGTCATACATGATAAAGCTCTAATTGAAGACAGGTTGTCCTCTTGTTTCTGTGTGACCTATAATTACTATTTCATGTAAATCCTGTTGGCTGGTTTTTTTTTCCATCTCAAGTAGTTCCCCAAAATATCTATCAGTCTTCTCTGAATGGCAGAGCGTGGCTCTGTGCAAATCTCTGTTCTCAATGAGTATCTCTTCTCTCTGGTATCCTGATGTGTAAACGTAAGCTGTTGGTTGCCCACAGATTCTCAGTTTTATTTCCACAACTCAGTGAATGTTCTGGATTCTATCTACTTATCCTGTCCTGAACTCTAACCTGGAAACTTCTAGAAGGCCATAAGTTGTGCCAGTTATTTAGTTGGACATCTTATTTCTTCCTATCTTTGCTTACTTCCACTTATAGACTAATGCCTGATGTTTCTTTAAAAAGCACTGTTTCAATTTCATCCATGTTTTGATTATTTAAGAGTTATTCCTGTCACACCACCTGCAACAAAGGAGGAAGTTGAAACTCAAATGTTTAGAAAATTTTACCTAGAAATTAAAGGGAGAGAAATAGGTTAAAATCTATGATCTAAATTCTTCCATATTGCAATAGAAAAGATAATCAAAAAACCTGTGAAAGGAACAAAGCAAAATTGGTAACAGGTGGGAAATGAAGGAAAAAAAAAGGAAGATGAGTACAGAACAAAGACTTAAACTAGAAACAAGAGCAAACTATCTGTGATATATTAAAGTTAGGCAAGAAAAGAAATTGTCTTTATAATATCTTTGGGACCCAGAGTTACAGTAAGTTTACTAGTGAAGTAGAAGTGGATGATTGCTTATTACTGAAGTGTGATCATTTGTAGAGAATTTTCTTTCAAACACCTTTAATTGTGAACTAGAAATAGGGAAGGTGGTAGAGAACAGAATGAGATTGGCAACAAAGTTATTGTTCTTGATATTTATGAACCATGGGAAGTTAACAATTAATTACTTACCTCAGAAAATGGTCAAATGATGTGAGATTACTGAAGATAGAGCAGACAGGGTGATTCACAAGGAAGGTTTCCCAAACAGAGACAAGGCAACATTCATGTTCATGCTCAGGACACTGAGAGGCGGGAAATGCAACGCTATAGGCACAGATATCATTGTAGTTTCCAGAGGAGGGAGAAACTAAGGAATTTGGCCACTTCTAGCTTACCTGTGAAGTATGAAGTTAGTTGGCTGAAGGAATGCTAACAAGGGTGGGATAATTACATGAGGACGGCAACAAAAAAGTGAGAACAGGCAAATAAGGATGGTGAATGTAAGTGAATATAACCATTACAGGAATTAATATGGAACCTCCTCAAAAGTCTAAATCTAGAAACTCCATTTTACCTGGGAACTCTCCTCCTAGGTATCTTCCTGAAAAATTTTAAAACACTACACATACCATATTTATAGTAGCATAGCACAAAATAGCTAAATCTTGGGAAAGGGCTACACATCCATCAACAGCTGAACGGAGAAAGAAAGTGTGGTATTTGCACACATGAAGTACTACTTTCCCACAAAGAGAGATAAATGTGAGTCATTGGTAGAACCGAGTCATTTTGAGACCATAGTGCTAAGTGAAATCAGAGATACAAGCTTAAATATTAGATGCTTTCTCTTGTATGAGAAACTCAAAATATAAATAAGAAGCAAACATTAAAAAAGTAGATACTAGAAGATAGGGAGATAGTTTTCAAATGGGAACAGAGAGTCAAGAGATGAAAGAAAGTGGATAAAAGGGTGGAGAAAGGGAGGAAAAATGAAGATGTGTTCTGTGCATGTCCCCCCTTCCCACAGGCAATGTAATCACTGTGTAGTACAAACATACATGAATAAAAAAAGTGGAGAAGAAAAGAATGAAGCACTGGATTGTAAGATTTTACATCATAGAGGACTCAACGGTGAGCACTGCTGGTGTCTGACATTAGGTATGGCTCAAGGCTGATGTAGGCTGAGGATATCCTCATCATGTAAAGCAGAGCTAAGCTATTAGGTTCCTTGTTCAAACAGCCTGTGAGGCTCCCAGAATAGCTTGCAAGATCTAAAGGAAGAGGAGTGAGAGATTGTTGCCAGATGCTCAGAAGCACCCAAGGGAGTCGTGAAAGTCAACTAGATGGGATGGGGACACATCTAGGAAATTAGTAAGGCTTATTTGTGGGTGGGTCAGAGAGGGTGTTGCCAGAGAGGACAGGCATGTGCGACAGCAAGCAGGAGGCTTTACCTCAATGTGGGTGACACCACCTGATGAGCTTGGGCCCTTGATGAAACAAGTGAAAGAAAGAAGAATCCAGCCGGTACAGGATCTCTAGGGTTCTTTCCCCGTCTCTCTAATTCTGGGCTGCCCTTTCCATCTCTCCACGGGCCTAGAAACAGTGGAGTCAGTGGCCATGAACTGAATCTCTTGAAATCATTAGACAAAGCAAAGCTTTCCTCCTTTAAACTACTGATGTCAGGTGTTTTGTGTGGTGTCTATGAGTGAGGAAAGATAATGACAAGGTAGTGTCCAGAGAACAGAAGCAAAAAAATAGCTGATAAAAACTAGAAGGCAGAGTTGGGGATATAGTTCAGTAGCACAAGTCCCTGCCTGGTAAGTGTAAGGTAATGAGTTTGACTCCTAGCACACAATAAAAGACAAAAGACTGGAAGGCATGTTCCCATCCACGCTTTCAATATTAAGCATGTGGAGAATGAGAGAATACGCATATTACCGTGAAGATAAAAGAAAGTCCTTGAAGTCTTTCCACCTAATTTCACATATTTTATGTATATAGTTAATTATTCCCATTTCAAAAGTATTTTCTAATTTTGTCTCTAAATTCTAGGGAGCACCTCATTTAATTACATCACACAGAGAACCCTAATAGGCCACCCACAGAAGTGGGAGGGAAGGCCTTAGTCACATTAGGCAGTGAGTGTAGCGGGACAGCAGTTAGGGTAACCAGTGCAAATCTCCCCGCAGATGGACTCCAAACTCAGGGTTAGGCTGCTGGGAGCCAGGTGTCAGGCATGCACACGGATGCAAGTGCATACTATCACGCCACTCTCATCCTGAGGGCGTTATATTTGATCTTGACTCACAAATATAACTTTTTAAAAAGATAGTATGCAAATTTAAACAAAATACCATCACCCTCACACTTGAAATTCCAGGGAGGCACATCCTAAATGCTAGAAATTACCACTTCCTCAACTGCCCCAGAATGCAGCTAAGTTTGACTTGAATCTGTGACTTGCCAGTGAGGCTCGCAGAACCATAGCACATGCCTCTGTTCACTGTGAACCCCTCTTCATTTGGACTGATTATCAGTTTCTCTTCCTACTGCTGGTCCACACAGTTACTACCCATGGTGGAGGGTGGGAACTGACATGCCAATGCTGTGGAGGAATGGGATGGGTTTAGTGAGATCTAGTAGTAGGTTGCCAGTAGGCACCGTGGCACATGCCAAAGGACATTTATACGGGAGAAACTTCCACCCATGCCTGACCTAGCTTTCAGTCTAGCAGAGGTCAAATGTTCTTGGGAGCTGCAAGTCTACCTAGGATGTGCCCTGGCTTCGCTTCCCTGTTCTCTGTGAAGTATACTGTGTTTGTCTTGAAGCTGAAAGATTGCAGTATGCAGCATGTGATGGTCCAGGCAAGCTCCTACTCACAGAAGGGTGCTTAGTTATCAAAGAGTATCTGTAATGGCCCCACAGGTATTTCCCAGCAAAAGAAATGTGATGTTAAATAGCAAATTAAAAGCGTGTATTTCATCTTTAGAGAGACCACAGAAGAAACAAGTTTTAATACTATTGCATGTTCCTTGGTATTTGATTTTCTTTTTTTTAATTTGAGACAGGGTCGCACTGTGCAGTTCAGGTTAGCCTCGAACTCAAAACGATCCTCCTGCCTCAGCCTCCAGAGTGTTGGGATTATAGGCGTGTGCCACCACACCGGCTTCCTTGCTATCTGAAAAACGAGTGTGCTATGCTGTCATTTTGCGTTGAGCCCCACAAAGTATTCATGCTGGCAGCAGGATTTTAATAGAGAAGGCTTCTTACGTGCATTATGTAAATTCTGCAGAAAGTTTACCACACCACTCTTCTTCCACTGGTAAACTACCTCTCCCTCCCTACTACACGTGTAGTTCTGTATCTGCTATTTCTGACAGTATAAGTGCTGGAGACTTTGTAGTATCACAAATTTATAGTTTGTTTTAAAACCTGGTAGAACTAGTCTCAGAAAAGGCATTTCTAATGAGAATTCTAATAAAATTCCCTTATCTCTTAATTTGAGTTTCAATCCACCAAAATAGGCCCCAAAGCATCACTGTAATTTGTGAGTTTTCCTCTTCCTCAAATATCTACTAATTGTAAGATAATAGTAAATGAATGAGTCAGCTTCACTTTGATGTCTGATCTCATTTAAATTTACAAAAATATTTATGTGGTAAGAATTACCATTGTTCATCCTTTATATAGGAGAGAACTAACTAAAATGTTTATACAATGTTCCCTTCTATGAAATGTGGTAGAGTCGGGCTTGCATATGGCAACATAGCAATAGACAAACTGTCTGGTTATTTACACACAACTTACAGACAATGCTTCACTTGTGATTCATCCTAAGATTTTAAAACCTCTTTTACACCAAAAATTTTATTTCAAGAATAAAAATTCTATGGATCTTCTAAAATAATACCTTAACAACATTACTGAAATGTAAGTGTCAAAACATGTATGTATTTAAGGTTATAGTGTATAATTTGACATACATAAGCATCATATGGTGATCAAAATCAGGTTAGCACATTTGTTACTGCTCAATCAAATTAATACATCTGTCACTCACATGTGTGTACACATGTGTGTGTGGGGGTGAGGATACTTAAAATCTACTCATTAAATTTCAAGCAAATCAGTCTAACGATGTAGCTCAGGGATAGACCATCTGCGTAGCACATGTAAGGTCATGATTTTGATCCCCATAACATGAGAGAGAAAGTCCAACCAAACAAAACAGTACCAGTATATCACTAACTATAGCCACTACGATAAATGCTAGATTGTCACACTTATTCCACTTATACCTGGAAGTTTTTATTCTTCTCAAATATGACTTAATATAAATTGTTCTAATATATGGGAAAAAGCTTTCACCATTTCTATAATAAACTTTAAAGTAATTTTCAATAAGTTTAGATATTTATGTAAGATGGAACATGGTATTAAACATCAGCTATATCTTGAAATGATTTTTTTCACAGTGGCCTTGAAATTGCATGCTAGGTATTTTCCTTTAATAAAATAGTCTATTATCATGTTTTAAGCAAATTTATTAGATTAAAAGTATATTTTATGTAGTGAATGTCTTTTAAAAGTAGATTTTAATACCTAAGATATGCAATCATTCTGGTTACCCAGCAGGGGATAACTGCACACAGACAATGTGGTGTATATCCACAATGGAATATTATTCAACCACAAAGCAAATGAAAACCTGCTGCAAAACTGACAGGACTGGAGAACATCCTGGTTAGTGAAATACACTGGAGACAGAAAAACAAGAACTGTGTGTTTCTCTTTTCTTTCACAAGTGGGTGCTAAGACATCAAGCTGAAGCTAAAGTAATGATTATTAGAGGTTGGGAAGGACATGTTGGCAGAAGTAGCAAAATGAAGATTGGATTTGAGGAGTGCACGCTGTATTCACCATGCAAATACCCCGAACCTCATCAATACGTGTAACTATGAATGCTAATTACATTTTTTAAAGATTGAATTTGCAATTCAAAGCCTGGATGAAATAAGAAACCAGTTTGTTCACCCCTGAAATAATATAACTGAGCATTTATTCACAGATTAACAAAAGCATCATCTTACTTTACACAAAGAACATTTTCTTTGCTTTTGTCTCTTCAATTTGCCAGGATTATGGTTGTTTTCTTTGTTTCCTATGAAGGTCCTCAATATTTGGCAAAAAATAGAAGTACCCTAAATTTGTCTCAATAAATGTGATCAAACAAAAGAGAAGGATAAACTTCTGAAGATATGCAAAGGGGGAAAGTCATCTTTCTATGAAAGAAAATTTTGTTTCAGTAATTGTACTGTTAATTCGCTTTAGAATGTATACTGCCAAGTCAGAAAAGGAGAAAATCTTAAAGGATAATTACTGAATCAGAAAGACAGGTCAGATCAAGGGAATATTGTTTAAAGGGCTAAAGATAGCCCTTCATAGTAGTTTTACCTTGCTTCAAGATCTATTGCTTATATGTTCAGGAAAAAAATAGCACTCTAAAGGGGGCAGTAATGGTTCCAGATGCAGACTTTATACTGTACATATGCTGTCTTTTCCCGTCTTTCTGCACACACGTTTTGCTTATTGATACGCTCTCGACTAAGTGGTACACCTTCTTCCCATGAATAACGAACACAGGAATAAGTGCAAGAAATAAATATGGACTGCTGTAAACAGACACTTCTGTTTCACTACTACTGTTTTATTAACAAATTACTACCATTAAAGAGATTATGAGGCTGTAAAAAGCAACCCAGAATGAAACAGTCCAGTCCTAAATTTCACCGTGTAATGAATGTAAGGGACTCGCCTGCAGTAGGTTCAGTTCCTTTCGTAATGCATCAGCCTATTTCTTATCTTCAGTTTGGAGTGTCCTCTGGTGAGGAAAGACTTGTGGATCTCCTTCACTCCAGGAAAAGGATGTTGTCAATTAAGTGAGGATCACCTGCTAAATTTCGAGAAAACTGTCCTGTGTGTTATCATCCTCACATTGGAATAATCTGTGCAAAGCTTCATCTCCCCTACCCTCGTTATTCTGTAATCCCATAATTTATGACCAATCAGTAAACTTTTCAACAGTCATCAGTCTCAACTTATCCAAGCATGATTTTTATCTTAAACCAGTAATTACCTTTTGAGTATAGAAATTTTAATCTTCTAAATTTTTATCAGGGTGGGGATTCCCAAAGAGTTCTGTTTCAAGCACTGTTAAGTGAAAGAAACTAAATATGGAAAGGGGCTCTTGCGTTTCAGAGCTTACAGATATGGGGTAGTATGAGGTTATATAAGTTTTCTTAGGATATACTGGTCAGAAGTGGTGATAGTTGCCTGTTTTCACTGTTGAACTCCAAAAAAAAAAAAAAATGTCGATGACATTAAACAAATTCCAGATGTGATTTTGGAGTGAGCCAGGCCTGGAGAAACCAAAGCTCTTATAGTCACAGTGGTTAAAGAAACTTGTTACTGCAGGACGAAGGCTGGGTGAAGCTCGGGAAAATGGGAACTAAATTGAATGGGCATTCACTGCACTGAGGTTAGCTATACACAGTGGTGTCTTGATTTATGAACTTAATTCATTCCATGGTTGGGGAAAGATGGCCACAGTTGTATGTGTCACCTGATGCTGACTTAGTGAACCGAAGCAATTTTTGGCCAAATGTATCTGTTCACAAGCAGAACTATTTCTGAATGGAGATATTAGTGTAGTGGAAACATTTGAATTTAAATCTCTGTGTCCTTCAAAAACCCTCATACTGTTGTGTTACATCTTCCTTTGCTATGTAGAATTAATAAACCTAAAAAACCTTCCATGTGTCAATATTTTGCACACTAACTTAAGAACAAATGTAAATCCTATAAAATGCAAATAGAACTTTTAAAACTTCATTGTTTACAAGTTGGAGGATTGGTGTATATTTCCAAACTAATGCACACATTGGTTTTCATTCAACACCGATGAGAATTATTTTAGAAATTATTTTTCTAAATATTCATTTGCTTCAGATAATGGAAATTTTACTGCTTACTTGATTGTCCATCTTCTTTCCCAAAATGTATCATTATCCAAAATGAGTCATTACAAAGTCTGCTTAACAATCCTTCAAAATATATAAAATGTGGGGCATCACAAAAAACTTCCACAGCTGTAAGCATTATTCTACGCTCTACTTTTCCTTATCTGTTATATGCATCTAAGTTTTAGGAGTTTTCTTTGAATGCTTTTATTTCATTTAGTAATAATAATTTCTTTTCCATTATTTCATCTCTTAACTACAAGTAAGCTTGATATTCACTTGCATTTTACTTAGTTTTATGTTAGTTTTTTCATTTTATAAATGTGATTTTATCTGAAATTTACTTTCCTGTTTGAGACAAGAAGAAACATCCAACTTGAACTTTTATAACAGAGAATATTTTCATCAACACCATCTTTTGGATAATGAACTTTGTCCTAGCTATCTTTCTTGTTGCTGAGACAAAATACCCAATATCCAAAGTTAAAGGAGGAAAGGTTTATTTAGGGTCACAATTTGTAGAGGTTTCAGTCCGTAGTTGGCTGACTCCACGGCAGAGGAGTATCACAGAGGAGAAATAGTACTGAGCAGTGCGGGGCAAGCAGAAGGTGGCCAGCAATGAAGTAGCAAGTAGTCACCAGCAGCAGCGGGCCTCTTTCTGTGCCTTATATGCCATCCCAACCAAGGGCAGGCCGCTCACACCTAGGGTGGGGCCCCTTAACCCTAGGACCACGCCGTTAATCCCATCATCGCACACTTGCCATCCAGTCATCTCCAAAATGGCGCGCCTATCACTGCATGAGGCTTTGGGGTCGGGGAGACCTCTTCGTATTTCTTATTGTTTTCATAATGATGAGTTTTGCCAGCTCCAAAAAATGGGAGATTATTGTGTGTTATGTTGTGCAATTATTTATATGTAGTTTGCTCATTCTCTATCCCTAGAAATGTTTAGGAAATTTATCAGTTAAACCCTATAGAAGACCCTGGCTAACCTCCTCAACTCCATTTCAAGAGAAATGTTTAATAACGGCTCATAAATCAGGTCAATTTATATTTATCTGTGCATATATACCTTCTTCTGAGACTTAATATATTTTAAAGTATTATGTATTCTCTAGCCAGTCACGGGGTCACAGGGCTGTAACCTCAGCACTTTGGGATGCTGAGGCAGAGAGGATTCCAAGTTAGATCCTTGCCTGAGCAATGTAGGAATTTACTAAGGCTCTATCTCAATATAAAAAAGGTAGAAAGCACCAGGTAAGTAGGTCAGTGTGAAGGCCTTGGGTGTATATATACAGTGTACACACACACACACACGCGCGCACACACACACACACACACACACACACACACACACACTTCTGTGTACATGTACATACATATATGTTTACATATACATATATGGTACATAAATGTATATAATGTATATATGCCACATATAACATATATACAATATCAACATACAACACATAACATATAATATATAACATACAATACATATCATGCAATATATATGTGTTCTCGCTCTTAAATATATATGTGTATATGTTTTCAAATGTACATAGTGTGAATGGAAGTTCTCGGTTTCTGTGCTCTAACTTATTGATTTCTGCTTTCAGATTACTTTTCTGTAAAATGTTTGTCTTAGTCACTTTTCTTGTTACTAGGACAAAGTACTCAACAGCAACAACATCAGGAAGGAGAGGTTTATTTCGGCCCTCAGGTTAGAGTTTTCAGCCCATAGTCCGCTGGCTCCATGGTGTGAAGGCACAGCACGGCAGCATGGCAAAGGAAAGTTGTCTGTGGCATGGCAGCCTAGGAGCAGAGAGGAAGACAGAAAGCCAGCACCAGGGAGGGACACCAACCCTTCCGGCACCCAGAAACCCACCTCCTCCAGCTTTGTCCACCTCACATCAGCAATAGCATAGATTCAGTGGATTATCTCACTTATGATTATGACACCCATGATCCAACCACCTCCTCAAAGCCTCACAGGCAAGCTCACGAGACTTTGGGGGACAGCTAAATAGAAACCGTAAGGGTTTTTGTACGCTCTTTTAAATAGCACAATTACATTTCTACTATTTTTGCTGTAATTTGTACCTTGAATTTTTTGGCATATTTGAACAGTTTTAAATGTGACATTGGCAGTTAATGTTTATTAAACAGGTTAGATTAACATTTCAATGTCTTAAGTCATAGATTATTTTAAAGGGATTTAAAATGTATATGATTGAATTAACCACATAGTTTCATTCACAATATATTACCATTTTCCTGTATTTTTATTAGCCTTTGTTTTAATGTGATGGATTTTACGTAATATAATGAACACGTGGAAAGTCAGCTTTTGGACTCAGAAGTAAACAGCCATCAGTAATTGTCTCCTGTGTGTTCTTCCTCTGCGTAGCTCCTTCGTGCTCTCTCAGGTATGTGTGTACCTGTGCGCCTATTTACAAAACCAACGAGCACATATTATAACTCAATTATTTTTAATTTCTATAAATGTAATCATTGTATCGTTTGTGATCTTCCATGCAATACAATCATAGAGCATTCATCGTGTTATTTCACATAGCAATAATTCATTTATTTTCCTTAATTGTAATATGCTGTTGAGTGATTGCAATTTATTTATTTATTTGTTTATCTTACTTATGGGATCTACAATATTTCAGAGGCTTTCCCTATTCCAAATGATGTTTTCCTGAGCCTTAACTTGCTAAATTAGTTCATGCTTCTTACTGCATTTTTGAAAGAATTTCTCTTGAATAAGTATTTGCAATTTGAACTATTGAGTTATAGAGGAAGTAAAAGGTCATTTTTATAAAACAATGCCAAACCGGCATCCTCACTGATTGTTGCAATTTATGATTCTACCAACATAATTGACTCAGCTATCCACATCATTTATGAAATTCAGTAGTCAGATTTAATTTCCACCAATTAGCAGGACTAAAATAGTATCTCATAGCTATGTTGAATTATGTTTTTATGATTAAGGAAAGTTTGAATATCACCCTCCATTTATTAAAATTTTGTATTCTCTTGCACAGTACTTGTTCATGTCTTAATATTGTTGTTACCCTATTTATTTACTTATTTATTGATTGCTCTCAAAGACTTCCCCTCATGTGTAAATGAATATTGTCTACACACACAGTGAACATTTTATGTTAGTGTGCATTCTGCTTTCACTTGCTCTAAAGTGTATTTGCATAATCTAAAGTTCTTAATTTTTGTGTAATCAAATTTTCCAACTCTTTATTTCTGTCTATTGCTTTGTTTCTCATTTAAGAAATGCACATTTTCCACCTCCTCTCATGCAATATTCACTCCATTGCTCAATAATCTCATAAGTAGAGGTCTACTAAATGATTCTCTGTTTGCATTTTTCTACCCCTGATTCTTAACATTTTTGTTTTATAAAATGCTTCTAATAAGTTTTCCTTTTTGGAGAAGTTTGAATATTTTTGGCCCCTTAAACTTATATGCAAATATTAGAAACAGCTTATTAATTTAATAAGAAGCTTGTTTGAGCTATTTTGAATCAAGACTTAGGTCCAATCAAAATATTAAGTATTCCTATGCATGAACATTAAATAGCTCTCTGATTATAAAGTCTCCAAATTAGAGTTACTCTGCATGGTAATTTTATATGAACAATGAGCTGTCATTTTATAAAGTTTATATGAATTTATAGTTAAAGTGCTAAAAATGCAGAAATATATCTATTTTAGAATTTACTGCTCATTATGTATAGTTGATACATGTAAATTTTCTTATACAATATGCCTCTATAATGTCTCTCTCTATAAATTTTTTCATATTACAAAGTTACTTACTCTACAAAAATAATCAGTCTGTATTTTGAATTCATTTGATTTTCTCAAATAAAATTGGTAACATTATTTTAAAGAACCAAAAAAAATTATTTGCCTACATTGTAGCATAATTATACTATCCTTATGTGTCATGAATTTATGGGGTATTGAGGAAAATTATTAATTAAACTATTAATGTTAACTATTATTTCTGAGCTTCATCAAAGTTTATGATTCTTTCTAGTGATATAAATCATTCTTAGGAGGAAGTAATATTTTGTTTTGAATTGTGCTGCAAACAATTTAATCTGGTTTCTTATTTTACTGTTGGTACCTCTCTATCTTTGATCAATCTTTTCTTTAATTCTTTAAGATATATTTTGCTGCTCAATAAGAAAGAACTGAGATGAAAGGAGAAAAGAAAAAGAAGGAATGGCAAAAAATATATGATAATTGTACTACTAATTTCTATTGGCTTATTGAAAGGCACAGTTAATTTTTAATTGATGGATCAATCATGTATGCCTATAACTGATAATCTGAGCAACTACTCTGAAGACAACAATAAGTAATACAACAACCACTGTTGATTTCCTATCATCTTATCTTGAAATTCTGTATCATTTTTATCTTTTTGTCTAGCTGTTGTCTTTGTTTTGGTTATTTTGGTTTTGTTCTTTTCCCTTTAAAATAAATAAATAAATAAATTTTAAAAACAAGTTGGATTGTCATCACAGGTACATTTTAGGTGTCTATCTTGACTTATTAGTGTCTTGGGAAAACTATACCTTAGATGCTTTCTATGCTGCAAGCAATTTTCTCTTTGGTCTGAACATTAGAGAACACCTTTAAGACTTTTTTTTAGTAACTTGAAATAACATATTTTATGACTTGCCAACATAACAGATTATAATTGAAATATGTGCAGCCCTGTGCCTGAGCTGTATTTTACTATCACAATGCTAGTGCACTTCCAGTTGTACTTTGCACTTCCAATTGAAAGAGAAAGGGTGTGACGTTTTCCTATAAGGACATCAGTCAGAGGCACCCTGAGTAAAGGCACTTGAAAAAAGGCTTTTTAACATCATTATGTCTCCCATTAAAATTACCACAGATGCTACCTGTTTTCCCCAAAATAAATTTCCAGAGCCTAGACACTACTTACTCACCTTAAAGGTCACATTTTAAACTTCTGCAGAAATGATATTAAAGCTTCATAGAATTTAAATCTAGCCAGGAACCAGAGAAGTGAACTAATTGGTTAAGTCTGCTCAAGGTGACAGGCTGCCGGCTGGCAGACAAAACATTTGGAAACCAGGCTGAGAAATGCTACATCTAATTTTACTTAGGATGTAAGAAGAGATCCAGAAGACTGGTCTGTTTACTGGCAATGCAACCTGCCTTCCCACACTTATCCTCAGACCACTGGGGAGGAACAGGGCTGAGAGCAGAGGAAAAGAATTCGTCCATGCATATTGACCTCTTCCCTATAAAATTACATGAGCAGAACATGTGAAGTTTTATACAGAGAAAGGTCGTATTTTGTCACCAGGCAAAGACTGTTGTTTAAAATTTCCCTTTTATATAAAGAAAGCCAACACTTAACACTCTAAATTATAACACACCACATTTTTCAAATTTAACATCCTAGTAGAGAGTTCAAATGTTCAGAGGGATATTTCTTTCAAAAGTGCATGCACTGTGCTCACAAACATGTTTTGTTTTCTCTGCGTGTGGAATAAGGACAGATTGCAGGTAGAGGGAAGCAAAAAGTGTTAGTGGCTTAACAAGGCTCATCTAGATGTTTCCAGAAAATCTCTGCATGTAAACAGACAATGGTAATCCTCTGACCTCGCCACCTATTTACGTTTATGCTCTGATTAGCAGGTTCATTCATTAATGGAATTGTGTGGCCTCTAGTGGTACATGGAAAATTCATACAATGAAAATATCAGAAGCTTTCACAGTTCTATCTACCAAGAATGAAAACTCTAAAAGATGTTATGTATTAACTTAAAACAGTAAAATGTGCATTACTTTGATTTAATACAATGCTCTTATTTAGCATCCTAGTCTTTGATATCTCACTTGTTTCAAAGTTGTTATGAACTCTACACATACATTTATAAGAAAATCACATGTAAATAAACATTCTCATTTTTCTTCAGGCTGTTTCTTATATTTTTCCCAGAGATTAATGTCAATATTTGACATTTGCAAGAACATATTTTCCAAAACTTAGTTTTTGTTTTTGTTTTTTGTTTTTTCAATACAGTGTATTGCTATGCAGCTCAGGCTGTCCTTGAACTCACTATGTACTCCAAGATGGCCTCACATTCATGACAATCCTCCTGCCTTAGCCTCCTAAATGCTAGAATTACTAGCAATTGTTTTTAATAGAATAAAATAAAACTTTAAAATTTCCCTTAGCAGTGTTCTAGGAATTTCATCCTTAAAACAAAATAAAAATGTAATTAAAAATATATTTTTTCTAGATCACTTAACTTTTACACTCAGTTCTGAAGCAGGTACAAATTATAACAATAGATCAGACAGAATTAATAAGCTAATCAACAGATGACAAAATTAATATTTCTATATATTATTCAATTTGAACAACTGCCATTTGGTCTTGGTCCATAGTCACTGCATGTTGAAAGTCCTTGACTATCAGAGTAATTAAACTTACGAACCAATTTACTGATGCATTTGTCAAGAAATATTGGAGTTGATAGTTCATAACTTGAAAGTATAATACTGTTTCAATTTCATCTTACATTTTAGTCAATTTGATCTACTCCTTATTTTGACAGAAAAAAAAAATATGGTATTGACTCTAAAGGAGACTTCATCAAACAGGAAAAAGGCCTAACTCGCCACGAAAGGCAATTTGGCATTAGTGTCTTCTAACACATGCTGCTAAACTCAACGCAGGGATTAGTAGTGGGACTCTAAGACTGTTGCTCTATGACATTCTGTTTTCTTCTTTTAGCAAACCTAAAACACACACACAAACACATACACACACACACACACACACACACACACACACACACACACACCAGCAGACAATAATATCTTCCACAGTTAAAGTTTTTCCAAATTTATTACAAAGTACTTGTCTACTGCTCGAATTATTCACTAAACTAGAGATTTCAAAGATACTTCCTAATTCATCATGTTTATGAGGACATTTTCCCTCTTGTTTTAATGAAGGAGTTTATAACTAGAGATTAGAAGATAAAGACATTGCTGTATTTAGTGAGAAACACTAGTGATAAGAAAATACAAACTGGGTGTCTACTGATGCCTTTTGCAAGAGATAATTCAGCAGCTTTATCACACTTACATTTTATAGGGTGGCTGAAGAAAATGAACCATAGGAATGTGTGAGCTATGCACTCGCAGTTATTGGAAATGGGTTTTTTATTTAGTTGTCAACTGAGAATTCAGAAGCAAAATAAAGCCCTTTCATGGCCATCAGTGAATATGACTTTCTAAATAAGAGTAGTGAATATTGTCTACATAAACGATTCTTGTGTTAATTCATCCAAGATCTCAAAGAGCCAGAATAGCATCATTTTAATAGAATTCTGATGGCTGAACATCTACCACTGAAAAGCAACTTGTATACACACATAAAGCCATGTTGCACAAAATGCTAAAACACCATTCCTCTGAAGAAATTGACGAAGTGAGGGTGCATGCTCCTCGAAAGAACAAAATTCTTCACAGAGGCTCCAATGCTCCAATAGTGATGATTCCAAGCTGTTCAGTGGTGGGGAAATCCACCTCCATTTGGGTGGAGAACGTTTCAGGATCAATGGTATGAATAAGAAGAGTATACTTCCAGGAAAGAGTTTACACTTGGGAAATATTTAAGTCAGTAGAGAAGCTAGCTGTCATGTTTGAATTTCCATTTAAATTTATTCTATTGATCGGTATTCTTGACTATGTTACTTTTTTGATATTGTCTTATTAAATATGGGTAAAATATACAAATTGGTATAATGAATTCCCACATATGCAACTTTCAGCCTCAAACATGTTAATTTAATGTTTTCATTTTCTGTTTGTTATGATCAGGATGTAAAATTTGCTTACATAGAGGCAATATCAGCATCAGCATCATATTAGTCTTCTTACAGGGAGGCTCAGCAGTCATATTTCTATGCTACAGACAAAGCATCATCAAAAACCTCAGGTACTAGTCATTAACTTTGTTCATTAGCATTGTTATAAAGTCACAGAAAACATGCAAGTTAATTATCAACTTACTACAAAATACTAAGAATGTGGATCTCGATTTGACTTCCACTATTTAATATTTCCAATTCTTTCTTTTCCATAGGTCTGCTTAGGTATATATACACAACAAATATAGATATATGCCTTTCTGTGTTTGGTAAACCGGACATTAACAAACATAAATATACATAAATACATTATTTATATGTATTTTTACCACAGTAATTGGTCAATATCTCAAAAATATTCTTAATGTCAGGTAATTTTCATTTAGATTACAACACTGCAGGGAGTTTTCAACCAACACTCTTGAGAAGTCTGGAAATTCAGACAACCTGGTATCAGAACTTGAGAAAAACCTAGCCCATAGGTCTTAGGAGGTTCACTACAAATAGGATATGAATAACAGCATTAGTATAGTACCTACTCTAGGTTAATACACCTGTAAAACTATTTCTGTGTTTAATAATTCTCATAGGGTCAATGAAAATTTAAAGTGATTTGAAATACTTAACAAGTTTAGAGGTAATATTTCTAGAAATCAAAGATATGTTTTTCAAATTGCTATTTGATACATTATATTATATAATATCATTCTATTTTATATGAAATTTTCCATCATTTCAACACAGGGGTACCACAGGCACATATTTCACTTTTCTTCTGATGAGATCTAATGTCACATGTTTATCACAAAGAATATGGGATAGTATAAGAAAGAAAAGAGCTCAGGCCTCCTTTACAGATGGCCAAATTTGCTTCCTCATCAGAAGGAGAAATTCTAAGAGGAGGTCCTATGTTTTGAACATTATGTACACCCTAGAAGTAAACTTTTTTTTTCATTTCTAGACCTTTCTTCTTTGACAAAGTTCAGCCTGACTTTTTAAATAAGATTAATGTTTATGGTCGACATAGATTATTCTGATGTCAGTCAAGGCACTGCTCTTTCCTTGGTTACTAAACCAATATTGGTACTGGCAGATATAAAACACGTTTTCCAACACAAGCAGACAGTGAGTTCAGTTTGGAATCTGAATCCAAATTAGGTCCCGTATTAATTGCAAACGGTAAAAACCTTTGCTTTAGTTTTCTAATTAAGATTAATGATGGTAGTTTGAAGAGCTGATACCAAGACTCTGGCATTAACAGCAATCATTTTTCCACTGTGGTAAACGTGCTTTTCCTTTGAAGTACTTTTTAGTCCAAAATAGAATTGGCAAGGAGATGGTTTTGAGAAGCTCAGAAGATGCTTAAGCATTTCTTAAGAGTAAAGTGCAGATATGATGAACACACAAAAATTGCAGAACCCTGATTCTAGCAGCACGTAACCCAGACAAAACCTGCCCTGCAGAAAATACATAAAAAACAAGGGACTCCATGTTCTTAAATGAGATTCTATTGAAAGCTATAAATAACTGGTGAAAATAAATGTCCCCAATTAAAGTGCTTCTGGGTATCTGTTGATTGTGAGTGAGATGATTTACGCAGAGTGCACAGCCGGAGTGCAGACACACCATCTGGAGTCGCTAACCGAGAAACCCATAAAATCATCGATGTATTACATGACTTACTGTCAGGCCTCCCTAGAGTAGGTATCACCAGGTTCTAAGGCTTCACATTTAGACCACTTTAGAACTTGCTTAAGACAGAACAAGTTGCATTCAAAAAAGACTCCTTTTTGGATTGTGCTGTGTATTCTTTGAAAAAGGATTCTGCAGAGCTAGATGAAAGGAAATCTAGGGAAACAACAACCAGTAAGGTTTTTTTTTAATTTTCCCCCAGCTGCTTTGTCAGTTTTAGACAAGCACAGAAATTATACAGTGGATTTTGTTCCCCAGTCAGAAGCACACATCATGTCTGAAAATACACAAGTCTTTGCAAAGATGATTGCTTGGTGCCCTTAGGATTTAGAGGTGGTGGTTAACTTTTCTTTCTTTTTAAAAATTATATGAACACAAGAGAGTTTTTGTGTGCCAAGACATGCATGTTCTTTGGGCAAACAAAAGTGGAAAATTTTAGTACATTCTGCATTAATAGAAGCAAAATTGAATTTTCTTGAATTCTGTTTATGAATGGCATTATTTTTTTTTTCCGGGACCGGGGATCGAACTCAGGGCCCTATAATGGCATTATTTTTACAGCTGTGAATTGTATTGAAACATGACAATGTGGGAAAAATCCACATTCATTGAATTATCCAGCTGACTTCTGTTTTTTAAATGCATACTCATCATAAAATCAAAAGCACCAAGTTCTAACCACTTCAAGGTTTACCCTGACCCTCCTGGGGCAGTGTGTTTGTTTACATACTGAATACCCTGCGCTGCACAGGACAGGTGCCAATTCCAATAATTGATTCCTGCTTGCATGAGATATGCTCATACGCCCATGTATCTGTGTGATATCAACTATGTCTTGCATATCTTTTATTTAAAATATTGTACTCATGTTTGATGTTTGCTTCTAGTGAAGTCTAATAATAAGTTCTGGCTATTTTTTTGAATCATTTGTGTTTATTGGTAAAAATAATAACGTACAATTTTGTGCTACAATCTATCAAAACTCTTATTGTAAGTACATCAGATATAATTCTTACACTTCTCCAGAACTCAGTGACACTCACTGACAATATAAACCAGACACATTTGGACCCTGAGACTGAATAGGAAGGAAGTGCCTAAAGATAAAAGAAAAGTACAAAGAAGTGAGCAATGTTATCTTGTCAGACAGGAAAAGTCTGTGTTATGCAACGAAAAGATAAAAATTAAGTCTCCTTATTGTCAACTATTCATAATATAGAACTGATAGAACTTGAAAGAAGAAATAAAACTAAAATAAACTCCAATACTGGTCAATGATTATAATAATTCATGGGTGGTATTGACAGACTGCCTAACAGCTAATAAGCTCTCTTGTACTCAAACAGTGAGGGGAAAAGGTATTATTGTAAAAGATTTATGCACTTTCTGGACCAAACAGTATGGAACTAATTTGTTATTTATTCAAAACAAGGGGATTCAAAACCTCATTTATAATTTAGATTAGGTCTAATAGACCAAATAATTGAAAAATACAAGATAGTGAAACATCAATCAGGGTGGACGTCTATCATTGATGTCCACAGCATTATTTTTAGTGCCTAGACTTTTTATTGAAGGTATGCTACCCACAGAAAAGAGAGAAGGCCAGCACAACCGTGCAATGTGTGTTGCTGAAAGAAACACAGTCATGCAGAAAGAACTCAGAAAGAGACTAGATACTACTGTCCAGATGGTAATGGTGCAGTGTGTACTGAATGTTTTAAAATACACTGTGCACAGACAATTATTGAATAAAGTTTATAAAATTATCATTTTTATATTTCCTGTTATCTTATAAAGCCATGCAATTTCTGGTTATTTTGTATTCCAACAATTGGACTGGTAAGTGGGTAAAAATGTTAAATATTTTAGAAAACATTTCAACCTTGTTATAAACACCTTTGAAATTGGGTTTGATCTGTCAAAATGGATTATGGACATGGTTTTATTTTATTAACAAGTATGGTCCTTCCCTTCAATTACGAAGACTTTCTTCTTCCTATCCCTAAACAAAGGAAGAACTTTACACTCCTAGTTCAGTCTTTCCTAAAGGTGACCGATAATAGAGAGTCTATGAGTCATGTTCTCGCGTGTGTAGCATGTGAAGATTTTCTAGCTGCTACCCTTGAAATGAGTGATCAAAGTTTAAGGATAGTTCAGTGCTTCTCCAACGCAGGGAGCAGGGCTGCTCATGATCATTTTCAGGTGATCCCTATGAAGATGCCGTGGTCTGAATCCACTTTCCCTACAATCACTGCCAGTGCTGCTGTCTGTGTTACATTCCCCCAAGCTTTTTCAGCCCCAGCACTACAAGCGAGTTTCTGTGCAGCAGCTCAGATCACACAGCAGTGAGGAAGGGGCGTTGTTTGGGTGGCTACAGGTGGCAGCAGTGAGCCTTGCTGAGTTACAAACTCCACATTCCTTTTCTCCCAATCTCACTGTCACTGTCCACTAGTGCAAATCAAATGAATGTTCTTCAGTTTCTGAATAACACTAAAATTTCTATGCATAAATGGTTGACCTTTTACATAGTTACTTAATTGGCAAATTGACCATTAATCTATTGACTTGCTTTTTTATCAGTGTTTTTCGCTTTTAATGGGGTCTTTCTTGATAGGCATTTGCCCTTATCCAGTTTCATGCAAGACACCTGGGGTTTTCTAGTTTATTTTATTTCATTATCCAACATATTGCGAACTCCGTACTCTGTAATTTCATGTCGGCGTTAATTTCCTATTAATCCTTTAAGAAATAGCCACAAACTTATTACAGTAAGACAACACATATTTAATAGTTATCAACTTGTTGGTCTGTACATCACAAGCCAGTAAGGGTCTTACCCTGCTAAAATTGAGGATTGAACATGACTGCACTTTTTACTCTCGCTTCAGTAGGGTGGACATTTTTGGAGTTTATGCCTGTCACACCACATCACCTGAAAAATTCTGAGTTAATCTTTGTTGTGAATTTCAGTTAATCTCTGTTGGTTCTTTTGCACTCGGATCACTACAAAAAGTGGGAGTTCAGACTTGTTAGAACTGGAAGTTATTTGAGGAAAACCAGCACATAGAGAATATTTTGCAATAATTTCCAAGAAAGAAACATTAGTATTTTCATTCCCCTCATTACTAGGTATGCAACTCCAACCAGCACTTCACTCAATTCAAAATACAGAACGTTATCCATGTATTTGCAGTTATTAGGATAAGTGTACAAGGATTTCCTGTAATGTCAAGGCCTTCCTTCTCAGTGATATCTCTTTACTGTTTTTCTACCTGTTTTGTCATGATTTTTCATTTTTATTTTCTAGAAGAGCAGGGACAGATTAACAAGGCACAGATAGAGATGATATAGGGCATGACCTGGGTGGCTGACAGTTGTGTATTTGCTACAAGCTTATTATGCACAATGCACTGGAAGAAGCAGGCTCTTGTGAAATTATTACATGTATTCACTATGTGCCCTTAGCTCCTGTGATCCTTAACCAAAAAACAAAGGCTAAGACCCTGCTTGGTCTAGATTGCACCAATTAGTGAAACTATATTTAGAGACTCACTTACCTCTCTGTAAGTGTGAGTACCCTTCCTAAGGTGCCATGAAAACCTCAGTCCAAGACTCCCTACCTTGTAGCACAGGGTGGCAAGGTGGCTTTCCCCTTCCTTCACGTTCTCATAAATAAACCCCTGCTTCACACAACTTTCACTTCTGATTTCCTAACTCTCTGCCAACCCTGACTTCATTTTGCACTGAAGTTTTGCACCAGCCTTGCCCTACTCCATTCTTCACCAGAGTGATGGCAAGAACCCAGAGACAAGTTAAGAGAAGGGAAGGGGGTCATAAGGGGACTATATCTGTATCTAGATATAGCCTCTACTCAAGACAGTACATAAGATTACAGCATCTAGTGGTATTGCTGTTCTTTTAATCAGAGACTGTTCCCAAAAGAAAACAGATGTCACACTCATATCAGGATAACTTGGAGATGTTTTCATGAAGAGATTATTTACAAACATCTCACAATACCATGTGGAACTATGAGGTAATGAGATAACCCAGGGCTGGTAACAGCGGAACTGTTTTGAGTAGACAACTAGGGCTCCAACTAGATCCAAAGCAATGGTAAGAAAATATGGTGACTAGAATGTATGTGTTGAAAGTGAGTGAAGGAAAAAAAAAAAAAAGAAAGTGAATGAAGGAGGTTGTTAGAAACACAGTGCACTTCAGGGTGGGATGTGCCAACCAATGTGGAACCTGTGTTACTCATAATTGTCAACTTGATTGGAGTGAGGAACTCCTGGAAAGGAGAGTGAACCATGGAGGCAGCATACACCTCTATGCTTTATTATGTTCATAGCTGAATGTGCTGTAGGCAGGGCATGCCTGGCCAGAGAAGGTGGGCTCACTGGGGGCCTGCCTTTGGAGGTTACATCTCATGCTGGTGTTGCTCCCTTGTGCTTTCCTTCTTGGGAGCCAGAAAGTGAGGAGCGTTGCTCCACCGTGCCATTCTGCAATAATGCCCCTGCCCTGGAGCCAGCCAGCCATGGCCTGAACCTCTGAAACTGTGAGCCTAATTAAACTTCTCTTCCTTTAATGTATGGGCATCCGATCTTCAGTTGTAGCATTTGAAAAGTGGATTAGTACAATCTGGAAAGGAAAAGTCAGCAGAGTAAACACACCCCCACATAATACAACCTAGAGGAACCCAGAAAGTGCGTTGTCTCAATGCGGTAGGAAGACAGAGTATGGCTAAAACTAGCTGGGGAAAGAGCCCTCAGAAGGTCCTAGCACATGGGACAAACAGCTCTCACAACTCTGAACGTGGACTTCTGGAGAGAATTTGAACAGGTTCTTGACAGGACGACCAGGATGTGAGGCTAGCACGGGAAACACAAAAAAGCTACCCTCTTTAAATGCTTGCTATCCTACCTCTTCAGGATAGCCCACTGCACCATAGGGCATGTATTTATTTTTCTTCATCTTTCACTCAGCCCAAATTCACTGCACAGAGTTTGTTTTTCACCTACATATCTGTTTTTCCCTTACCTTTAATAAATGTGCAACTTTGCCACCATCAATGCTTGTTTTCTTTGTTGCTTTGTACCAGACAGAGAGGAACTAGAAATAACTCCTGAAAGGAGATGCCAACCACCAGAATTCGGTAACACTAATCCATTTAGATAGTCTCCTGGCTTGAACAGCAGAATGGAAATAGTAGATGGCAAACGCTGAGGGACAATGGAAGTGATCTAATACTGTTCCCTTGTAAATTTGATGTCTCAATCTATTTTCACCCTGACCTGAGCTCCCACTTTCTTGTCCTGAGTGAAATTTCAACTTTGTTTCCAGTCCAGGAGATTATTACGATACAGCACAAATAAATCAGCATCATTTTTTGAATACCAGGAATTGAACTCAGGACTTTGGACTTGCCAGGCACCACTGAGCTATATCTGCAGCCCCAGCACAAATGCATTCATTACAAATAATATTGGAAAAAATAACTTGTGAGGCTTTTCAATATAAAACATATAATAACATAGGTGTTAAATACACATCCCTTTTATTTTGGTATTTCTGTTAGCAATGTGAAGTTAAAGATTACTCACAGTATAGGCTACAGCAGGAGTAACATATCCATAAATAATTTTAGCAATAAAGATAAGATTTAAGATTAATTACTTATTTACCTAGATCTAACTTTAAGTTTTATAAATCTAGAATGTAGTTTTGAATGGAGTTGGCTTTCTTATGTGAAAAAAAAGAAAAGAGTAAAACTAGGAATAATTCAATAGGATAAAAGATGCTTTTGCCATCAACAAGGAGATTTAGTTTAAAATAGTTTCCAGAAATAGCATGAAAAAATTTATTAGTATATTGGCATTCTCATTGCTAGGAGATAGCACCAAACACCCACGAGTTGAGAAAGGTATCAGTTGGCTCCTTGTTTGAAAGAAACAGTCCGTAGTTGGCTGGCTCCAAAGCAGAGATACGGTAAATAGAAGGGCAGGGCAGAGCGAAGGTGCTTTTTCAGAGGGCCAGTGTTATGGTTGATACATTTTGTCAACTTGGAGAGTCTAGAGGTTTGGCTGAGTGACTCAGCAGGAAGCCAGGGTGCTTACTTTGTACACATCCTGAGCCTGTGGAAGAGGAGGGCATGGAGACTGTGTGAGGGCTACACGCCCCCTGGGTGGGGGTAGCCTGTTTACAATGCAAGGGAAGAGAAGAGGCTGCTTGCAGCCATTCCTCCCTTTTGCTGGTTGTTTTTGCTGTGCTCTGCTGCCATGAACTTTTGCGCTCTGCCATGTGCCACTCTGCCTCTGAGCCAGCCGAGTATGGACTGAAACCTCCACAAAGTGTAAGCTAAATAAACCTTTCCTTCCTTCTTTATGGGCGTTGGGTATTTTGTCTCAGCAATGAGAAAAAAAGTAACGAAGATAGCCAGGAAATAAGGAAGAGCAAAAGTGTTGGAGAGGAAGAGGGGAGGGGCCAGACTGAGTACCTAAAGTCCCACCTTCATGACCCCCAGACATTCCTGGAGAAACATGCTTCCCCAATTCCCTGTGTGGCACTCAAGCTTGACTAGTACAATTATTGTGCTCATTATTGTCATTTTCTACAGTTGAAACGTGATTAGTTACCCACAAATTTCTAGTAGTCCAATTAGTCAATAATTTGAATGTTGAAAACATCATCTAATTATCTTTTGCCTTGCTTATATGATTTTTTTTCTATTACTGATAGACATATTTGTTTCATGTCTGTTGATGCAGATATGCTTCCATATTTGACTAAACTGTTTCAGTATAAAATTATTGAGGAAGAACACTATGAAGCAGCCCTCAGCAGGACTTAAATTAACCAATGGGCTTTTCATGTTTACTTGTGAATCTGTCCAAGACATAGGCTCCCTGTCTGGAGATGGACAGTGGACTCAAAGTGAACTTATGTAAGTCATTAGCCCCTACTGAGGCCTGTAATGGCAGATAAAGTTGGACAGTCTCACAGGATAAGACAAAATCACAGCCAAGGACACTTGGATCCAATCTCAACTGCATGAAAACTGAAGTCTCAGGAATCTCACTCCTGAGTGGATTCATTTAATACCTTACTTGGAGAAGTCCTTGAGTGGTTCTGCCCTTCTTGAGTACTCCCCTCCCTTCTTCTGATAACTAAATAAATATAGGCCACCCAGAGAAGGTCTTGGCCTTAGTCCTGAAAGAATCTTGAATTTTGTGAGAAGGCTTTGATCCTCCTGGAGACCTAAAATCATTCCATCTGCCTCTTTTATTTAGCTTTTGCCATATACTTGTTCAGGAGATGGTGGAAATGATCAGCCTACAATAACTAAGGGACATTACTAACCTGATAAATTGTCATATTTTTATTTAATCTATGAAATATACTTTTCTTATATTATGTTTCTGTTATTAACCCTCTAACTGATCTCGCCTCTGATATCCCTTCTCATTCATAGCTCCAAGCCTGGCTTTCATCTCTCAAAAAATTTTTTGTAGTATTAGTTGCTCACTGCCTCTTGAATTAAATACAAATGCCAGGAATATTCAAGATCATTTATTCTGTGGCTTCAACTCACATTTCCAGAATAATGTCCCATTACTTCTCACACAAAGCTATCACAAGGCTATAGAGCATAGATGTGCAAACTAGAAAAAGGCCAAAACATCTGAGTGCTAACGCTGGGCAGACACAATCCCGAAGGTAAAACTTTGAGTGAAAGAACAAGGCTACATTTCTGAGAAGAAAAAAGCTTCCTTTTTCCAGGGAGACACACCCTGCACACCAGTTCCAGGGGTTTACCTTGAGAAGCACAGAGACACAACACTCCCCATCCACAGGTACAGACGCACACACTCCACATGTGTACCTGCAAGCTGTTGGGGCTTATTGAAAGGAGTCATTTTGATTCCCTAAGTGGATGTTCTGACGGGTGCTTCTCCCTCTTATTTGTACATTTGGAAACTCTCTTAAATTTCCCTCCAATTCTAACTCAATCTGGTATTTGAACTATTAATGTGTTATATGGCCAACCATATCATTGGTACTGAAAACACACAGAAAATGTAGATTTCTTATTCATGAATTTGCTCCTCATGCTCCTGACTCAATTTGGTCAGTTCTTTCCCCTCAATACCTCACTCAAGAACTCACAGTATTTTATCTGTATTTTCCTTAAGAAAGTTTCATGTGTTACTATTGCTAGTAATGTGTTTCTAAATATCTGTATTTATTTTTCTATCATGAAACTTGGAGACACCTATATATAAGTCTTGATCTCTAGAACAGGATGTAGCCTTGGCGTTTGAAGATATAAATTAAACTTAATTGATTTATTCATTGCTTACCTGTATCATTAACCAGCACATTACGACTATCACTAAATTAATGTGCACCAAAGCTGAGTGCCCTTTCTTGTCTACTCTTCCTTGAGTTACATAAAGGTTGTGTCTTTCTCCTGGAGTTCTCAACCAGCATATACTAGCATCTTTCAAACCTGTGGCAATTGTACGGCTGGAGACAGGGTGGTAGAATTATAAAGCTTTTTTGTTTCCCTTTTTGTCGTTTTTTGGCAGCTTTTCACCTAATGATATAGGCTACCTTTTACGCTCTCTAGCTTTCGTCTTCTGCTAAATTTCCCATCAGCACATGACCCAGATAGATACAGCTGTCAACATCTTCAATTTCTTCTTTCTATTTATCTTGACAGATCCCTTGATACAGTATTAATTTTATCCACTTTAGCATGGAAATGATGATTTCAAATCAGTTTAATGCTACTCCTGTACATAGATGTAGTAGGCAGCCCCAGATAAAATTGGCATGAAGAAATGGAGTCGATCCACAGCGAATGTAAAATTAGCCTAGGGATAATTACTTAAGGAAAACGTCCTAAACAAAGATATTTTGGACCCCCAAAACACCCAGAAATAAAGAAGCAAAACAACCTAGTAGATAGAACATTGAACTGCCCAGTCCAAATGTAAAATAATTCTAACCCTCATAATTGATACAATCAGGAGAAAAGCTTGATTGGAATTATTAGAAGAGGACATGAGATATAAAGACACAGACATAGCAATTTCAACAGTTTCTTTTATTTTCTTTCCTGAGGAAAAAAAAAGAAAAAATATGTTACTACTAAAGGGGTGTGAGAAAACGAAATCATGTAAGGGGCACAGAGTAGGATTTTGTGCTGATAAGCATTATTGATAATAACATATAGGACAGATTCATCACAGAAAATGCAATGAAACTGAAGGAAAAGCTCTGCCCTTACATCTTGCCTATCAGCATATGTAAGTGTGACGATTCACATCTGAACACCTTTCGTGTTTGGTGTACCTGATACCACGTTGTCCTAATTGTTTACCTTATGAGAGTACTCTTTGTTGATTATAATATAGTGACATACAGAGTATAAGAAAAATATGGTGAGCGTTTAAAGTAAAACTTTGTTGCTATAAAGGACACATTGCCATTCAGCTCCTCAAGCTACTTCCTTCCCCTGAGTCCAAGCATACTTAGCCCACCATTCTTGGAAAGGTGCCCTTTACTGTTAAAAGGATTCTGTGAAATTTAAACTTCCCCCTTAGTACTTGATCGCCCTTGTCTAGTAAAATTACCAGTGAAAGTTCAGATTACAGATCAGTTTCTTCCAGTTTTGCAAAATCTCAGATGCTGCAGATGCTTCTGGTAACACAGGAACCTTTTTTCTTTTCACATTTTGACTAGCAAGAAGCGACTAAATTTATATGTTAGTGTATTTCAGGGCCAAAGACTATAGCAGTCTCCCCTTTTCCATCCAGGAGGACTTACACCTAAGTATTCTTACATATGCCAGTGGCTTTACATAATTGGCTCCTCACTAATTATGATAATGACTGGGTTTACTGTATATGGTCTGTGAAGTGCATTACTATGATATACCTAACTTGAGTGTTTTTATCATGAAGGAATGGTGCATTTTCCAGTGATTTTTCTGTATGTACTTAGATGATAGCATGAATTTTGTCTTTTACCCTTTAATATTATATGTCATGCTTACGGACTTCCTTATGCTGAACCATGATTTCATCCTACTTCATCCTCACTTTTATTGTGTATAGTACCAGAAGTCCTAGCAAGAAATTTGAAAAAGTTAAAAGTTTTCCTATTTACAGATTGTTTTTTGTGGAAGAGTCCACAAATAAGCACTAAAAAACACTCAGTAACATTGCAGGGTACAACATTAACATACAAAACTCAATAACATTTCTACTGAGCAGCCACTTTGAAGATATCGATAGTAATGCAACAACCATTGTTAATTTCCTGCCACTTGGTCTGCTACTCTGTATTGTTTGTATTGTTCTTATGCTATTTTGTAAATGGATGTTTGTTAATGTTTCTTCCTTTATGCTAAAAATAAAATAAAAATAAAACCCTCACATGCTTGGGGCTATGGTCATAAATGTGGACATCCCAGCATATATTTGTTGATGAGGACAAACAAGTGACAGAGACCAAGGGACAAGCATCAGTTCGTGTGAGGAAGGTGCCTAAGAAGCTGCTACAGGAACTAAAGTGCATGTTTAATCCTCTTTCTTTGTACAACCAGACACAAGACACAAAAATTTAAAAAAAGCTTTATGCTTGTGTACTTCATGCAGTTCCTTTATTGCTTAATGACCTCCTGATACAGGAATGTTTTTCTCTTTCCAATACTTCTTTTACATCAGCTATAAGTCTCTCTCATTCTATTAAAAATATGCCTGTGTGGTGTGCCCAGAAAGTTTTCTCTGCTCCCCCTTAGACACAATGTTTTACCTAGGATAAGATTAATTTAGGTGAGACATTTAAAATACATTTAGATGTTCCTAGAATTGAATAAAAAAATAGCATTTGTATTCACCCATAACAAAACTAGCTGAAAAAAATAAATTAGGAAAACAATACAACTTACAATAGCTACAAAAAAATCCACTTATAAACAAATTTAAAAAAGCATGTGAAAAATCTCCCAAAAAGTAAGAAAAGAGAAAAAAGTAAGTTGCTTATACTGTTAGTGTCTCTTAGTTCATTGAAAAGAAAGGTTTGTACTAATATTGATTGGAGAAATTTTTATGTCCATTACTTGTACCCTGAGTAACTACTTTAAAGATAACAATATGCAATGTACTAACTAGTTATTCTCCTATTATTTGATAAGAGATTAATATCCAAAATATACAAGGAATGCAAATTGTTTACTTACAAAAAAACAAACAGCTATGTGAGAAATTGGGCAAAGGACTTGCATAAATATTTCCCAAAAGAAGACAAACAAATAACCAACAAATATATGCAAAAATACTGCCACCAAGTCTAAGAGAAATGGATATTAAAGCTACCAGGATATATCAACTCATATTCATTAGATCGCTTATTACCAAAAAAAAAAAAAAAAAAAAGAAACATAAGTGCAGTAAACGATTTGGAGAAATCAGAACATTTGTACGGTGTTGTTAGTGTTGTAAATTAGTACAGCACTTTAGAAACCTCAAAAAACTAAAACTAGGATTATACGTCTATTGCTAAATATATCGACCCCATTTCCGGTTATATAACCAAAGAATTTTAATCGGTATGTCTGCACTCGCATGTTCCTTGTAGCATTCTTCAGAAAAGCCGTGGTGTGAAAACAACCTGAAGGTTCATAACTGGATGAATGCATTTCAAATATCTGATCTAGGTATAGAGACATGTGATGTATATATTTCATGACATTATGTTAAGTGATATAAGTCAAGCACAAAATGACAAATTCCACATGTGTATTAAAAAAGATTGAATTCATAGAAGTAGAACAGAAAATATCCAAAGCTGGCACAAGGAGACAAAGGGGTCCTGCTGATCAACAGTTACACTTACGAGGAATTACTTTGGTGTTTTATTGTAGAGCAAGCTGACCACAGTTACTATATTGTATGCCACAAAATGGCTAGAAGTGATTTTAAATGTTCTCACCACAAAGAATTGATAGAGATGTGAAGTATTGTGTATGCTATTACACTGGTAAAAATTACATTGCACCTATTCATAATAATTATTTTTCAATAAAATGTAAAATAGAACTTTTTAAACAGAGATTTATCTCCAGTACAGCCATTAGTTTAAGAAATCCTGACTTAACGAAAGGTTAACTTGACATATTTAGATGCTCAGTTTCAAACTTGAACCCTCAGGTCGATTCCTCTTTTAGCCTCAGCCCTACTCCTAGATGAAATGACTGTCTCCCGTTGCCCTAGTGACACAGGAAGTAGTTCTGTGACACCCTCAGCACTTCCCAGTTCCACCGATACTCCTTTCATGCTTCTCTGCATCTAATATCATACCCTTGACCGGGTCGCCATGATGTCTGGGTCACTATGTCAGACTCCTGCAAGAGCCTCCTATCTCTCCACTGGTCCTTGTAGTGTCCATTCTTGTCACAGGAGTTGGAGTTACCCTTTGCATAATAAACTAGACTTTGCGTAAATACATTTACTGCTTAGCAGCCTTCCATGGGCTTTGTAAAGCTTAAAGAAAGCTCATATTCATTTTCCAACTACTTTTATAATAGAACATTCTCTGCCACTGCATGTACAATCCCACAGGTCTCCTTGCCCCTCTTAAATCTTTCCCTGCCAGACTCTTTTCCACCTCAGGTCCTTTGCAGTTGGCGTTGGCAGTCACTTCCCTACTACAGTCGCCGGCCACGTGTTTTTCCTCCAGCTCTTAACATATCCAATTTCTTGTTTATCCCTATCATTTCATCTTGCATGGAATGTCCTCAGAGGCTGTTTCTTATAACTGTACTGAAAAATACCATCCATCTCCACTTTTACCAGTGACTTCCTAACACTACACTATGCTTCTCACTTACCACAGTCTAAAATATTTATTATATTTTTTTCTTTTTCCTCTGAGCAGACATAGTGGCAGATCCAGTCCTCCCACACTAAATATTTTATCCACATTGATTTTCTATATGTGTAATGACTGCTTCCATATTATTGAATGTAGTTTACTTGAGGTCCATATTTTTGTCTCCTAGCGATTCCCAGCTACCTAAAATAATCAAGGAAACATCCACAATATTTTAAAGTAACTGGGAAAAATATTTGTTACATTTTAATAGAACAAAAGTTGTTCTTTATAATTCAGAGCACTTTTATTCTTTCATTGTTACTATAGCAATAGTTTTTCTCCCAATGAATCCTTTGTTTGCTATAAGAATAGATAACTGGATTCACTCTTTTAATTGTTCACAGAATGATGAACTCTGCAGTGGGCCCCGTGGCTGCTCCACAGTGGGTCCTGGTGGCTGCTCCGCTGTGGGCCCCGCGGCTGCTCCACTGTGGGCCCCGCGGCTGCTCCGCAGTGGGCCCTGGTGGCTGCTCTGCTGTGGGCCCCACGGCTGCTCCACAGTGGGCCCTGTGGCTGCTCTGCTGAGGGCCCCGCTGAGGGCACCTCACAGACTGGACCCGCCCCCACCCATAGCACGGCAACGGGGTGGAGCTGGGCGGTCCGCTGTGAGCATATGTGCTTTTCCACCTCCGACCATGGTAGTTTGTATACGCCCATGTATGTTATAGTATAGTCTGAGGCAGCTATATGTCTTCCCAAGGCGAGAGTCCAGGAGTATAGATAAACCCTGGAGTACAGTTATTATCACAGGGAAGATGACTGATTGAGTGGTAGGGCAATGGAGATGAGGGAGGAGAAAAACTGAATGATCAAATGGCCATCATCTGTGTAACTGAGTAACAAAGGTGAAGGTAACATTATGTAGGACAGCATCCAGAGCTAATTCTCTTCTGTGTTCTCTATAATTCTGTATTTCCTCAATTGTTTTTGTATTAACAGAAGTGAAGATAACTTTATATTATACAGCATCCAGTGCAAATTCCTTACTGTCTTCTCTGTAATTTGGTATTTCCTTTAATGTTTTTGTGTTAACTAATATGAAGATAACATTATGTAATACAACATCCAGTGGTAATTCCCTACTATATTCTGTATAATTTTGTATTTTCTGTATTGTTTATGGCTTATTCTGGTTCATATGTTTCCATTCTTTTGTCTTTAAAATAAAATTAAGAAAAAAAAGAATAGATAACTGGATTCACTCATTTAATTGTTCACAGAATGAAGAACTTTACATTAGTTTAATTTTACAGTTCATTTTCAAATGGCTCCTTTGAATTATTTATACCATTTACTTGAAGTTTAATCTCCCTCTGGGTTAAAAAATTAATGTACACCTATTCTCTTCTTTCAAAGATAGTAGTTTCCTATGTACCTCACTGACACGTTATGCTTTTCCTGACAAAAATGGTAAGCTTCAGAAATTATAGGGAAACACAGTTGTTTGTCTAAGACTCCCATAATCCTGTGATGGGGAAATTCTAGGTCCCACTAAGAACCTTTGAAATTCAACATTTAATGAATTCGCTTGTCATCATTCATTCATGCTTTCACACCATTTTTTTTTAGTACCTTCTCTATGTCATACCCTGTAGTATTTATCTGCAATAGAAGTAAGAGTGAAGACTTTGAAAACGGTTCCTATGCTCAAGGAGCTTACTGTCTGTTATGGTAGAGAGACCTCAAAGGCTACTCAAATGATGATGGAAGTGTGTGGAGAGAAACATGATTTAACCTGAGTTCCTGAGAAAATAAAAACATCAAGACAGAAGTGTCAGCAGTTAGAAGGAGAAATCTGGATGGACAGAAGCATAGAACAAAAATATGGTAAGGCAACTGCTGAGGTTATAGGTGTACACACAATGGATACCTCGGTTTACAAACTTAATTTATGATGTGGAGGAAGATGACTGCGTTTGTATTTGTGTAGGAGAGAAGGCCCTGGTCATGTTTGTCATCAGCTGAGAAGTTTGCACAGGGAAGCAACATTTTCGCTAACACTTGTTTGGGGACTGAATTGTTTGCATACAGAAGCATTAGTGAATCAAGGTATTACTGTACATACGTTAAACACCCTATTACAGAGAACATAACCAAACAAACTGAACGATAATCCCTCATTAGGAACCCACATAATTTGTTTCTATTGTCCATTTTCATTCCTCTTTCTAGAAAAAAAATACTTTAGGGAAGGACAGACATCCTCTTCTCGAAATTCACATCATCTGTGGAAGTTAACAGAAGAGAAGCTGCAAATAAATCGGTGTGACTTATTCCCTCTTTCTTTTTTCAATCGCCTTCTTAGCCTGGCTACTCCCACTGTGGCTCTTCTGGTTTCTGTTGGCTTAAATGTGCCCGCTTCCGTTCCTCAACCCCTCGCTACTTTCCTGTACATCGGTTTCGATCCTTGATATTGCTTGTATGGTTTGTGGAAAAGTGCTACATAGTGACTTGGGATTAGAGAAAATTAGTTAACATCTGTGCCTCATTTTCTACTTCCCCATCTGTAAAACTTGATGTCATAATATTTATCCACTCCTGCACAGAAGTGATATAAGACTGTATTCATGTTGGTAAGGAACATTGAGGTGCAGGGCACAGCAGAACTATGAAACACTGTTATTATTCTCTGACAGTCTGGTCAAGCTCTATAAATAATATGGTCAGGCCCTGGGAACCATATTATGGTTTATAATGACTTGCAGGTGGGCCTCAGTCAAGAACCTTGCAGCTCTCTGTCTAAAGTGTCATGTCATGAGGTTGTGTAAATGTCATCATGCCCATTTTGTGGTAGCAGCCTTTCAACTCCACCACTCTGAAAATGAAGACTTTACTTTTCCAAAACCAAGGAGAATGTACTGTGGTGAGGATGCTCACTCCATTCCGCAGTACGATTTGATTAAGTGGCTTTGGAGGTTGCAGATTAAACGATTTTCTTGTATGCTGTCATTGGAAAAAGAAGCATGTGACCACACAGGAAAGCAACATTTTTAAACAGGGCGCAGTGCAGGGACAGCTCGTGAAGCATGGCGGTGAGCATGCGCAGTCCTACGGGGTTGCAGAGGATCACGGAGGTATTTAGTACTTCTGAAGTAAAAGAATGATTTCTTTAGATTAGTGGTTAGTAAGGGATGCCTGTCTGACCCTGTGCCTCTTCATTTCTGTGTGTCATCCCCCACACACAAAATACAAGTTTTACAAATCAATATAACTTTTCCAGTCACACTTCTCTCTTTATATTCCACATGTCCAGTCCTCTCGGAGTAAACTCAACTAAACCTGACCAATTATTATAGCAATGCAAATATTATGCAAATCCAATACCTTTATGAACATAAAGAATAATTGTATGTTTAATTTGTGTTAACCACTAAATCTTTGGGTTTAATCTACTGTACTTGAATTAAAGAAAATGTGTACAACCAGGAGACTATATTCACCCAATTTTCAGTGAATTGATAAATCTACTTACAAACAATGGTTTGCTCTTATAAAACTGGGATATGCAGAGAGAAAATTGGATTTGTGAGCAGTAGCAAGAATTTTAAACTGAACCCAGCCCATAGTCCGTGGGAAAAAAATACATGCATTTGGAAGTAAAAAAGAAATAAAAATCCATAGTCATTATTTAGATATTTATTCATTGTGTTAAAATGATATTTCTCTTAGGGTAGTGGGTTAGTTTATTAAAATGCTTCTATAGCAAGAGTAAAATTACAAAATCAAAGGAATCGATTTATAAGTAGTACCTGAAAATATTGTTTTTGAATTATATTGAATGGCATGAAAAGCAGACACATCACTGAGCTCTGCATTATGTGTTACTTCACCAACCTAGGAAAACTCAGGCCTTCCTTCTGCACTTTCTATCAACTTTGAGCAAAAGTCTTATCCCTCAATTATTTTTCAAGGTAGATTTCATGAGGAAGAAATGTTCAAAAATAATCCTCCCAATGAAATTCACACTTTCAGATTCTTCTACTATAGAAATATGCGACCTTCTAATATCTAAAAAACAGAGATGACATTTATTCAGCATAAGTTAAAAAAGAAATGCAACAATTTTCTGACAAAGAGCCATGGCAAATTTTGGAATCATGTATTAGAAACAAGATGTGTAGAGTTTACCTTGTCGAACAAAGAAACATAGCCTTGAATGGGGAAGAAAACAGCAATATGTTGAACATCACAGAAGTTGGTAAAAAGATGAGTTATAGATAACTATTTATCATATTGCATGAAATACCATAAAGAATTATGAAAATGTAAAGACTAATACCTAGACTTGTATATAATCAAATGAGATACTAGCCAAAGAGAAATAGTCTTTAAAAGTATCTTATTTGTTTGCCCTAGCTCTGAAAATAAAATCTAAATACAGTTCCATAATACTTTTCCCTGTGTTTCTTCTCTGTAGTTAAAAACTACTCCTCTCCTGAGCATTATTTTAACCTAGCCTTTATCCCCTCCTATCCTTTTGTCTCAACTGTTTCAGGACCAACTTAGGAAATTGGCAAAAACTGCAGTGTATTACTGTTAGGTAAACCATGGGGAGTAATTACTCTTACATAGATCTACTAGGTGCTGAGAGAACTAAAAATCCTGGAATCTCTTTTCTGAACATCGCTTCCACAACTGATGAAAAACACAGAGTTTACAATGGGATAAACATCGCCCACTGTGCCCCTTCTAGAGCCTTCTCAGCCTGTCGGCAGCTTTTTTCACTTAAGTGGGCTTGGACCGCCTGGCTCAGCTGAGATTTCAGTGTTAGTTAATTCCTTATAATTATATCCTATAGAATGTATTTCATTAACACAGCAAGTCATTACTGAGTGCTTGCCATGCAGCAGAAATTATGCTTGTCTAGTACATGCATGTTCAAATAAACCACAGTGCTCTTACGATATTCTGATATTTGTACAAGGAGAGACACTCAACAATAATAATAATTCAGTAAGTCACATTTAATAAAAGAATATTACAGTGTGTACTTAATGGACTCTGGTTATTAAAAAGTATCTTTTTAGTTCTAACTCACCCAGTTAGTTAGTGTTTATTATCAGTCAAAATTATGAAAAAAGTTCAAATACAGTGTATACAATATAACTCAAACTTAAAAAGGAATCATCTGAAAACTTCATAAAATAATCTTGAGTAACATAATATATACATATATATATATATATATATATATATATATGGTAGTTTCATTGTGTTGACCATTCTATCATCCCTGGACTCCTGAGCTTAAGGAATACTCCTGCCTCAGCTTCTCCCTTAGCTGTAACTAAAGGCACACAAAACTGTGCTGAGCCAAGTTTATGGGTACAACAGTATTTCATTTGAAAACATTCCTTAATATTTACTTTATTTTGATGACTTTGCTTATAAAAATAGAAAGTGATGTTAGGCCCTTTAGTCCCAACTAATAAGAAAGTTGACATAGTGGGATCCAACTTTAAGGTTGCTTGGGGCAACTTAGTGAGATCCTATCTCAAAAATTAAAAGAATAATAATTTTAAAGGGTTGGGGGTGTGACTGAGGTATAGAGTGCTGTAGTATTGAAATATATAAAAGAAGTTAAAAATTTTCCTTAAATCACCCAGTAAGTCAGTGAGTTGATGCTGGTATCTTTGCTAGTTACCATTGACTTCTTTGACAAGGTCTTTGTTTTTTTAATTTTAAGACACAATCTTCATTGTTACACATTTAATAACAAGGAGATTTCAGGGATGGATGTTCTTCTTCGCTAGCTGCTGCTACCAAAGATTAAATTATAAATACAAAATACTTGCAAGATTAAACATCACTTGGTTTCTCTCATATTAGACACCAAAGTATAAATAAAGAGCAAAATAAAAATGGAAAATAAAAAGTAGGGCTACATGTCTTTCTCAAAGAGAAAAGGGATCAAGAGATGGAGCAGAGGAGAGGGCAGAAGGGAAGAAAGTGTGACAGGAGTGAAGATGTGTTCCGGAACGGGGGGCCACCCCCCAAAAGGTGTGTGAACATCGTGCAAACAAGTAATTATCATACCTTACAGACATGTAATGATAAATTAATAAAAGTAAAAGTAGTTAAGGAAAATATATCATGATGTTATAACAAATATTATATTAAACTCAATCACTCAATGTAAAGTTGAATAAATCTATGAGAATAGGAATTTTTGAATACCTATGAGTTATATTTCTTTTTTTAAAGTATTAGCACTATTAGCCGTTATATTGAAGAGTGGTTACTAGTCATTGGGAAGATTTACAAATTGCTAATCAAAAGCTATCATTAAGTCACAGAAAACATGCAATTTGAAATGCATCTGGTATCATTCAAAGGACTGTATTACAGATCAGGCCTTGATCGCCAAATAAACTCAATGTCAGAGGCCTTTAACATATTCTTGGATGCTTTGACAAGTACTTATTACACCTTTGCATTTAAGGTGGAAGTGGAGGCTTAGGAAGGAGTCTTGAATCATGAAATCTCAGGAATCATTTGCCACATAAGTCAGCAAAGTGATGCATAGTGTCTCCTGTCCTCTACGTAGATCTGGGATCATTCAGTGGCTTTATAATTTTAGCTAAAAACACCTTTGACATTAGAATCAGAATTTATACATTTAGATTCTCTGACAACGTGTTAAAACATTTGAGAATATTTAGTGAATTGATCATTGTCCTCGAATGACCTGTTTTATGCAAGCTTTCCTGAACATTTTTGCAACAGATTGTGTGTAACTAATGGTACTATGTAAATACTCAAGTTCTGGAAAATTAGCTTTCATTAAACAGAGCTTTAGTGACCTTTCTACTTGCCCACTCTCCGTGGCTCACAAGTCATCCATCCCTCTTGCTTCTGAGAGCTACAATCATGGGAGGTACTACAGGTACTGCGAAGCCAAGAATGAACCCTTTCACCACTGAAAAACAGAAAAACAAGGCCATCAGCTCAGGTATAGCAAAATATTTACTTTCAGTCATTAAGATGTAAAATTGTACAAGTTATCTGTGTCTCAAGAAGCACAAGAGTACAAGGCAGAAGTCATATAAAAATAATCTCTTCCTACTCGACCCCAGTTTATCTCCTTTTCTAAACTGCAACCTCTCTCTGTTTCTGTCTGTCTCTATGTCTCTCACTCTCTCTCTGCTACCCTCTCCTACCCTGTTTTTCAGTGATCTATTTTGCTCCCAGTCTAGCTTTATCCCCTTGGCTCTCCCTATGGTGAAGAAAAATTATCTCATCAACTAATTTAGGGAAAGAAAAACTTAATGGTTAGGGTTATTCTTATTTGATTTTCAAAAGAACATTCAAAGTACTTAAACTTTCAGTGACATCACAAGCACTTAGAATACATTTCTTAAAATTTCTGTTGAATACTCATTCTGTGTCACATTGGAAAACATTTGATACAAGTGAGCTAAAAAGACACCCTCATCTCCACCATGAAGGTAAGAGGATAAAATGGGGCATAGATGTTTATCACCAAATATCTCATTAGAAATAAGATAATTAGAAATATGAATTTTTTTGTGGAGCTAAGGAGCTGAATCAGGGAGGACCTGGAAGTCAACCATCAATGTGAAGATACACGGAGATCTGAAGACATAAGTCTCAAACGAACAAAACTGTCCACAACTCATGAACATGAAAAGGGATGTGTGGGGGGCAGTTCAGAGTATGGGAGAACTTTGTGTAGGAAGTGTTCAGAGAACAGATCATATAGGACCTCTGCAGGTACAGTGGTCACATAGGGTGTGAGGCAAACGTGATAACCACTACACTACGGAAATGGTCACATAGGGTAATCATCCAACAAAGCCATTTTGAAAGTGAAATATGTTCCTGCCAACAACAGACATCATTAGGAATGTACTGAATAACTAGACTTACTGGTGCCCTAGTCATGAGCCCTCTTAAAATATTGGGCTTTCACCTAAAAGCAGTGGAGAGCCTCTGAGTTCTTTTGTAGCACAAAAGAAGTGGTGCACACTCCTATGATTGCACTGTGGATGCTTGAGAGCAGGAATATCACTGTAGCAGTCACAGGAGATGTAATGGCAGTTTCTCAGGTAAGAGCATTAAAGGTGGTAAGAAGAGATAGAGAAGAAGACATAATGAGGACAGCCCTGTCTCCTGACTTATTTATTTATTTTTTTTTTTTTGCGGTACTGGGGATCGAACTCAGGACCCTGCGCTTGCTAGGCAGGCGCTTATTCCACTGAGCTATAACCCCAGCCCCTGTCTCCTGACTTATGATGGGCTAGATGGCGATGATTGTGTAACAGGAAAAAGAAATGAACAAGCTTTAAGTTGTAGTCATGGATGGGAAGAGGGTATTTAATTCTATTTTTGATCTTATGGAGCTTAGAATGTCTTTTAAAGAAGAAATCATGTAAACTGAGTTAAAAACGAAGTGTTTCACAGATGAGAAATCAGAGCCAGTGATATAAATCTATGAGTCATTTGCATATCAATGACAATTGAAGCTGTGCTCATAGATATTGCCTGTGGAAACTCTACATGGAAGAAAAAAGAAGAAATAATAAAACTTTAAGGAACCATGGCTTCAGAATAGATGGTTTTAGAAGGATAAAACTGCAGAGGAGGCTGAAGAAGAGTTATGTACAAGGTACACAAGAAGATAATATTAGGGACATAAAGGCAAAGTAGTTAACAAAGAAAATGTCAGTGATGATGAAAGAGTTCAAGTAAAATGATGGCTGAAAAATGGTACTTAATTTGTCTAAGTTGTAGTTAAAGGAATGGATTTGGTAGCAGTTTACCCACGTTAAGACCTTTTCCCTTTCATTTACTGTCCAGTTGTCCTATGGCAAGCCACATAAACACTACTGTCTTCCATGTTTTCATGTATAAAACTAGACTAGTGATATTATTTTTCTCAAAGTACTGCCTTCAGCAGGGCTTGTATAAGTGTGCGTTCCAGACATGCAGTGATCTGAGAGACAGTTTCAGGAGGGCTGGGAGGTCACAGACACTCTCCTCACAGTGGTCATGCATCATTGCCCTTTGCCGCTCTGCTGACATGCACAAAACAGGTGTATTATTATCACTTTAGCCTTCTCCATAATTCATTTGCAATTTTTAAAAATCTGGTGGACTTTGTAAGTATTATTGATAAATCAATAAAAAGTTAAAATATATTAATTTTATTACATCTTTATCTTTCACACTGCATAATGAAATGGGTAAATTCTGTCAAAGAATTGCACCTTTCCATGAGCCAACATTTTTCAAATGTCTAATGTGTAATGTGCCAAAATTCTATGTGGATAAAAATATCTGTTCAATGCACACAATACTCCAACAAATTAATGTGCAAAAGATAATAAAAATATATTGACTTGATTTCAGAAGCAACATAAGAAGTCATCTTTTTTTAAAAAATAGTCTTCTGGTTTCCAACTAGATATCTCAATAAAGGCAGAATTTCTTTATATATGCTTCTTAGAAAAATATCACATAACAGATTGAATGAAAAAGGAGAAATGGTAATCTAGCTATCTTCTGCTATGCCAAGCAATAAAAAGATTTTTAAAATAGTAAACATTGGTACTCTTTCCAATACATAATTTTTGTGTTGGAAAATGGTATTCCCAACTTTCATTAAAAATATTATTTATGCTAACATGTAATGCCTTTAGCATTGTTGTTAAATTAATTAGTAAGTATATATTTCAAATTATCTTCATTTTCTAACATGGAAAACATCAACAGTAACCAAATACCCATAAAAACAAAAGCTCTTTAGAATATTTAGTAATTTTAAACATAGAAAGGATCTCTGGGATGAAAATGCTTTAGAATAACTGCTTTTGGTGCTTAAATAAATTACAGTGGAACTTCAGTTCACCAATACTTTTGTTCATAAACAATTTGCTTCCCAGTCAGAAGTATTTGGCAAACTTTTGTCTTGGTTTGTGAACTCTGAATAGGATCAGGAATACGATCACCACCATCTTGTCCACACCACTACAAACACGGCTGTATTTTCTAGAATCGTGGAATAAATTAAGTTGGTGAACTGAGGTATTTTGAAAGTATAAGTTAGTTTATGTACTTAAAAATGTTTAAAATTTCTATATATGTGTTGATAAAAAGAGGTAGAAAAATAGATAATGTATAGAAAATACATAACAGGTAGTTAGGCTGTTAAGTAGATAGATAGACCCATAGAGAGGTATCAATGAAAAAACAATCACTGGTTATACAGCTAAAGTATTTTGGGCAAACATTAAGGATTGTACCTAAACTGACATACAGAGGAGAGGGGGTTGTTTTGGAAACTTCCATCACCCATAGACAAAGTAATCTTCTGCCTCTTCTATATGTAGGACTTGCACCAAAGAGCTGAGGTGTTACTCTGCTGTGTGTAGATGTGTCTTGGTCCCTTTTGCTGAGAGAAAACAGGAGGAAAAAGTCACCAAATGCTTGACAGAGCAGTGCAAAAGAAACCGAACCCTCAGTGAGAATTCCACAACGTGAGTTTATGCTTCTGAGCAGGAAAGCACACTCCTGACCCTTCCATTAGAATTTATTTATTATTTATTATTTTCACTGTGTGAGGAATTGGCTTCTTCCCTTTACCTAGTAGAATGCTTGAATGTGTGGCTTGTTCACAGCTGTCAGGCCCTACAGACAAAACTCCTCCTTCTTCTATCTAGGAGTCAAGGGTTGATCTCCTTTTCCTAAGAAAATCCATCAATAGATTGCAAAGAAACTTGGAAATATTTAAAAAGAAAAGGACTCATGGTACATGAAAAATGCATTTATGAAGGTATTTAAATATATTTACATTATGTGTCCAGTAGACTGCAACGTCAACATCCCCACATCTCTGATGAGTAAAAGTGAGGGGAAAAGACAGACAGTGGCCCTTACTTGTTTGTGGGAAGTCACTGTTTCTTTGAGAATCTACACAGAGCTATAGACACTCACCTCCAAAAGTCACACAGGGACACAATAGTTTTACATATAAGGTAGAACACTTTAGAGTCAGGAAAGATAATTTTGGAGCAAAACTGACACCTTTAATGTCATTCTCTACTACATCTAGATGAACACACTATACCGATCTCTGCTTGCCATGTACCTGAGGCTTAATAAGGAAGAAAATTGTCACTGTGGAAAAAAACACTTTTTTGGTCTAGTTCCCTCACTTTCAAAATGTGGAAATTAAAAATCTGAAGCTGTTAAAAGTTTTACTCAGAGTTGCAAAATCAGTCTTAGAACTAACTGACCCTTCTCACATTCTAATCATTACCCCCATCTGTCCTAAAAATAAGGAATTAAGTCTCCTCCACACATACAGAAGATTACTGTTCACACACAATAGAATTCTAAATCTGGGATCATACAGTACTAAAATTAGAAGACTATATGGATAAGACAGAGGGTTATTTCTTCTGAGGGAATGAACACTCTCATAGAATAAAATACACACAATTAAACAACAGCCATTTCACTATATCACAGAAAAAATCTTAGGAATACATCCTAAACAGTAAATGAGTATAGCTGTTTGGATCAGTCATTTACAAATATAATTATTTGATAATTCAAAATGCACTTGTATCAGGCAACATCATGGGAAATGGGTAACTGAGAAGAGTTTATCTGAATAGATGGGTAGTGATATGGGAAAGCAGGAAGGGTCACTGGAGAATACCAAGCCTTAGAAACCATTGTATCTAAAACTGAAGGACCAGCCTCTGGAAAGGAATGTCACAGGTGGGAGGTGTAGAGTGACTGTCCCTAGCTCATGTTCCTTTCCCTTATCTATGTCCTTTGTTGAACCTTACTTGGCATAAGCAAAGCCAGAGGGTAGTGACCTGTTGATGCAGTTCAAACTGATAACCTCTCAAGGACAGGACAAGGCAAAAAATTATGGATCTGGAGAGTTAAATGGAGAACAGCAGAAACATTCCTCGAGCACGGTGGTGCCTCCTCTCAAGCTATAGAAAACTCAGCGCCATTCCTTGACACCCAACAAGTTCTGTGCACAAAACCACATATTTCCTGATATCCTATTTCTAACAGGAGCCACTAGAGAAAGGGATCAATGGACTCCATATTCAGTGTCTGTGAATGCACCGTTAGAAATCACCTTAAGTTAGCTGATAGGCTCTAGAAGGAATACAAGAATCGCATGCTGTGTTTCAATATCTAAGTTCACCAGGCAATTCTTGGAAAGTAAAATGTGTTTCCTGAAGGGGTTGCCATATAAAGGAATAATGTTTATCAACTTTCTGTCCCAAGACACTAAGGGTCCATCTACTCTAGAAGATAAAACCGGTGAGTAAAGTAAGTGATTTAGGAGAAAGGGGAACTGTTGACTCTCAAGATTATTTCTGGCAACTTCTCAGAGACCACCTGGTTATTGATCAGCAGCTACTTCAAATAGCTTTATTCTAAGGATGCCAGTCATTCAAAACTAACATGAGAAAATCTATGTCAGAAGCTGACAGAATTATAACATCCAGTTCTGATGTTAGGAAAATGTTTGTCTAAAGGATATCCAAAGGCCCAATGAAACCAGTCATACCTAGGATAAAAGAGACAGCTCAAGAAGCCATCTGGTTATATCTGGCTCCAAAAACATCCTTAAGCCTGCAAAGCATTTTCATATTATTATCTGTCTTTCCCTTTGCCTAGTCTTGAGATCCACACTAAGGTGCAATAGAGAAGTCATCTTCACTGTTTAAATATCTCTGATGAAAATTATTCAAATGTCTGTTAGGACAAAGGAAAGCAATACTAACCTATTGATAATTCTGAAGCTGACCAGATTACCAGTAGTAGGAGATGTATGAAAGAGTTTACAGTTCATTGTACTTTGCTGTGCAGATCTCAACTCAACATAGATTTTGTTATTCAAATGGAAACATGATCCCCTTCACTGGTATTCTCCCTTTCAACTTAATAACCTCAGTAAATTGTGCAAATGGGTGCCTGATGAAGCCTATTTTTTTCTTCACAGGACTATGGACCCTGATGCATCTCTTCTAAGTGGAGTCAAATTTCTTCATCTGAGTTCCACAGGCCCCCTTGAAGCTGTATGTTTGGTGTCAGTGGAATCAGTCCTCTCTGTCGGCTGCGTTTTCCTTATGAAATATGCACCATAGTTTGAACAGCATGTTTGACACAGATTGTTCCAGCGTCGCTGAGGTTCATGTCAGCACACATGTACTTGGAGGGGAAATTGAAATGGAGAACCACCTAAGGGGGGGATTCTCCAACGTATGAATTTTTAAAACAAAGATTATTTCTCCTTTAAAACATAATTACAGCCCTGAAATTTTGGATTTTTATCTTGTTTAACAGCCATCAGAAATGATTTTTTATTTAAGAGAATTATACAAAGCATATATTTACACTTCAAAGATATCAATGGATAAAGCAATAACCACTGTTGAGATCAGGTCACCTTGTCTGTAGATCAGTTGTGATTGTACTATTTTTTATGGTAATTTGTGTCTGTTTGTTAATATGTTTTTGTGCTTTTATTTTTTAAAAAAAGCAGAATATGATCTGTCTAGCTAATGAAAAAGGAGGGCAAAAACTCATATTACTGTAGGAGAGAAATAATGGTTTTAAAGAATCTTTCAAGTATATGTCATGAATATTTCATTAAAAAGTGTAATAAAAAATTGTAATGCACACTTCCCTCACAGTCATTGCCATCATACTGTGACATGTGACTCGGGAGTGCAAGCATACACACACACACGATCAGTTTCGGCATCGCTTCTGAGCTATGGTTTTCAGAAGTAGGTTTTATAGGTTGGCGTGTCTCCTTCCTTTTGGGAGAAGAAAACAGTTATAATGTTCTAGAGAGCAGCTGACCCATCAGCCTGAGTCCTGGGATGGATGTGGTGGAGCAGAACAGCAGATTATCAGGAACAGAAGGACGTGTTGTTGTTTTAAACCAGGTACATTTTCAAGTTGTTTTACCTCGGCACAGTCTAACCTATCCCCATCAAATGTAATAAGGCCTTGAAAAAACATTGCTTAAAAAAATCACTTTTTAATCTTTTTTTTTTTCATGCCGTTGATGAGATTTTAAACAGCGTGTCTTCTTTATAATGCTTCTAAACTAGGGAATGTATCCAATCAAAAAGTCTAACAGAAATTATCCCCTCGCTCCAAAGACATTTAAAATAATTCACCCAGGGAAAATTACGTTAAATTGGCAATGGTTTTTGTTGCATATGCTTCTTATAGTACAAGCAATTTCCTATGGAGTAGCTACAAAATATTTACAAAATAGCAAAGTGTGAGATTCCCACACCCATCATTCCTAGTGTCATGTAGAACCAGAAGTCAAAACATTACATGAAGGGTGAGGTGAAATAAAGCCTAAGGGATCCAGAGCATTTGCATTCAGCATTCAGTTTTGGAAAATGATTGGAATTCATTTGTAGGAAGAAGTGAGCCATCCAAATTTGGAGATTATTTACAATATTACAGATGAAATACTTAAAGCAAATTCAGGTAGGAAAAAGCACATTTCTCTTCAATAAGAGTCCATTCAAACTTTAAAATTTATCTACAAAAAATGATGGAATGAGTTTTTAAAGGCTTTGCTCTAGACCTATCAATGATAAATAAAGCATTATTTAGTAAATGAAGATTATATACAAAAGAGTCAATTAGATAAAAGATTTAAAGCCTCTCTTGACTTTTTACAAACTAAGTGACTTCGAACAAGTTCTCTCAGTACAATGGGAGCAATAGCTAATAATCATGGGTATAAATACTTAATTGACTGGCTCCAAAGAATGAAAAACACCATACCACAGTGATATATGTGCACCCATGTTTATAGCAGCACAATTTGTAATAGCAAAACCTTGGAAATAGCCCAAATGCCCATCAACTGGGCATGAACAAAAAAGGAATGAAAAGAAAAGATGTAGACCTTTTATACAATATTCTTCAGCCATAAAAAGTGTTAACTGGAGACTTTTACAGGTAAATGGATACAACTTGAGTCCATACTCATAAGTGAAATAAATCTGATTCATATGTGTAAGCATCATAATTGTCTCCCCAATGTGAGACACTGAAAGAATGTATGTAAGATATATATATATATAATTTTTTTTTTTCCTTTTTGAGACATGGGCTCACTATGCAGTTCAGGCTGGCCTTGAGATCACTTCATAGCTCAGGCTGGTCTCAAACTCGCAACGATCCTCCTGCCTCAACCTCCTGAGTGCTGGGATTACAGGTGTGCACCACTCTGCTGAGCCAAATGTAAGATATTATAAATGTATATTAATTATGGAAATAATGTCATGTTATCTTTCCTAAGTTTTTTTTTTCCTTTTCAAAATTGTTTTAATGATTTGAGGTCTTTTGGATTTTCATATCTATTTTAGAAAAGTCTCCCAATTTAAAAAATGGAATTTTCATTAGAATTAGATTATTAGATCAGTTTTTAGTTTTTTGCCTTAAAATGTTTCTTGAAATCTTTAATTTCTCTGTAATGTTTTGTAGTTTTCTGTATATAGGTCTTTGTGATGATATTTAGCACCATTTCATATTTTAATACTCTTGTTAATGATCTGTTTTATTTTTCACCACCAAGTGGAAGTAGAGTGGCTTTTCAACAAACATTTATTTTTGAAAATCACTTAATTGAATGTGAAAAGCAGTTATGAAAACAGTAAATACAATATTATATGAGCTCACTTTATATTGATGTACATATCAATATATGGTAATTTCTAAGAATAATAATTACTAAACTACTCCTAATAATAATTACTGAAAACATTTACAGAATGAAAAATGTATTGGGGTACCCACTCTGTACCAGACTTTGTTCCAGAACCTTGAGATCTATATAGCCAACAAAACAAAGATCCCTGCACAGCCCCATGAAACATGCATTGTACAAAGGAAAACCAAGATTAGGAAGTAAAATACACAATGTGCAAGAGAGCAAGAAATCTCATGAGAAAGACCAGAGCAGGTTAGAGAATAAAGAAGAATATATGGTACTTCTGCAAATTTAAATAGGAGTCTTACAGGCCTCTCTAAAAGATGGTCAGCGAAGAGTGACCTGACAAGATAACAGGTAAATATATGTATAAGATGTCTTCTAGAAAAAAGATCCAATACAGTGCATTACGTGGCATCAGTTGAAATCTAAATAATCATCGATGGAATGAAGAACGCATGCGCACTCAGCGTCATAACGTCTCATTCACCAGTTACCGCCGCAAAACTCCTGCGCTGCCATCGGCAGGCTTACTTCACAGGGCTCTAGAATGCGGAAATGGAATGCTCAGTTAATCTTTAATATATAATTTCCTGCTGCAGGGAGAGAGCAGAATGCTGTAAATAGTCCCAGAGTAGTACGTGGGAGCATAAAGCCCTTTGCGGAGGATGCCTCATATGAGTTTCTTTGCAGTAATACGTGAAGCAGAGGCAGTTGTGAGACGAGGGTAGGAGAGAAACCTACACTGCAAATGTTACGATATCCTAGAAATCCCTTAAACGGCACGTATGGGGGAGAAAAGAACGTAAACGTGGGCTCTGGCTTTCATCTGGGTGTCAGTAGGCAGCTTTTCCTCACCTGTCAGTCGTCACATGAAACCGTAGAGAATCCCAGACTGACTCCTAAACTTACTATATACCAGGAGCTGACCTAGGCCAAGGGGAAAAAAAAATCACTGAGCATATCTTAGGTTTTGCAAGACTTCCAGAGCCCATATTATACCTCACACCTCCGTCAGTGCTAAAATGGCCAACTACCTTGTCCCACCCATCCCAACCCTCCCACCACTTGAAAACATAAAATGGATGAAAGGGTTGGTCGCCTCTGCGTGAGGGAGAAGTTCACAGGCTGTATATTTCCATTCTTTCATCCCAAATATCGGCTCAACACGAGCACTGAAAAGTCAGCGGAGGGGGCACTTCGGAGGCCAAAGGGAGCAGGCAGCACAACACGCAAAATCGATTTGCCCCCTGGGGATCTAACTCTTCTGCAACACTCATTAAAACTTAACTAAAATTTTTAAAGCGTTTAGAGAGCCCATTTAAAAACATTTTCCAATGTGACCTCACTCCAAGTGACTGTCCTCCTTGGCTAAGCTTACCAGGGAGGGAAGGGAATTTTTCTGCTGGGTTGCAAATGGTCCGATAGACAAAGGGAATAGTTAAAATGCTTTTACTGTGATAAAATTGATGGAACAAGCAGAGAGGTTCCAAAATTCCCTAATTAAGCCCTGAAATGGCTTCTGCATTCTTTTTTGAAGCCGGAGGGAATTCTCTTGAAATGAACAAATATTTCATATGGTGAAGTATTCATTAAAAGGAGCAAGAGGGAATGAGGGCAGTAACCAATATCAAGAGGGAAACATAAAATGGAAAAGGAGAGATAAATAACAAATTAAGAATCTAGAATTTTGGCAGCCTGACCAAATTGTTACCTGTTGGTCTTGGTATTCTAATTACTCTTCTCCCCATTTACTAACTGGGGGTATAATTGTCAAGTATACACAAAGTTAATACCAGAGTTAGAGTTGTCAAGGTTACAATGTTTATTTTCCTTACAATCATTTGAAAAAGTGATAATGAATATTTCATAAGAAATTTTAAAGAATAAATGACTAAGTACTTTTTAAAAGTACTTTAAATGCCCTTTGATTTTCAGGTCTAGTTCTTTTATGTTGTTTGTTTTTTGCTTTTTGTTTTTTGCTAGTACTATGGAATATAACAACCATTGGTGAGTTCCTACCATCTTGGTTAGTTAAGCTCGGTATTGTTTACAAAGGGTTTTCTTATTCTCTTTAATGGTTTGATCAATCTTGCATTCTTAAATCTGATAGTTGGAGCAACTTCATTCAAGATAACAATGTGTAATGTAACAATCTCGTTTAATTTGTATCATTTTGTTTTTAAACCCTGTATCATTTTTATTTTTTGTATGGTTTTGTTTTGTCTATGTTGTTGTTATCTTGTTATTGCTTTTTCTTTCTCTCTAAAATAAAATTTAAAAGATAAATGGAGGGCTGGGGATATAGCTCAGTGGAATAAGCGCCTGCCTAGCAAGCGCAAGGTCCTGAGTTCGATCCCCAGTACCACAAAAAAAAAAAAAAAGAAAAAAAAAATGGAACACATTTGTACAGTTTGTAAGGAACCATTTAGTCTGTTATTCTTGATCCAAAAGCATACTAATGCAACATGTACTCTGGGAGTTTATCTGCTGATGTTAATATATAGTTGTAAGAATTGATGCTTAAAACAAAACAGAGTAAAACTTAAAAACTAAAAACTAAAATTTTAGTTTTAAAAACTAAAAGAAAGTTTTATAACATTTTACTTTGAATGAAAATTTACTTGTTCTCTTTCACCTTATTTACACTCAAACAAAATTATTGTGTAATGTAAAATTTAGCTATAAAATCATTAAATACCAAAGAAAAAATGATACACAAAAATATGCCAAATATTAGCCTATGAAAAATACCCTATAAGGAACTAAACAGCCTTTTCCTCCACATCACACATAGAGCATCTCACAGATACATGCATAGAAACACACACACACACACACACACACACACACACACATACACACAACTATCATCAATAAAGTTGTAGCTTTATGGCAAACAATAGGGAGCAGTTCAATTCCAATTTATTTTGGCTGTCTTATAGGTAGGGAATATTTGAACTTGAGCAGTATTTGTTTCACCTCAGGTCCTATAGGTGGTTTTGACTTTGAGAATATATAGCAATAAACAAGCTGTCTCTAGTGACACCGTGTTTACAAAGTATCCTCTGTAAGCTTTCTAATTCCTATGATATCTTATTGGGCTTATGCTTATGCCACAATTGAATTATGTGTTACATTTTATGTCTCCAAAATAAGAAACACTGACACATGTTCATAAAAAGAGATTTCGTATTAGCAGACCTTCTTACAATGAAATAGACTTTCTATTTTTATCTGATCATGTTTTTCGTGGCCAAAACCACCCCAAACTACAAGTTAGAGCAACTATCTTGGGTGAAAAAGTTCCTCTTTGCTGTGCAACAAACTCTATCACTTTATTCATTTTCTTAAAAAATAATTCTGTCACTAAATCTATTCCCAGCAATTTTAATGTCTGACAGCTGTCATGAACTAAACACTGACTACATAAAAGTCAAAAGGCATAAGTTAGGAAAGTTTTTCACTTGGGGGTTATAGTTTAGAAGAAATTGGCAGAGAAAGTAAATTCTGCAAGCTATGTTTCACAAGGAACATGTCATTTTGGATCATTTCTGTCATAATACCTGTTGGAAGAAAGACTACACAAAGACGCACTTTTCTGGGGCAGAGTGTACAAAGATGAAGACCTGTGTCAAACAGGTTAGCAGGAAGTGTTTGACTGTGACAAAATAATATTCTTGTCAAGTTTCTCTTATTTTAAAGACACACAAAACTTTACCTTCAGAAGAAGACTGTTGAAGTTCCTTGGATAATTACACAGAGGAGAAAATACGCACTCATTTCAAAATCAGGTAACTTTTTCCTTAACATTTGACCTTCTTCATGTACATAGAAATAAGAAGCTGCTCAATTTCAGTACATATCAATTCCTTGAGCAAATACAGAATATCTTCATGGTGCCAGTATTTGTTTAACCCAGATGTATAATACCGAACTGTTAAATCAGGCGATGAATGAATCTGACAACTTAGAGTGATCAGGGACCTTGGAACATGAAGTAGCTGTATAATAACACAAAGGTATTTTAGTGTCACTACTGATCCTATGAACAGAGGTATTAATTTCATATGCAGAATTTGCTGCACAGAGTGTCTTTCTGGATCGTGACTAAGGAAAACGAACCTTTGCTGGTACGTGAGAAGATTGTTAGCACCATTGGTGCCAATTCCAGAGAAAGTTAATGTATAGAAATTAAGGAAGTGGGTCTCAGTCACTTGGGTACCGGATTAGGATATAAATGGACAGCAGAATGACTGACCTTCAAACAAGGAAGCTTTAGAAACAGTGAGAGCAGGGCATTAGAGGTAGTCAAATAAGTATGCACAATTATTTTCTGCTCACAGCAAGTACTGAAATGATAATATGCCTAATAAATCATCTTTGGACAAATAGAAAACCCTCATGTCTAATTTTAGCTTTCCACTTGTTGCAAGGAAACAATAAACATTTTACTTGTCACTAAAATTCATCAAAGACCATAGTCAATTATATCCTTAAAAATCAATAGAATGCCTTTTACCCTATAGTATATTATTGTGTGTATAAAGAACTCTATATCATAGAGTTCTAAATCTTTTTATTAAAGCTAATGATAATTTAAGAAAACTGGTGGTTGTATTTTTTTTCCTGTTATGAAATGACTCATAAATGAGATGTCAATATGATTCAGAAAGGTAAATGTCTGGATGACGCAGTATAATTTTTGCCATGCAGTTTATCAGAGAAACATAAATACAACAAATGAAATTTAATCTCCCAGAAGTAAGTCGCTCTCCTCCATGTATTGTGTGCTACTCACCTTAAGACTGAAGCACAGCCTCTACGCGTACATGAGAAGAGACTGCTCAGCCAAAGCTCCCACCCAGTGACCAAAACAAGGTGTTCTCGCAACACGGAGCTGTGTATCAAAATCAGACATCTGTAGGCAATTCTCTTGTTAGAGCCCTTGGTCAAACTTGAGCCTACTTGTCTGAAAGTTCCATGGGGGCGGGGCTGGCAGTCACAATCCTCCTGCAATTGCAGCAAGCTGAGCCATGGAACAAACGAGACAGTAAGTTAAAAAGTGCTTCTGCTTGCAATTTTATCCAAAACGTATGAATGAAGGGGACGGGGGAAAAGAACGAAATGGCGGTGATGTGAAATGGAACTGGAAGAAAGAAGACGAGTACGCTGTGGGTTACGATCGTACCTGTGATCCTCGGGCTTCTTTTTTTACCTTGAGGTAATAAATATCGTGTTATAAAACACAAGCTCCTCTGGTAACCTATGTGAATATCCTTTCTGATCTATTTCACACTATTGTTACCGGACACTCTCCCCTCTGGCTGCCAGGGCAGTCTGCTTACACAGAATTCTTCAATGATGTGTCTTAATTGGAGGTACAAGGGCAGTGGAATTTAAGATATGAAAAAAATTGATCATTTGGGAATAAAATCTCAAAATAACATTTTACTTAATAATTATTCATATGTCATTCTGATCTGGGATGCTGTTACATTAGCTGCAAGGTTTATTAAACTACATTTTAGAGGTTCCTGAAAGGCTCTTTATCCTTTAAAACATCAGTTAGCAGTTTTTCATTTCCCTGGAGACAACTGATGCCAATCCAGTGTCGCACGGGAGACAATTCCTTTTTCACATCAGATCACAAATGAGTCTAAATGTCATAAGCTGATTTCCCCATTGATCAATTAAAGTTCTGTACTTGACATGTTTTTAAAATGTATATACTTACTTTCCCATGTAATCTACGTAATAAAAACATTGTTATATTTTAAACTGAATCTACTCTTCACTTTTCATCTCAATAACATTTCTGAAAAAAATGCTTTAGAGCAAATATTTTGTACATATATTTGTGAGACTTACGTATCTTTTGGTTGTCATTGCTTGTTTTTTGTTTTTGAGACAGGATCTCACGAGGTAGCTCAGGATGGCCTGGAACTCACACAATCATCCTGCTTCAGCTTCCTGACATGTCAGCAGACTAGTGGTACTTTCTTGTAAACTCCTGAGCATAGATTTACATAACAATACATGATTACCAAAATATATTTTTCACAACTCGTAACACTCCCTTTTTTCCAAAACTAATAAGACACAAAAGCTTAATGTAATAATTCTTGAATCATTTCTTCTATTATGCTAAAAGGAAAGTTTATTTTAAAACTTTTTAATTTTCAGGCTTTTTTATTTTATTTTTGATATCCATAGGAAAAAGTTGCAAATCATACTCAGATTACAATTGCATAAGATTCATTTCACACAGAGCAGGATTGTAAAATAAGTCAGTATCTTTGGAACTAATTATAGATGGGCGCTAGATTGACCATATAATGTATTTTGTAAGGCAGGATATTTTAAAGTGAAAGAAATGCTAACAGTAATTACACTGCTATGAAAGTTGTAAAAACAGACAGAAATACAATCATTCCAGGGTGAACAAATGGTCATAAAGTAAAATGTTTGTTTGCTGTGTGTGCAGAAAACAACTATAATATAATCAGCTCTGCAAAAACCTTATGACATGAGGAACACTGAAACGTGACAAATCATTGCTTTTGCCCGAACTCAGGGCTTCTGACAGGGATACCACACTGGGACGCTGTGTAAATACACAGGAAATGACAGCACCTCCTACCTCCCCGTCAGATCCCAACACACTCTCAGTTTGAAACTGTTTTAAAGTGGAGAAGAAATCTTCATCCATTGTTTCATCCTTTCATTTTTATAATTCAGTGAGTGACAATGAAAAATGAAATGACCATCAATATTTTGATCCATGTAACTACCTCTCTGTAAAGAGAATGGGAATTACTTCCCTGGAAATTATAATTGTCATAGTATCAATTAATATTTTTAACTTTGCACCATCATTTCTTGAGAAAGAAAGTGTATCGCAATGAATAGGAAATCATCTTTGTATTTAAAGCAAATAACAGAGATTAATAGGCATTTTTAGAAATTTTTAAGATTCATTGACCATGTAATACAATCTTCACAACACTATAAATAAAATTCATTGTTTTGAACAGTGCACCTACAAAAGTCTTTCATATACATATGCAGTGGAGTAACCACAAGGTAAATTTTCTGTCACATATTTTTGACATAGTTACCTTCTGCTTCCATCTCTTCATGAACATGTGAAAAATACAAAAAAAAACACAACATTTTTAATTTCAGTTTTTATAAGCAATTCGGGCCCTTCAGTATTTTCCTGAAAATCGTATATCACTAAAATCTTGTCACTTACCTAAAAAAGCAGCATACTACAAAATTTATCAAAACAGCTGGCATGAAGTAACACAGAAGTGCCACTCTGAGCCTCACCCCATAGCTATCCCGGCAGCAAGCCTACTCCAGCAACCCTTCGGATGTTTCATCAGGCACACGCTCTGCAGGATCTGCCTGCTCTTTCCTGCAGGCTGCTGGATGAAAACACAAAGTGGTCATTTCTATCAGGAACAGGGACCAACAGGAGGGGAGGTGTCACACACCTCTCAAACTGTCCACTCTGAGCGCCAGTGACTTATGGGGAAGTGAAACTGAGGTAAAATGAGGTTTTGAAGGACTCCGTTTAACTAGGCCCAAATGCACTAAATTTAATCTTAACAACCTATTGCATGAAGTAGTTCTCATGAGCACAGTGGACTGCAAGTATGACATATATCTATAGATCTGGCCTCACAAATTCATAATAATTTCTTTCTGAGTATCTAAAGGCCAAAATGCAATTTTTGACAGAATGTATATTTAGGAATTTTTACTTCAGATAGTTGAAGAATAGATATTTATGTCTCTTATGAAGGAAAATATATCTAATAACTACTAGAAAATAGTTGCCCTAAAGCATAGGATTTTGCTTGCTTGAAGAGAGTCAGCCATGCATTACCAACAGAAGTTACCTACAGGGGGGCAGGGGAGTGTTGCACACCTTATTTCCACTTATGGTGTTTTCAAACCTTTATGATTATCCTACCTCGTTTTCTGTAAGTCTATGATTATTTTCTATAGGAAATTCATTTTCTAATATCTACAGAAGAAAGTTCACAGTACACAAGTGCCCATTCTAGAAGTCTCATCAATTTTGTTTAAGAAAAAGATGGTCATCGCCACTAGTTTTTTGTTCTGAGAACCAATGAAATATGCAATAAAAATACAAGCAGAGCCTCCACAGCAATGAAAGTATCAGTGTAGTTTATAAAAGATGAGGTACAGAGGTAGTGCAGTGTTCCATGTTTCCTAAATATATTCCAACCTGTCTACTGAAGTGGGTACTTCAGGGTACATCCTGACTATAATTTAATCACTTTGGGTAAATGAGGACCACTTACTGTAAATCTGATCATACTCTGCTTTAAAGGATTTCTGCAATCTTTTTATTTGCTGTCAGACCACTTTTGAAAATAAATTTTCCCACTGTAGACGAACCCTTAATGTCACAATGATGCTTTGCAGGGATCTTTGTGAAAGAAACTTAAGCTAATTCAAATATGAGAATTGGCAGCTTATAACATAAAACTAAGAGCATTTGAAACTTTCTGGCTCACTTGTGGGCAGCAGCAAATTTCGTATGTTGTTATAAATCACATTTTTAAGTGATAGGAGGGATTTTCATTATTTTCTTTCTGCTTTATTTTAATGTTTCTTAACTTGGGGATATTTCAAATGTGTAAAGAAAGACCAAAAACAGAATAAAGTGACATATTCTAATGATGATAATCATTTTCAACTTATGACCAACTTTATGCTTTCTGCACCCCATCTCCTCATCCCATCCTACATATTTTGAAAGAAGTCTTGGGTATTATATATTATATCCTTACGTAGGGTGAAATTCCTCTTTTGAAAAAACATGACCCCAAAATGATCATTGTTCAGAGATTTCTTAAAATCAACAAATCTCTAATGAGTGTTCAAATTGTTTTTATCCTGTAAATTCCTAAATCTTAAAATTATTCCTTGAGACGCCAAAGAAGGTCTTGCATATGGGATATGTGCTTCTTGTTTCTTTAAGTCTTTCATGTGCTTTTAAAATTTAAAATTAATTTAATTTATTTCTTTTAATTGTTTTGGTAGTGTCAGGGGTTGATCCCAGGGCCTCATGCATGACACTAAATCTCTTGTAGACATACGTTTCTCTGCCTCCTCCTCCTTCTCTCTCTCTCTCCCCTCTCTGTATCCCCTCCAGCCCTCTTTCTTTACCTGTCCCCTCTACTCCCTTTGCAATTTGTAGTTGAAGAAAGCAAATTCCTCATGTATCCAGTTTCCCATAGCCTAGGTTTTGCTGAGAGTATCCTGTCCCTTACAGCATTCTCCTATTTTCTATATTTCCCATGGACTGGAAATTGCATCTAGAAGTCTGATCCAATTCAAGTTTACTAGTTTTGCCTAAAATATTCTGTATGTGCCTTCATGAAATATTCTTCAACAGTAAAAATGTTCACATGTTGAGCAGGCTGTGGTTTAAAGTGTGAGCTCTGAACACCAAATATTTGGAATCTAATCCTGGTTTTGACTCTCTGTAAATGAATTCAGGCACATGAACTATTAATATATTCCTTTCTTCATCTACAAAATGGAACAGTAAATATATCCAGTCCAAAGGATTTCTGTAAAGACAATTCAAATAAGACTTCAGATGGTGCTTGGTCCATAATAAGCAATCATTTGATATTAGCTATTGCAATATGACCAACTAGCTAACACTAATTATAAGGAGAAATATACAAAGGAGATATAAAGTTTTCACCTATGTGGCAGCTAAATTGACAAGTCTAATAAGGCTGGATTTACAGATCAAAATGTGAATGCACTAAAAGGTTCAAATTTATAAGGGAACTGGTAAGGGAAGTTGCAGCCTTTTGCTAGTCGGTCAGTGATCAAACACTGAGACATGGCCAGAGAACAAGGAAATTGCTGCTCAAGACCTCTGTGAATTGTACTGTCCTTCTGTACATACTGTTCTTGCCTCAACCTCAGGGAATCGCCAGCATACTCTACATTGTCTCCTTTCTTAAGTGTACTTGGAGAGCATTGACTGAAGCCAAAATAGTTCTCTTACTGAGCAGCAGCAACGGGTTCATCTTATGCTTGCCCAAGAAATAATTTAATCAGAGAGTTTTCACTCTTTCAGAGACAGAGCATGCATTTATCATTCAGTCAGCAGTTTACCGAATTTCTCGGGGACCAAAGTGGATGTTCCACAGTCATAATCTTGAGAATGTCCGTTAACCAAGGAATTAGCACACGTTATGTTGTAAAATCCACAGGTTTGGAAACCATGACGCTCTAGAGTCAGATGAGCAATGGAAAGCTGGGTATTTAAGGAAACAGTCTATTAGCAAGAACTATTAGATAATGGAACGGTACTTTTCTCAAGCTCTATAAATTTCGAAAGTAAATTGGAAAACATATCAGAAGAAAATGTTTCACCTCACCAGGGGAATAAATGAAATGGTTCTCCTTCTCTTTTTTCCCATAAGCCAGTCTGCACATTAGATATATAAAATCTGCCTATCCAGACTAAGGACACAGTAAGCCTAGTATTAGGCTTTTAGTCTGGATTTCATTGGGAAAAGTTCCATTTCCAAATCCTCGACTGAAAGCTGAATAATACCAGTGTGGAAATTTGGAGCAAAATCAATTGTTCAAGTCAGATTATGAGATTTTAACTGCCATTCTAAAACTACTTATATAGCTATTCGGTGTTATTTCCACTTGCCAGATCAACACCCAAGAGTCATTTTGACATTTAAAAAAAAATCCCAATTACACATCCAACTGCCGATTTACAAAGCAAAAGGCAACCTGTGATTTTGGCTTTAAAACCGTTTGCCTTAGGGACAGATGGATGAAAGAAATTCTGACATACTGTTTAAGGGCTTGTATTCCTCCATTTCCATATCCCATTTAGAGCAGGCTGGCTTTAACACTTCAGCTTAAGTGGTATCACTTTATGAAAGATGCTTGAGTGGAGAGAGAAGGAATCCAGCTTGGGATAGTAAGTTGTAAGGAAGCCAAGAAGCTGCTGCTACAGGTAGCTCCTACGCCAACTGCCAAAGGAAAATGGCTGTGGAAAGCAAACACATTTTTTTCCCATAGGCAAATGATGAGAATTTAATTGTAATACAGTAAATGCAATGTCTGTCCTCTTACCTCTACTGAAATTCCTTTGTCATCCTTTGCATGGGGAAGGTTAATAGCTCAACCTGATTCTTCGCGCCAAGGAACTTTACCGGCCGTCGTTGGGTTAGGGTCTAATGGGCCTTCTGGGATTCTCTGACTGAATGCCTTGCTCAGTGAAGCAGGCTGCTCCTCAGAGAGACTGGAAAAGAATGTTTAGGTTGGACAGAAGGGGCTGGTGTTCCAACTGCTTCTCCACCTGCAAAAACACAACCTTTGGGCACAGTAGCAGCGCAGTTAACAGGAGCCCAGACTCCCTCACTGGGGATCTTGGGCATGAGAAAGGTGTTAAAGTAGCCAGCTCTTCTGTTTTGCCAAGGATTTTCAGGCCTTGCTGTTTTTGGCAAAATTCTGAAATATCCCACTTCTCTCACCCCAAGCTTTTCCCTTTCCATTGCTTCGGGATGCCTTTGGATATTCAAATGACTAGTCCAAACAGAAAGACAGACTTTTAGGAGGATGTGAGATTCACACTCTGTGGTTCCCCACAGGCCTCTAAACAGCACTTGGCTGCTGCAGAGGATTGAAGGAGGGACCCAGCGGCCATAAAAGGATCGAGTTGCCAACCACCTTGACCTCAGTACTGGAAAAGGACATTCTGTAAGCCCCAGTGCACTGAATCACATGGAAAGTTTTGAAACCTTACGAAGTGAAAGAGGTGCAGCTGTCACTCAGCTGACGCTGAAAGCCCATTTCCTATTTACCTAGAAAAGACTGCTATAAGACTCCTGACCAAAGTACCTTACAACTATCTTTTCTAAAATTTCACCTAAACACCTGAACCATCTACACTGGCCTAGTGTGATATAATCCTTTATCCTATACTTCACGTCTTGAAGTGTTAGTGCTGATTAGAAAACCAACACACAACTAGATGTGGGGTTTTTAAATTATGATTATATAAACATACACATATTACAAAACATGCCATTTTCACGTCCCTTTCAATGACGTTAATTACATGTATAATATGGTATAGCCATTATTACTTTTTCCAAAAACATTTCATCATTCTCAGGGAAAATAATCTGTTAAAAAATTTTGAACATGGGTTTTTTTGCTCTCATAACTGCCATAATTTTGTGTCTATATGAGGTCAGAGTAAGCATGATTAATATTCTTTCACATATGCAGTTTCAAAATGAAATAAATGAGTTTAAACTAATTATTAGAATAGTATAGAACTATTACTAATTGGACAATTATTAGTGGTACAAATATTAGTGGTACCTACAGTAGTTATGATTAGTTTTATTTAACTAGTCAGTTATTCTTGGTGCAATGTGATATTTCATTGATTAAGACAGATTCTTAGATAGTCATGCTAAAGCCTGCACAGCAGCTGCAATAATGTAAAATGAACAACTAAGTGTTAAAAATTTTAAATTACAAAGATGAATTCACAAGACCAGGGGAATTAAAGTATCACTAAAAATCTAGATCTGTAACACACTAGTTTTTTCAAAATTGTCATATCTATAATTAGATTGAAAAGCAAATTTAACACAGTGCTAAAATGGCTTAAAGGAGAATCCATAATCCGAATTTAAGGTCATGTATAATTTTATCTCATCCACTGATCAAAATTGTCCTGCCTTTCATAAAGCAAAAGTAGAGTATGGGATACAGACTGAGGCACAGCTACCTTCTCACTGTGGTGAGTTCTCGCTCATTGATTAGTAAATCTAACGAACGGTAATGACAATTTGAGAGGTAAATCCCTCCATCACATCTGAAATCTCACACATTGTATCTCCGAAGTTCACCTTTTTCTTTCATCGCTGCACACTTCAATGTCGTGGGAGGTAAGTGCATCGTTTACTTTAATCCCATTGAAATGAATGGATGAACCTAAATAACAACACAAGTCTTTTTCCATATAGTGCCATAATGCACTTTAAATTGATAGCATTTTTAGGATTAAGATGTATACATTTTGCTTCTATCACTAGTTGTCCTTTCTTTGTGTACTCTATTAATAAGAATTTAAAGTAATACTAAGTCACAGCTGCCTTCTAAAATAAGTCTTAGAGTCTTAAATGAAATTTCACTGGAGCAGCCAAGCAAGATGAATAACTATTTTGAAGGGAATCAAACTATCATTTAGTAACTACAGACTATGGTATTCTCTTTAATCACTTGACTTAGAGTGACTATCAACAAAATCAGTCTCAAAAATATTTTCATTAATTATCATGTTGACAACATTGGGATGAAAGAAGTTTGAAGTACTATTGCAAAACAAATGAATAAACATTAAATTCTTAACTTGATGCTTACTGCATGAAGCAATTAATTCATCCAACATTTCAAAATTTTAAGAGGGATATTCAAAATAGATATTGTCAAAATATTATGCATAAAAGTTATATATTTACAATGTATGGTAAGTTTCAATGGAATTTCTGAAAATACAACTGTTCTTCTAAAAATAATGTGAAACAACTTTATTATGTAATATTTAGCTATTAATGTGTTTACTTATTTTATTTAAAGCTTAACCTAATGGTTTCCTTTATAGAACTTGCTTAAAGAAGTACCAAGCAAAGGAAATCTAAAAGATGACCATCTAAAAATAACCACTGATAATGTATTAGATAATTTCTTTCCTTATTTCATTGAGAATGCTACTTACTTTTCCTAATTCAAAATTAGCAAAAATAAAGAGTGAAAATTTGCCTAAAGCAATAGCTGCAAAGTATAAAAATGAATGGAATTCATTCACAAAATCTATGGATTAAATACAATATATTCCAGTCACCTAAGTGTATCTTTGTAAATAGATCAACACATACCTTTGAGCCTATTTTTAGTGTTTATATCTGTAACCTCTTCTCTAAATATTTTAAACATCAATAGCTTTACTTTATTTTAATTAAAATACAAATAAATGCTCAGAGAAAAATCTGTAGGTGTACACAAAAGATTAGTTATAATCACTCATAACCTCATTAGCGGAAAATAATTTTATATTATGTGTATATTACCAATAGTGTGTCAACGTACATGTTGCCATTGTTCATGAAAACTTTAAAACTGGTATTTAAATATTTCAGAGTAGTGTATAAGGGCCTAATGGATAAAGAAACACCATAACTATTCTCTAGTAGCACTAGGGGTAAACCGTGCTAAAAATAAGCTTACTCCTTAATCCCAAGCACTCTCACATCCCCATACTTTTCTAACAAATTATTTCCAATCTCTTCTTTTACTCACTTTTTAGCAAGTCAGCTCTCATTTTATTCTTCATTTACACTTTTCTGGTTCTACTGAAGCCATTCTTCATTTTTGCATGGCTGCCTTTGTTTTTTGTGTCTGATCTGTGTTTTTAAGTAAGCAGAGGTCTGGTTCCCCTAAGCAATGTCATTTTCTACAAGTCTGCATGATATTCCTGAGAGAGGACCCAAATTTAGGGAAACAAGGAAGCAACTAGGCCATTAGAAATGATCAAATAATTACAACAGTGTAAAGTACCAGATTCCTAAAACTGTACTGTAAGATCACAAAGGGATCCATAAGACTGCTGACCTTTGCAGGGAGGCTGAACTACCGCTTTCAAGTTAAGCTAGGAGCATAACCAGTTTCTAAACAAGCTAAGAGTCATCCAAATAACCCCACTGTGTTATTCACCTTTCCAGCACTCTTACAAAATATCTCAGAAAATCAATTTAAAGAATAAAGATTTATAGTGGATCGTGGTTTCAGAGGTTCTAGTCCTTGGTTGCCTAGCTCCATGGCCTTCAGGACGACCGAGAGCCTTGCATCCCAGCAGAAGCTCATAGCCCAGGAAAGCTGCGCAGCTCATGGTGACCAGGATGCCAAGGGAAAGAGCTCTCATTTATACCAAAGTGCTTCTCTGAAACTCATTAAACGAAGAATCCATCAACAGGTCAATCCATTGATGAGATGGGAACCTTTAAGTTCTACCTCCCAAAGGCCTTACCCCTGAATACAGCTGGATATGGACAAAGCCTTCAGCACAGGAGATTTGGAGGAACATTTAAGATCCAAACTGGAACCTTCAGGCATAAAAATGACAGAGGAGAAACTAAGCATGCAAGTATTATTCTAAATGGTTTAAATTAGGAACCTAATGTCATAAAAAGAAGAAGATTCAGAGTTTCTGCAGGTTGAAACTTAAAAATATTGTGAGGCTCTCAACAAACAAAAGCATATTACAGAAAATTAAGTGTGGAGGCACCTACTGTTACAGAACAAATAATGAACACAGGTGAGTGAATATTTATAGGTTCAGAGGCACTTTCATTTCTTTTTAGAAATTTTGCCGCTATGATTACATAGACAGTAACTTGCCTTCATTATCCACTTAGAGTGAGGATCTGTTCACATGCAGGATGCCAAAGTGAAACTTCATTAGCTTTATGGCAAATCTGCTTCTGGTTTTAATTATATAACTTCAGGCTATCGGAACCAGATGGTGGAATCACTTTAGTGGGCAAGTTGTCCTTACTAATTTCCTCAGAAGTGTACTGTCTTAGTTTGTTTTGTGCCACTATATCAGAAAACATGAGACTGGGAATTTTATAATGAGCAGAAATTTATCTCAAGTTCTGGAGGCTGAGAAATCTGAGATCAAAGCACTGAATTTTGGTGGTAGCTTTCGTGCTTCATCATCCTACGGCAGAAGGGAAAAAGAGAGCAAGAGAAAACAAGAGAGAGAAGCAAAAGAAGGCTGAGCGCAGGCCCCCTATATCAGGAACTCAGTCTTGTAATAGTGCCCTTCGTCTACTAATGAGGGGTAATTCCTCATGACCTAATTGGCTCTCAGTGGGTCTTACTTCATTATCAGGTTGCATGAGGGATGAAGTCTCCTACACGTGTTTAGTGAAATGCCTCCAAACTCTAACATGCCCTGAATGCAATTCTTATTGACTACTACTGCAACAGTAAACAGAAACACCAAAATGACATCTAGGATCTGAAGGCAGACTTATTTATGTTGACAGGCATAGATCAGGATCATTACCAAAATATCACGTCCTTATCTTTACTGGTCTAGGGTCTATATGGGATAAGCATGCAGTAAGTACAGAAAGAGAATGGCTTGTGAATTGGGGATTCATGTATACAAAGTACATCACAGTGACCAGCTATTTCTAAGAGACAGAAGCAACCAGAACTGAAACAGGAACTATTACCTGGGTGTAGTGGTTGATTGATTATGTCAACTTGAGAAGTTTAGAAGCTTAACTAAACTTGGCTCAGCAATTGGCTCAGCAACTCTACACCCTGGGGTGTAGATGAGCCACCCTAGGGTGGGTCACCACCTAGATGATATAAAGGGAAATGAGAAAGAACAGAGGAACTTTGGCTTATTGGGAAGAGCTCTGGTCTTCACCTTCAGCTTGGACTTCGTCTCCTGGCTCTGGTGCAGGCTCTTTGGCTTCTGCCTTGGATCCTTCAGATTTCGTCGCAGACTCTTCAACCTCCTGGTACAGATTTGCATGGAACTCTGCAGTGAACTCCAGACCCTGGTCTGATTCCTTCAGTCTTCAATGTGCAGATGACCTCTGCACACTTCCTCATACAACTCTTTTCCTGACCATCATTAGCCAATCTTGTAACCTTTTTATACATTTGTACATCTTGTGTTATATCTATTTCTCTAGTAAAACCCTGACTAATACACTGGGCAACTAAGAAACAACTATACTGACTGGAGATGGCATTTTCTGCTATATTTGCCCCTTTATTAGTTTTCCTGGCAAATCTTTGCTGGACATACTACATGTGAACTTCTGAGATAAGGTATAACTAGAATCAGTAATGCTAGAGTTGTCAGTGATCTTAGCATGGGCCCTAGCCAAAGTTCCCAAGACTGAAAGACTTTTCACCAGGAGTTTGTAATTTGTTTTCCTTATTACAGGATTTCCCCCTCAGTTGACTCAGACAAGGAAGTAAAGGAGTTAATCTGATCTAAGAGAGTGTCCAATGTTTCTTTGATGTTCATAATATTTTGGACAAGTGTTTGTTTGATTGCTTTATTCTCTTGGGGCAACTGTCTATAGAGTTTAGGGAAAAAACCACAATGAGGAGGGTGGCATGGATGCAAGGACAGAAGATACTGGGAGAGCTCCCGAACCCCTGTGGCAACTGAGTAACAGTCCACAGAGGGTGTTTGCGTTGGCAGTCACAGAGTATAAGGTCTTGGCTGTGTTGTTGAGAGCAAGGAAATCTTGCCAAATGTGATTTATAGTCTTTCAGGTCAATGGAGGCCTGTTTATATTTCCTGTGACATCTAACAACAACAGGGGTCATGATGAGGTGGCATAGTTGATGGCCTGTCCCGGAGGTGAATCTTTAGCTTATACTTCTGGGAGGAGAGGTTTCAGAACATCTGGGTTGCAGCTGTCTGTCACAGGTAGATGCAGGCATCATCTTTCTCTCAGGGAACAGACAAAATTGAAAGTGTGGGGTTAAACAAGAAAGAGGCACTGGTTTGGCTCAAAGAAGATGTTCTCCAAGGCTATAAATTTGTGCCTGGCAGAAGGGGTGAGAGTCATGAATCACAGTTGACCTGTGATGGTAGCTTTTTGACAGAGGGAACTTTTGAAGGCAGAGAGTTCTGTTCCAGTTGTTTACCAGGAAAGACACAGGTCTGCTTCTGACTTTTTTAGTGACTGCAGCATCTTGGGGGCCCAATTTGGAAGAGCTCATTCTGTCCTGTCTATTCAGGCCTCACAGGGTGAAACTCATTTGTCAGGGCTGACAGTGTAATTTTTGTGCAGTCAAAATGTGGAACTCAGAAGGAATTGTTGACAGTCATCTCAGGTGGGCATTGGATGATGCCATCTGACCAGGACAAGCATGTGAGCAGAAAGCTCTGGAGGGAGGGCCTCTGTGGCTGAATGCAGGCAATGGCCGGCTGGAACCAGTTCAACTGGCTGGAAGAAGATGAGTCAGGAGCAGGGAGTGAAGCTGTAGATGTTGGCAGTGACCATGGCAGCCAAAGAGGGTGCTGAGTCAGAATTCTCAGGGAGAATGGGCCTTTTCTTTTTCTTTTTTTGTCTTTGAGATGCAGTTTGGTTTCATATTGAACTTTATAGTAACCCTTTTTCCTGCAGTCAGGTACTTGGGGTTTTGACTAATTAGTTCCCATCTCCCACTTCCTACATGTATGTTCTGTATCCTTGAACAATGGCTCAACAGACAAAGGGCTGGTGCTCCTACGAGAAAGATCATTCAGATGCCCACCTGGCCATACCCTTCACAGGAATTTAGGTGCAACTCAGCCAAGCAGGGTGCAAGGCCTCTGTTCTGCCATGCATTGTTCACCACAGAACCACAGGTGAGGGCCCAGTCATCCACTGCAAACCAGGTGCATAGTCTTGGTGCACAGGTATAGCAGCCTATTGCTTACACTTTCATCCCCTTCACTCACATATTCATTCACCACACACTCAGAAGTTACACATTCCAGACCCCTTTCCCTTGAAGGTGGCTTTAACTAACAACAGTTAATCAAGCTCTTTGGCTCAAACTGAGCAGTACCGATGTACTGACTAAATTGGGTGCCCCTGGGGTCTTACCTAAATCAGGTAGGCCAGCAGACAGGCAGACAGATGGACAGTTTGGGGTCTGATGTGAGCCACTCAAGCAACACGCCAAGAATCCTCCTCCAGACCTCTGAGGGAATTAGGGAAATCTTGACAGCACACCCTCCTGTGTGGACCTGGAGAGGTCCTTGCTCTGTCCATAAGGGCCACAATCAGTAACCAAAAAGGTTAATAACATCTGTCTTCCTGGCTAAGGTACCACATGCAACAACAAGCAGAAACACCAAAATAACACACAGGATCTGGAGGCAGATTTATTTACATTGACAAGCACTGATTTAGATCATTCACAGAATATCAGGCCATGTTCTCTGATGATTTAAGACTTATACTGGATATGAAAGGAGAAGTACAGAGGCAAAATAGCTTGTCAGTTGGAGCTTGGTTTGTACAATGTGCATCACAGTGATCAATTGTTTCTAAGAGACAGGAGCAACAAGAACTGAAACAGGAACTATTATCTGGGCAACTAAGAAACTGAAGTATACTGGCTGGGGGTGGGGACAGTTTCTGCTACACTACAACCATATAAGTTACAGAAGTATGACTGGTCAGCATAGGACTGATTAAGACTTGAATCTGAGTACTACATATAAGAAGTAGGAGAAGCTCACACTTTGACCTTGAATACTGCCTTGAATTTCTACAGAGAAACTCATTGCACTCCAAAGAGCATCAAAAAAGTATGGGAGAACAGGCACAAGAAAAACTTTCAGATGAAATTTGCTGTGTGACACACGGAGTTTTAGAGTGAGAGAATGAATTTTAACATTCACTTCATCAGGATTTCAGAGGGTCTTGTGTGTAATGTTAAGTAATATTCACTGAATTCAAGTGACAAGTTGAATAACTATGAGTTGTTTAAAATTGGTTCATTGGTGCTATGGTTTATGTTCTGATGTCCCTCCAAAGCCTCATGTTGTCATAGGACTTTTTCAGAAGTGGCTGAATCTAGAGTGTGTTATGTTGCAATTAGAGGTGTGTTATTATTAAATCAGTCCACTGGGTAGTTTGTCATACTTCTGGCTAGGATTAAGGCTGGGAGTGCTACACTCACCCTAGAAAGGGCAGCTTCACAGAATGCACGGGACAGAAACAGTCTTGCCTGGCCCTCCTCCCTTGTTGATTTTACTGTCTTGTGGGTACCATGAACTAATCTCTGCCATGCCACACTGCCTTGGAGCCAGCCATTAATGAACTGAAACCTCTACAAACTTTAGATGTTGGGCTGGGGATATAGCTCAGCAGCATATCACCCGCCTGGCAAGTGGGAAATCATGAGTTCAATTCCCAGTATTGAAAAAAAAAAAAAAAAACCTTTAGGTGTCAGGTGTTTTGTCTCAGCAACAAGGAAGGTAACCATGACAGTTAATTTGTTGTTAGGAAGAAAATGTGGCCCACAAAACGTTAATGACATCCTAAGGTCATCCAGTGAGTTAGTAGCAGAATAGTCAGAAAGCTGCTAGAGGGTGTTACAGAACCTAAGATCAGAGTAAAGAAAATTTCGTGTTTGTGAGTGGGTATGAAAGTAAGAGTGCATGCTAAATAAGAGGAACATCAAGAGGTTTCTTCCCATACAGAAAAGTCCTATAAATTTACAATGAATGCAAATGGAAGAAATTTGCCAATAATGAATTAAATGTATCAATGAAAAGAGTTCTACTCAGAGCGCTTAAGGAGGTAGCTCTGAAGAGATTTCTTGAATTTAAACCTTGGTTGCATCACCAATATCTGACTTCTAAGCATTTTGCTCAGTTTTGTGTGCTGCCTTTGTTATCAGTAAAATGGAAGTGATGGAATATAAGCCTTAGTGTTGTGGTAAGGACCCACAGGAGATTAGGGAAACGCTTTAGGACCTGGCCACGTCTTAGCTGTAGTTCTTATTGTTCTTCTCTCTGGTTCTGGTGTCACTGAGAATCCTGAGCCAGTCCCTTTTCACTTCCTTTGTACACTCGCTTTCTTTTTCTTTTAGCTAATAAAGCACAGCCAGAGGGTTCTAGCTGATCTGAAGTTCAAAGGTAATGATGTCTCTGCTGCCACAAGCTCATCACAAATCCTGTATTTGTTATGCACTCTTCCCTGGTTGTCACTCTAGCTCATTCTCACCTAACATGTTTTTTCCCATCGGTGGTTTAATTTTGAAATAATTTGTAAAAATAGTTCAATAGCCGATTGACTTTTGAGCTGGGTTCACAGAAGTGAAGCTCAAAGACTGGATAAAGAGCATGGAGAGGCAGACCTCCTGGCTGCTGCCCAGCCCTTGGTTTTTTTCTTTTATGGGAATTGTGCTATAATCTGGGAACCTCCATTCTGTGATCTTCTTTATTTTCTCTCTCTTTTTTGGGGGTCTTTCTTTCCTTTCCCCCCAATATTTCATTTGTTCTCCTTCTCATTTGAACATTTTCTTCTCATTTCCCAGTATGTACTAAACATTTTGGTCCTTTTCACACTTTCTGTTTCTCACACCAGAGAACAGTGTCGTATTTACACATGTCTCCAGTTTATTTCACTAAGGAATATGGTCTCAAGGACCACTCATTTAGCTATAAATGTCTCAAGTGTATCCAACCTAAAGGCTGAGTAATACTCCATTGTATGTACACAAAAGTCCCACATCTTCTTGATCAGTTGATGGCCACCTGGGCTGTTTCCAGGTTTTAGCTAAAGCAAACTTTGCCACTATAAACATGAATGTGCACATATTGCTGGGATAGGATGCTTTTCATTCTTATGGGAAGGTAGTCCCAAGAAGTAGAATAGCTGAGGTGCATTCTTCCTGAGTAAGAAGCCAGCGCTTTCTACCTCTAAGACTCTATAGATGAAGATCCTTGGTAGTTCCTCTCTGTAATGTAGCTCTTGATTTTTGTCATCCCTTCCCCTGAGACGCCTTGGCTTTAGAGGGGCCTACCTGTCCTTCCTAGGCAATCTCAGAGCTCCTCCTTCTTGCTCCTATTGTAGGCTGTGGCCATGGTATTGATATTCCTCCTTATAGCTATGGATCTTCAAATCTAACTTCTTTGGGGACACAGGTGCCTTATTCTCATCTAGCCCCTATAATTAGCACAGCAGCTAAGAAAGCCTGCTTAATACGTAATTAACAATGAGAGGAGGGGTTAACCCTGCAGAGGGAGTGAGTATTGCTGGGAAGGGGCATGAAGAACACTTTTGCAGTGATAGAAATCTATATCTCAATCAGAATGATAGTTACACAAGTGCGTACATGTAGAGAAATGTATTGAGCTGAACTCTTAAAACCATTACTCTTTCTTTTTTTCACTTGAGATAGTTTGAGTCCCTGGTATTATTAAATAAAAAGTAATACAAGACAAGGAAATGCTGTAAGATACTGCTGTGGTGTGTTATTTTAAGGCAACAGGAACAAAATGGAACAAGAACAAACATGGGAGATGTAGGTAATTTATTTTGCTTGTCCTAAGTCCTAGTTAACAAGACCTTTCAGTCTCAAAGCAGTCATCAAGCTACACACTTATGATACAGGTACACACACACACACACATAACCTTCTTGAATTTTTAAGGGCAATTGAATAACATACATAACATATAATACGTGTGACATGGACCTTCCTATTTCTGTTGATAAAAGCACATCATTAGCTTTAAACTGTGTCCCTAGTCCCATATCAGAAAGCTAAATAAAATTCAAAACTCACTTTCTCTCTCTACAATTGATTCATCTGTATGTGTAAATGTTTTTAAGTAGTAGAATCTTACATTACATATATGAGTACATATATCTATACATATACCATATATATGGTTATATATATATATATATATATATATATATATATATATGGTAATGATGTGTTCATTAGTAACTGCTATACAATGGCAAAATGCAAACCTCCAAAAATCTGTTCTCAGATGCCTTTTTAAACAAATCATTTTTAAGAAAAATTAACTAGAATTACTTTTGGTATAGAGTTCTTTATTTAAAACATTTTTCTTAGGGGCTGGGGATATAGCTCAGTGGAGTAAGTGCTTGCCTAGCAAGCACAGGGTCCTGAGTTTGATCCCCAGTACCGCAAAAAAAAAAAAAAAAACAGCTAAAACATTTTTCTTTCACAGTTCTTAGAATCACTGAACTTTTTACACATTCCTCTTACCTCAGATGAACTGTTGTTTAAAATAAGACAACAGAAAAGTAATTTAGATGCTTCTACAAAAGGTGTTCATAAACATTCTCAACATTTAAAATAAATTTCACAGACTTTTTGTAATTTCCCTATGGAGCATTTATGCATGATTTGGGTTTTATTTGGTATACCTACTCTAACAGCAGGAATTCTTAATATAGGTGTACATTTAGCAGTCACATTGTAAACCACATGAACAAAGGAATAACTGTAACCTCACATCAAAATGTCCACAATGCCCTTAGGAACTAAAGGCAAGGAAGGAACCCTTGGCCTCAGGGTCCATGAATACTCAGCAATATTTCAGCTGCTTAATTGCAACTAAACCCATGAGACAAAAACATATCTGACCATGAAGCAGAAGCAAAGAATTAAGTCTCTGTCTAACCCTCCCCACAACATCTGAGCAAACAAACTAAGCTGCCATGTTTTTGGATGAAAAATATTTATCACAATTTTTTGTACAATTATTGACTTGAAGGGGCCAAGATTGAATTTTATGTAAATAAAAAGTGAAGTGTTAACAATGTTCTTTTCTACATGAGACTTATTATCCCAACATGTTTCAATAACTTAGACAGTACCATATTTGTAGAAGGACTTAAGGGAAGCTTTCTTCTTTATCAACAGATAAAATCTAGGAATGTTAAGTCATGTCAATTGGTGACAGTTCAAATTGCTAGAAGTATTGGGTAAACTAATCAATATCAAAGTATAAAGGTTACTGAATAGCTTCAATATAAGTCAATTATAACCGTGCTACAAAAACTGCCTGGGTATAAGTGTGTGAGTGTATTTATTCCTGACAATCAGACCCTTTGATATATTAGCATTAAATTCAATTGTGTGTAACATCAATAACAATAACAACAACAGCACTCATAAAAGATACCAAGTAAGCTGCACATTTACTTGTTTTCGGTAATGTATCTCCAGCTTGAGGTAGCCCAGAGCTGTCTCATAGCTTCCAGAAAGCTGCTCTGGTATATTTCACCACATTGTCACATTTTACAGGATGGATGCTAGCACCCACTCATCATCATATATATACCGCAGGAAAAAGAAAAGAGAAAAATAACAGAAATCTGCCTTCTTTGGAGAATCTTTTATGAAACTGGCCCATAAGACTCTCTTGTCATTGATCAAACTTCGACTATACAACCAAAGCCTTTGGGAGAAGCTATCTAGTCTTTGAGCCGTTTAGCAAGGTAGTCAGCTGAATTTGGGATTACTATCAGGAAGAGGAGGAAATTTGATATTTACAGCAGAATGACTATTCTCATTTCAGTGTGAAATAAAACAGAGACTGAGCTTCCTAGCAAATAAAAGTGCTACACAATTCAATTGAATAATTAAATGAAATCCATCAGACTGTTCTATACCTATAATGTAAGCAAAATTTCATTAACTCTAAATATTTCTAACACTCATAAACACAAGTGAAGAACCCATCCAAAACTTTAAAAACACTGTATACCTAATATAATACATATGCTTCTTGTAGGAGGAATACAAAAGGGGCTCATTAATTTTTTAAGGAAAAATTTAACTTAGAAATAATTTCATCCCACTTCTAAATCAGAATTAATACAGTCAGTTGGAAGCTATGCTGTCAGCTCTGAGAATCACTGATTTGAACATGCTATTTCTGGAAATGATTTCTTTTTGGTAATTACTAACAGTTTATGAAAAGATCTGCAATTCTATTTTCCAAGTGTTCAAGTAATCTTAACTCATCAAAATGCTAAACTCTTTTATATCAAAGTCATATGATTTACTCATGTAAATGTCTTGCCTGTTCCTTGACAACAGGAAACTCAGTGCTGATCTGCAGCCCTGGTCCCACCACAGGCACTGAGTTTATTTATTTTCTCAGCTGGAATCACTGTTCTTTGTCTATCTTTAAGCTTCACTTGGATGTGGAAACCAGTTTTAGTATAGTACCCTTTGCGCCCTGCCTGATACTAGGTTTCTTCTCGTACAAGGTTGTAAAGGAATCCTCTCTGGCTTACTACAAAGTTTCCATCAAGACTTTACATTAATAGGAAACCATTATACTATCAAGTAGCTCTTGAATGTTTGTTTAAACATCCATTCATTTTTACTTAGTAAGCCAGCATAAAATGGTGACTACAAATCGGACATGACACCAGACACCAGTAATACAAAAGCACCATCGCCGGTGGAAGAGACAGCTTGTTAAAATGCTCATCCTTGCAAAGAGACAGAATGGATCTCCTGGGAATTTCCATCCACCGTTCTTTAAATTTTAACTTGGGAATCTCATGGAAGAAATCCCATGCAGACATGCATTCAGACATCAAACTTCGAATGTTTTCATTTATATCCCCATTGATACCCCACCCTCCACTGTATCGCCATGTAAACTTCATTTGGTGCCAAACACACATTGTTTCTTTCTCCAAGATTTTAAGACTCAGTTACTAACTCTTAAAATAACTTTTCAGTTTCTGCATTATTTTTTAGGAAAAACAAAATCTCAATTGGGAAATACCCTTCTCAGAAGGCGGTGTTGAGAAGCGAATACAGTGTGAGGCTTCCGGCAATGTCTTACTCCCGCTTAAAAAGCCTCACTTTTTCCATCAACAATCGTGGCACAATGCTTGGCCAAAATCAGGAAGATTCTATGTTCTAATTAGGTCCATTCGGATAGCTTGTGACTTGCTGATGATTTTAAGTTTCAGAAACTGGAGGTCTCTCACCTCTGGTGCCTTCCTTTTGGGTTCCGTTCACGGGCTGTCTCAGGGAGCGTTAGGACAGAGTTCACCTTGTATTCCAGTCATTATATGAACTCGAGAAAATTAATACTCTGAATTTTATTTGCCTTATCATAAAGATAAGCTCTTAGGGCTTGTGAAAGCGACAGTCAGCCAATGTATATAAAGTACATTGAGTAGAACAGAGTGAAGACTTGATATGGGAAAGATCAGAATTAGTAGTTGTCTTTTTAGTCTTGAGTGAGTCACCCGGATTAGGAATCAGTCATCAGAACTAGACTTTAAATGATCTTAAATTTACCCATATTAATCAATTCATTAACCACCTAATATGCATTAATATTTTCTGTTAGGTGCTGGTGTTTCAAATGTGAATTGAGCATCCTAAGGTCAAAAGCACAAAGTCTGCTGTAAAACCTGAGATACACAGAGATTATTACAATCACAGAAACACGTCTCAAGAGGGCAATGTTCCTGCAGTCACACCATATTCCACCTCAAGCCATCTGCTCCCAGGCATCTCATAGCATTCAAGAAACACCTGATAAATAGTGATTCATAAATTTGTACAGGTTCCAGCCTAAAGTATTTTAGGCTGATAATAATATTGACATTGATCCCACAGAGGTCTTTTAGTTTTGGTTTATGAATGAACTTCTCTTAATTTTGGAGGAGCTTTATATACATTGGCTATTTTCTATTTCTTTAAGTTAAAGTGAAAAGACATCCCATCCCAGAAGATATCTTAAAGATTTATGACTTAAGATAAATACATACTTATAGGATGTACCAAAATTTAAAGACATAAGGTAATTGGCTAAATTCATCAAAATGTTTTAAAAAATTATTATCTTTTAGTAATAAGAGTATGAGAGATTTTGCTAATGTCCTTCTATGGACAGCATTTCCAGTACAGTGGGTCTTACTGGCTGTGTGAGAAAAGGGTTGTGGGAACTGGTGAACAACATGGCCTGAAGAACCCAGATGATGGCAACCTGAGGAACCCAGATGCATGAGGATCACAAGCTAATAAAATAACAGTAATGAATAGTAGGATGGGCCAAAATATAATAATATAGTTTTGCTACAATTATAATGTTTTCTCTTTGGCTTAGGGTAAAGCATATCTCCACTTTGGTTACTGAGAAGATCTATTGGCCAATGGAAAAGTGAAAGCACAAAGACTGAGTTTTCTACTCAAAGCTTAGGTAAAAATACAGTAATCAGGGGTAAGGGATATAGATCAGTGATACAGTGCTTGTCTGGCAAGTGTGAGGTCCTGAGTTTGATTCCCAGTACAAAACAAAGATAATCACTCTTATCGCAATGTTTTCAAAAGTATGTGAGTGTTGTCTTCAAGTACAATAGTCAAAACTGTGTTTTACTACAGAAAATAAAGTGATCTACAAACTATACTTATACAGCTTTCATTTATAAACAAATGTATTTCATAAACCCAAGACCTTTGTTTTTCAATGAGTTAGAATAAATACTTATAGAATTAATGAACCAAATCCTCTCATTGCCCTTAGCTTCCTTCCACTTTCTCTAAAGTGTTTTGGTATATGATAGGTGATATTTAGATAATTGGTAGATCTTAGTCACTTTAATTAAAGTATTCTTTGCTTTTCTCTGATGGATATAAAATTTTCTCCTCTGAATACTTAAAATATCAAATCAATATCTTAATTACATAATTTCAACATCCTCTTTTATGGTGCAGAAATTTCTTTACATGTTTCATTTTATTCTCCCTGCTTTTATATCTGTGATTTCATTATCTATGTCTTATTCATGTATACCTCCCCTAAGACCAGTGTTAAATTCTTTTAAAAACAGATATTACAGAAATGCACTACATAAAGTTAATCCCCATAGTTTAGAGAATGTGTTGTGGACTCAGTGAACTAGTACAAATTATTTTGCGCCTTGTAAAACTGATTGTGGAAACTTGTGTTCTGAAGTTCATCTTAAATTGGATGCACTTTAAGAACATAATGTTAACTAAAATAAATCCTAGAAAAGATTAAGCATTTCACAGTTTCTATAATATGAGAAACCCAAAGTGTAAGTAATATAAAGAGCAAAATAAAATAGAGATAATAGGAAACAAAGAAATGGATTTTTGCAAATGGGAAGAGAATCTAAGAATGGTAGTAGAGAATGAGAGGGGAGGGAAAAGAGAAAGTAAAATGATAAGTGTGTTACGTACACATGCCAGCTCCCCACAAATAAATGTAACCATTATGTTCAGCAAATGCACTAATAAAAGTAAAACCTCAAGTTCTTCCTCACATTAAAGGCTGGGAATCACAAAATATCAATATACATCTTGTCTCAGTGTTTTCTTATGAATATGGTACAATGCTTTTATTATGCACAGTTGAATTTCATCAGCAGCAGCCTGTACCTTCAAAATGGGTCAAGGAAGACCTCACGGGGTTTGTCTCATGTTTCTGAAAATTCACCTTCACACCAATAAGTTCTATCACAAATACCTTTTTTGAAGTTTCTGTTGGGTTGTAGCACTCTTTTTAATAATGACATCATTAATCTTTCAAAATAATGTTGCAATAATTGTGATTTCATATATATTTTCTTCCTGGAGTAGAAAACTTTCAAGTTGCTTAGCGAAGTGCTGAATGCTTTATATTGACACACTACCGCTGTTCAGCAATCTATATTTGCATGCTGCCAAAATGAAAGCCATAGCTGGATCTTCTTTGTTGTTTGCAGTATTTTAAATTACAAATGATGTTGATTTTAATCATCGTTGCTCTTTTCACTCACAAAGCCAGATGCTGTACAAGTCGACTCTCAGATTCTGTATAAAATGCATTTTATTGGGCCAGGCACGTGCACAGCACTTTATACCTCTCAAATACTTTGTACACATTAACCAGTCAATCTTGACCAAGAAAAGCACAAAGGAAACAAATGTTAATGTACTGAAATGTATGAACAACACAGGTCTGAAGAAAAGAACTTTCCTATGGATTAAATCTGAAGCAAGATATTTATTTAGCTATTTATTTTCAGGCCAACAAAGTATATTTCAGGAAATAATTTTCAGTTTCTCACTTTCCATTGTAAAAGAGCCCATACTTCCAATTTTAGTTATCACATGGGTGGCAGAAATATCAATATTATAAAGTCCCAATACTCAATAGGATATATGCCACATGAGAAAGTTTTAAGCATATTATACACTTATTTTCATTAGAAAACAAATTTCTACACCAAAGTCAATAAAATTCAACCATCTGCCTTCCTGTCTTATAAGTAATATCACATACCAGTTGAAGGTGCAGATAAGAGCAATACAGTGCAAAACCTAAATAAAGCCCCAAGCTCACCTTAAATAAATGAAAATGCATAAAGTAGCAGAAGTTGAGCTAATATATCAATTACCAAGTATGCTATAAATTTTGTTTCCGGTTCTCTAAGTAAAATATAGTGTCTGCCTTCCTTAACTCTGCTTTTCTTCTATTTTCTCTTTTCAGTGAAATTTTCATTTAAATGAATGATGTTAAAAGAAAGTTTTCATGTTCCCATTTCATAATCATTCAAGAAACTTTATGAAATCTAAAATGCCATTAACATTACATACTGTATTGAACTATTTAATAAGAAATTTTTAATCTTGGTATAACACACAGGAAACAAATTGTCATGATTGACTTTTCTAGATTTGAAACTAGAAACAGAATTTCAAGGGTGATATTGAGAGGAAATTTCTAGGCAGAGAGTAAAGGGGACAATTTGAGGTCCAATGGGGCCATGACTAAAACCAAGAATATAAATGCTACTTGTGCTATATTTGTTAAAGAAGGCAGGAACTTTATTTTCAACAATTAAATAAAACACACGAAAACATACTATTAAAGAAGAGCACCTTTAAACATCAAATTTAGCAGAGTTTTTTTGCCCCCAAATTTATTAATGAACCACACAGGACTCAGACACATGAGAAGTTCAGGAAAATCTATTCAACAATGTAGGCAGGTGGCATTTATTAATATAAAAAGGCAATGACATACAGAAATAACATAATTGGTTACAATGGGCATTTCCTTATTTGAGCATAGTGAGATGTGGCATTTGTCACACATGGCCATGACTGGCTGAGGTTCTGCAACAATGGTTGGCTGAGATCAACTTTTTGTTACAAATGCACTGTTAAGTTAGGTTACAGTTTGTTTACATTCTAAATTAGGTTGCAGTTTTCTATGTAAGGCAGGTTTAGGAGAAATTTAATTGTATAGCTGTCATAATTAAAAGATATATATGTGTGTGTATATGGGAGAGATTTCAATTAGCAAAACTTCAAATATACTGAGTTATTGAGAATTATATTTCTAATTCTTTTTCTAAATTCTTTGGAGTATCTTCACCAATGATAGACAAACCAGCAGCTGAGACTTGAGGTATATTACTAAGTATTACTGCAAAGCTGTGGGTAAATCAAAGGAATCTCACACTTTCAGGCTTTTTTCTTCTCTGTATGCATTACAAGATTTACGTCTCATAAACTGATGGAAATACTATGCACATCCATCAGAGTTTATTGACATTTTTAGGACAATCTTTAAAAATGAAGAGCAAACCTCTTAACCATATGATAATTTAGTAGAGTTTTACATTGGATTTTATATCTTATTTATATCTTCAGTGTTATTAGCATATCTCAATCATGCTGCTGTATCATTTCAAAATTATTATTGGATTTTAAATGTGGAAGGTCTTTGTTCATGCAGAAGAATGGTGCCACAACTAGAAAGTTGATTTAATAAATTTTAATAATGAAGTTCAATAGAATATACTGATATTTGTATGAATTATTATATGGCTTCTACAGTCAATTTTTAAAACTCCTTTAAACTATTTTAAGCACACATTTTAATTTCTAAATCACTATTTTAACCTTCCCCTCCAGAAAAATCAACCCTTTTTAGATGTTGACTCATTACCATGTACTCAAGAAACACACTAATAAGATCTATTAATAAATTTGAAATTAAGATTAAAACAAGTGACTGCACAGGATTTGGTTTCTGCAGCCTCAAGAAGGACTTTTGACTAAAAAATACATGAGTCAAAGTATCCTTCCCCTGCTCTCAGATGCCTGAATTTTCTACAACTTTAGATTTCAAAGCTACTATACACTAAATATTCTTAGCAATAGTAATGCTTTAATTTGTGGAATTGTAGAGCCAACCACATCATTTACTTAACAAATTCTGCCTATATCCGCCATAAGTGTCTAAGATCCAAATGGAAATTGACCACTAATGAAAGCTACATGCCTAAAGCTTGGACATGGTTCATAACAGTCATAGTTGTGGCAGAGTTCCTATTTTATATCTTCCACACATACCTTGATGGAAGATTGGCATTGACATAATAAAATGTAAAACAGCAGGAAAATATTATAAGCCAAAGAAGTAGCCTATTTTAATAGCGCATTGCCAGGAAAATTTCCTCAAATCAAACATAAACCTTTCCATCAGCAGCTAAGTACATTTAAGGCTGTTCTCAGTCCTAGACTTAGGCTGATTTCCCTTTTTTCTTTTGGTTAGGACTTGATATGTTCAAAGTGCTTTTCAACCACATTTATTAGTCATTCCTTACAAATATGTCTGCAGTTTAATACTTTTTTCCACTCTTTTACAGATCCCAATATTGAAGCACAGAGATATTAAGAAGCATGTTCGAGGTTACACAGCAAATTAAAAACCCAGCAGGGAATGAGTTACACAGCATCTCAGTTTCCAGACTACTATGTAGTCAATGAGGCCAAAGGGACTCTCAGGGCACAATGAATGAGGAAGGAGAAAGAAATTTAAACTGGAGAATAAAACCATGAAAAAATAAAGTATATTACTGAAATCACAGTTTCTTTTTTCCTAGGTATAAGTGCACCATGATGAAATCCTTGCTGTTAAGCTTCTACGTAGACTTACAGACTGATTAATTTACTCTTGTCTGTCTTCGAACTTTCTAGCCCACTTTTACAGGGTTTTAATCAAGTTGGGGAGTAGATCTTTTGCCTAGTGGCCAGAATGTGGCACGTTCTTTTGCCTAATCTGACGCCCCTAGAAGTGGAATTTTTCAGAGGTCTGTGTTCCTTTGTCCAGTGTCCCCTTTCCAGCTCTGTCCTTATCATGGATCTTAAGAAAGATGAAAGCTATGAAAGACAAGACTTGGAATTTAACCTTGAAGATTAGAGCAATAAGTTCAGGGTTGAGAGTTTATTAATCTACTTAGATATTAATTTGAAAGGGAAGCCTACAGTTATGGAGTACAAACAGTGAAGTGGCAAAGTCCTCAGTAACTCCCGCATTAAGCGTACTCCTTACATGAGAAAAACAATCTGAAGGTTTTTAAAATTCTTAAGATTTCCTAATGAAACGTCATCCTTTGAATGCTTTCAATATATGAAGATCTTAGGTAGATAGATGGTAAGAAACAGCCATGAAAAACATCCTGTTTGAGAGCAATAATCTAATTCTTTCTGGAATGTTAGAGAAGTTTGCATAGAAGTATTTTAAGTTGAGCCTTGAAAGATGAATAGGAGAAACCCAGATTGAAGAGGCTGTGGAGAAGAGTTAGGCATTGGATCCCATTGCATACAAGGGCACTAGGCAGAAAAGGCCGCGAAGCACTGAAGGAACTGCACGAAGCTAGTGGAAGTTAAGGAGACAGAGAGGTACTAGGTGAAGTTTGAGGGGGACGGGGTCCTGCCAGACATAATAGGTGCTGATTAGTATTTTTTTCTTCCTTGATTCTTATCCCACAAGCAGCCTTGATCTATTTTAAGTGTGAAGTAATGTGATTACATTCCAAATTTTAAAAGATCTTTCAAGGGCTCACATATTTATCTGTATTTCATGTTCTTTTGAGGTCCTCTTGCAGGTCTTTAGCTCAATATACATAGGTTCTCTATCATAAGGAAGATGTCTGTTATTGGGAGAGTCATACAATTGAATGAGGAGAATTTCCTTGAGTGCCATAAGTTCTTGTAAATTTAGCTACCAACTGAAATAAACTAACTGGTACTCTTATGAAACTCAAAATTATGCTATGATCAGCTAAGCTGAATGACAAGAAATTAGACATGGAAGTAATAGGCAGCCAATTTAAAATTGTATCTTTTATAGAAACACCATTCTAGGGGACAATTAAAAGAAAAAAAATTATTTGAATGTGCAGTTTTAAAACACAGTTCAACAAAAGCATAACTCTAGCAGAAGCACAAAAATTTCCAAATCAGTTTAAAGACTATACCTAAAATATGAAGTGAACTCCATATAAAAAACATGCAAGATATTATGCAGATATAAGAAGCATGGTACAGTATAAATTCATATTCAAAAACTAAGATATTCCAACATATTTATGTCTAATAAAATACTATATTAGGTGACTAATCAAAATTACTATTTTACACATGTCTTCAAATTTACATCATAATAATCACATGAAAATAACACTAAATATTTAATTACAAGTAATTGGTAATTGCTTCAGCCCAGTATATATAATCTTGCATTTAATGTTTCACTTTAGTTTTACTTAGTTTTTCAAGTGATAGCAAATACATAAAGGCCTTAATTTCCTCTTATGTAAATTATATTTACTAATTTACCAGATTTACATTCACCAGGACAAAATAAAATGTCCTTGCTTTAGGGCAGACTTTTTTTAAGTATAAAGTAGGAAATCACAATTCTTTATGATAAAGTCATTTATATTTACAACCTTGAAGATTTGCAAAGAAATAGAAATATATGTAACTGACAACAACAAGCAAAGGATCTATTTTAAGAGCCTCTGAATGGCAATATAAGGATCAGAATTGACTTCTGATGTCTAACTCCTAAATCTAGACCAAAACAATTGATCATTGTACTGATTTCAAATGGCTTCTGATCTGGAGTAACCATTCATCTTTAAATTCTGAATAGCACTGTGATCTAGCTAGATTTTCAAACTAAGATATTATTCTAAAATATTGAAAGAACAATAATTCTAATTACAGAGGTATTTAAAATATCTAATTTCAGGAGGTCTCAATATCAAAACCTGCATTTTTATCTTAACAGTGTAAATTAAACATATGTTGCTAGAACCTATTGCTGCTGATATGCACTTGAAGTAAAAAGAATGTTTTGAAAACTGTAAAATGGCATGTAAATAAAAAATTATGTGTTATTCCCTAAACTCAATGGATTAAGAAATATACCTCTAATTTTGCATAAAATCACTCAATTCTCAATCCATACTCCTCCCTGTGGTTAGACTTAATCTTAGGTAACTCTCTAATTTCCTCTTCATTCTACCATTCATTATCTCTGGGATGAGTTCACAGGTCAGGAGACTAAAGCTTGGGTCATCACCTATCCCCTGAGCATCCCCAGGGGCATCTTGCTCACACCTAGCCCTCGAGCTTAATTCATGGATAGTGCATGGAAATATTTCTTTTTCCAGACTATCAAGGCAAGAGCAGCTTTGAAAACAACCTATCTGCATTCTTCCAGAGTCTCAGGACCATTCTCTCCCAAGACCCTGTGCACCTGGGCGAGCTGAGGTTCTATCTACTTTGCTGCTACTTTGCATCTTGCCCTCTTTCAGTGCTATTCCAGGCACAAAGCAACTTCCACATTTTTCTAAGCTCCTCTCTACTCAGAATTTGTTTCCCAGTATGTTGTTTGCCATCTTTCTGGACATTGCCCTGAAAATTCAGAAAAACTAAGTTCCAGGAACACCTGTGTACTTGCCCTGCCAGTGGTTTCTGTCACAGCTCCCTCAGTGGAAGGCAGGACGCAGCAGTACAAAGCTTTTTCTCTTTCTCCTGTTCCCAGCACTTTAAGCTCTGCTATATTTGCCCCCACCTCCCCTTACCATCTGTTAATCAATCTTCATTAGTCTCGGGGAAAGGAAGCCTTACTTCTATGAGACCTAGGTAGCTTAATCTAATCTTCTAAGTATGTATTATCACTAACATTTTTACTACCTCAGTCAATTCAACAGTAAAAGTATAATACCAATTATTGTAAGCCCTATCACAGCCTTATGCAGTATTATATTAGGTTTCCAGGGGCTGAAATAGGACTGTGAGTAGAACAATTTAAGCAAAGACTTAAAGCTCTTCTTTGCCCTTTGAGGTCTACAAACATTAGTACATGTAGGTACAACTGAACTAGATATTTTCCGAAATTCATGGCCTCTTTAGATATACCTCCTGGCTCATCTCTGACGTTTTCAGACATGTTTCATTTTATTTCAGAACCACATTGGGATGTATGAAACTCCTTGGCTTTATCTAATTATCTCAGCAAACATGGCTCACAGGTACTATTTCACTGGGTCCTGATATTGTTTATATTGTATTCAGAACAGGAAAGACAAGTTATCTATGCCTTCAAATTCCCTTGAAATACCAGTGCTTTGTCTAGGTCCACTCTTAGCTAGCAATGACTTCTAATATCTCTCTCTGTAGGAATCTGCCTTATCTGTGATGCAATGATTTCTCTTCCAATTCTATCTTTCTCGATGTAGTATAGGTTGTAAAATGGAGCCATAATTCTTGGCCATCAGTTTGAACCGGGTATTTGAAGATCAAAACTCAAGAATGAATATGCTTTGTTTTCTGTCTTCTGTGACTTTATCTCTTCCTAAAGCAAGAAATCAGAATGCTTAGTTGTCTATGAAGAGTTTCATGAGGAGAAAGATAGTGTTAGAAAGTACAAAGACAGATAACAATTTTAAAATATCATATAATTACATAATTATTGTCCTCATCATTCTGTATGGGTCTTGTGTTACCCATTCAGGAATGTAAAATTTATTATGTAATCAAATTAATTAATTCTGTGATTTTCTTGGTGATTTTTATCTTTTATCTTTTATGGAAGCTATAATCCGGTCTCAAGGAAACAGTATTAGTCTCACAATTTAGCATGTGACAAAAGTTAGATGTCATTTTACATTAGCTACTTCAGCTCTCCCAACTTTGGCCTAAAATATGGGGATGCAGTCATTGTGTGCATCCTGATTTCTATGTACTGACATTCTTATTCTGCCCACCAGTCACATACAATGTTATTCAAGTTGGACTTTTTTTTAACACTTGGGAAAGTACAGGGCAGTGAAGACAAGGACAGGGGAAAGGAAGCCCAGGTCAGTGAGCTCGGGTCTTTCCACCTCCATCTTCATACTGCCTTTAAACTGAAGACTTGACTCATCACTCTCTCCTCTGGTCCTCGATTTTTCTTCATTACACTGATAAAGTGAAAACTGGAAACAAACACAGCAGGACTTTGGTGCCAAGTCTGTCTCTGTTAAAACAGGTGATAGCTGGTAAGTTCAGTATACACTTAGCATTCCATGCCATTTATCTACTAGCCAATGGCTAATCCTTAGTAAAGGCGGGGAGACTAGAATGCCTTGAGCATACATTCTTCTGTTTCACAACACATGTCTGACCATAATCTATGAGGCAACTGTCGATTTTTAAACAGAAGTGGTTAAATTACACTTAAATGTAAGAAAATGATAATATATTTTTGATGAGATATGTATTGTCCTAAGATGCATTGAAAATGATTAATATGGTTGCAATCTAGAGTATTTAAAATCTATCCATATTATGTAAGACACATTTGAATTTATCCCAACACTCTTTTTCCAAATCACCATGCTTTCATATAAAAAAAATGAAAACAGACTACTTTTGTTCTATTCAGGATGTAAGATATGAGAGTCTAACCCATGGTCACACTTTCTGTGAAAGACTGCTAAACCTGTACTTACATCTGAACAAAGGATGTGGCCATACAGGGCCATGTTAAAGCTCTTCAGCAATTGCAGGGCATTCACTAAGGGTAAGACAAGAGTACATTGTGTTCAAAGTCCATAAGGTATAAATAAATTTTCAGAAGCACTAGAATTATTCAGGGATGACCCCAACTTTTGAAAAAGTTCATTGCATTATATACTATTGTGCTACAATTGAAGCCATTTAGTATTCAAGAATTGGTTTCATTTTTAAAATTTTAAACAGAATTTTAAAAACAGTAACAAAATAACAACATAGACAAAAACAATAAAAATGATACAGAGTTTCAAAGCAGAATTATAGAAATTAACAGTGGTTGTTATGTTACATACTGTTATGCTCAACAAATTTGCTCAGATTACCAGATGTAAGAATGCAAGCTTAATCAAACCATTAAAGAGAATAAAAAATAATTTAAAAACATTAGAAATGATACAAAGCTTCACTAAACAAGATGGTAGGAATTCACCAAAAGTGAATATTTCATACAGTTATCTTCAAATGAATTGATCTGATTATGAAATATAAGCATGCAAAATTGGTCAAAAAATTTTAAGCTTTGTTTCATACTTTTACCAATAGAGATCCACAGTTCTTTCTAGATAAAGTGATTCATTGACTCTATACCTTTGTGCAAGTGTGTGTTTCACATTAAGGCATGGTCACTTTCCTCATTGCTGGAACATATTACCTGGCACCCACAATGTAATGGGAGAAAGGTTTATTCAGGTGCACAGCTTCAGTCCATGATCAGCTGGTTTAAAGCAGAAACCACAGCATGGCAAAGGAAAGTGGCTCACATCACGGTAGCCAGAAAGCAGAGGGAAGGGAGGAGCCAGGGAGGGAGCTATACCCTTCCAGATCATTCCCCTGGCAACCCGCCTTTACCCAGGCCTCCCCGCCTAACAGCAAGTCAGCTATAGCATCCCTTTGATTCCATCACCTTCCAAACACATGCTGCTTTGGGGGGCCAATTTGATCTAAACTGTCACAGGCGCACACCTACACAAGGGGATAAACAAAGCTCATGGTAAAATGTCCAAAAAGTTAGTCTAAAATAAAAGTACTGGAACTATGTATTCAGGAGATTTTGAATTATAATGTGGCCTTGATTTATCCAGGAAAATATTAGAAAAATTTAAATCTTTCTATTGGCTCATTTCTAATCACATATATGCAGGAAAATGTTAAGCTCAACAAAACTCCTATACAATATGTTTGATTCCTAATACCGATGGCCAGTCCTAACAACATCACAGTTGTATTACTCAATGTTTTACATTTCCAGGAATGAGACTGTGCCCACAGTAAGTTCTAGGTCTGACAGTAATTTTATTTTCAGGTTCAGTCATATCAAGCTTTCCTAAAGGAATAGGCTCTATCACAGGAGTGAATTATTCAAACCTAATTTAAAGGACACAATAATTCTCCTCAGTTTTATCTTGGGCATTTTGAATCCTTTCCCTACACCCAGTGGCTGTGTAACAATTCAATTACCAAAGCCCTTCATCCAGAAAGTATTGCTGATTTCTGGTAATTCTTATTCTGTTTGATTTCTTTTTTCTTCTAGTTTAACACATGCCAGTTGGTGTTGACTGAGTTAAAAATCTTGAAATAAGCCTGGCACTGTGTCAGGATGTAGGTTAAGAAATTGAAAAAAATTAATAAAATACACAATAGAAATGGAAAATAAGATTAGCACTGACATTTCTTGTCATGAGGGCATTTTTCGTCTATGCACACAAAATAAAACAAGCTCAGTGAAGCTGAAGAAAAGAGGAATGAGAGAGAGGATATAAAGTGAAAGATGAAAAGGCAAGGGGTGCACGCAGAGATGCACGCTGGGGGCACAGGGAGTCAGCTGGCAGGAAAAAGCAGTGCCAAGCGGCTCAGAAGGTAAAGCCGTAATTAGCAGATCAAGTGGGTAAGAAGCAGGTTATGAAATACAAGAGCAGTTGCATAAGTAACTTCAAGGAAGATTAGAAGAGCACAGTGATGAAAGCACACAAGAGTCTTGGGAGATTATTAGGACTTTTAGGGAATTAACAATGAGGAGAAAATTGTAAGGGTAAAAGTCTCTACATATTTAGCAAAAGAAAATTGCCTGTCAAACACTTCTGTGTGGACACTAGTACTAGTTTCTTGTTCTTCAAAAATAAACACAGGTCTCGTGATGAGAGTTTTGTTCATCTTTCTCCCATGTTCCTAGATAGTCTTTCTGTGTTTTATAAAATGAGTTAATACATTTGCATACATGTACATAAAGTACCTAAAAATAATGTTCAAATAACTTCAAGGAGCTTCAACAGGAGCTTCACAAAACTTACTGGTAACTTGAAGAAATGTGCAATTAAAATTGCCCATGCATCCTTATGAATCTTCTAATGTAATTGTGGTATCTCCAAGTAACACATTTATGAGATAAATAAGATATATATTTGCAGAGGAAGCCTAAGAAACTTCTTTTTGACATCATGAAGGGAATAAGACAATGACCTTGTACTTAAATGTGATAACTGCCCACAGGCCTTTTAAAGATTCCCTTTGGGGATCTGAAAATTAGATAACAGAAATACAAATAATTACATTTTGGTAACTTATTTATCTTATTTCATACTCTTGTGCTCTACAGAGGGTCTTAATAGACTTCTTCAGAAAGAGCAATGTGGATTAGGTATGTAGTCAGAGGACATCCATACAAATAGCTAAAAGTTGTTTAACCCTTGCTATGAACAAAATATCTTTTTCAGTATTGTGTGTTTGTGATACATCACAACTGTAATCATCTGGGGGAGTCGGTACATACACACATTGAATCTTAATCATTTTTACATCCCCTCCCCAGCTCACCTTCCCATTTCCCTCCATACCCAGCAGAAGTCTTTACTGCAGTTGAAAGTACATAAGCCCTGGAAGGGGCCTCTTATGCCTCCTTTAATTTAATTGGCTTTCAAATAGAATACAAAAGCTCAATATACTAGCCAATTAATATAACAAAACTACTAGATCCATATGAAAAAACAAACATGGCAAAATAGTTACAAAGGGTGAGTCTGAAGACAAAATAGTCTGAAGAAAAACTAAATATTTGAAAAGATGACCAACAATATTAATATCAATGAAACAAATTAAAATACTGATATAATTAGCATAGATGACACCTGGCTTGGATCTGGCGAAGACAAATAGTCATGTCTATCTTGTTGTCAGGGGAGGAAATCAGAACAGGATTATTAGATTCAAAATTGGGCATGATCATGAATACCAGTTCTGTCTCTTGAAAAACATTTGTTAAACATTCTTACTTGTGTGTGTATGTATATATATATATATATACAAAAAATATGTTTGTCAAAGTATAATGCATTAATAACAAAATTATGAACAGCTTTTTAATCTTTTGGAAATGGTTAATACATTTATATTATCTTTTCACAATTAAAACCTAAGAGGTAATTAGAAAGACAAAAATAGACTCCATGAAAGGAATTTCAAGGTATATTGTTGTGTGGTGCTGAGGACTCAAACCTGGGATTCCCACATTCCAGATAAGCAGCCTACCACTGAGCTCTAATGCATGCAGTTGATTAGCGCACATTGTGGTTGTGTCTAGATGGCCCCCCACAGCCTTGTGCTGTTTTCTGCTGCCGTGAGCTGTTGCTCCTCTGCCATGTGCCACTCTACTTTGGAGCCAGCCCGTTACGGAATGAAAACTCTACAACCTGTGAGCTAAATAAGCCTTTCCTCCTTTAACTTAGAGTGTCTGGTATTTTTTCTCAGCAATGAAAGAAAAGTGACTAAGAAAATACATATCCGTTATATACAATAATGGGCTTCCTTTGGTATATTCACACATGAATATAAAATGTTTTTAATCACTTCTACCCTCCAACTGTCTCCACTTCCCCTCTGTCCTTTCTCTCTTCTCTAATATTCTGTCTATATGTTCATGGCAATTTACTTTTAAGGATCCACATATAAATAAAAATGTGTAATATTTTTGCTTTTCATTCTGGCTTTTTTTCACTTAACAGGATCCCCATCCACTTCCATCTGTTTTGTACTCTGCTGTGCATATATACTATATATCTGTACACTGTGTTACATCCCCCACCATGCTTTTAGTTTTCTGAAGAAATTCCTTACTGATTTTCATAGTAGTTGTACTAGCATTCCCACTAACAGTGTACACGGGTTCTTTTGATGCATCTCATATTCTCTTTGGATGTTTCATGATATGCACTCACACAGGGATTAGATGAAACTAATATAGTTCTGACTTGTATTTCGCTGGTGGCTAAAAATGCTGAACACTTTTTCATGCAATTATTGGCCATTTTTACTTCCTTTGAGAAGGGTCTGTATAGGGCATTTCTCCGTTTATTGATTGTGCTCTTTGTTTTTTGGCATTAATTTTTTGAGTTCATTATATATTCTAGATATTAATACTCTGTTCAAAGCATACGTAAGAAAGATTTCCTCCAATTCTGGCTTTTTCTCTGTGAATGGTACAACTTCTTTTCTGTGCAGAAGCGTTTTAATTTGATGTCATTCCATTTGCTGATTTTTGTTATTACGTCCTGAGCTATGACAATCCTATTTTAAAAGTTGTTGCCTGTGCCTTAAAGTGTTTTCCCCATCTTGTTTTAGCAGTTTCAAAGCTTCAGGTCTTCTATCTTATTTTGGATCTATTATTAACTGATTCTGTACAAGGTGAGAGACAGGGATGTGCTTTCAATCTTTTCAATGTTGATTGCCTTTACTTAGCACCATTTGTTAAACAGAGTGTTTTACCCAGCATATTTTTGTCAATTTTGTCAAGAATCAAATGACTGTAACCACCATCGGTTTATTTCCATGTCCTTTATCCTTTGCTGCTGGTCCATGTGTCAGAGGTTTTTTGCTTGCACCATACTGGTTTTGTTATTATGGCTTTGTAGTACACTTTGAAACTGGATATTGTGCTGCCTCCAACACTGCTCTTTTTGCTCAAGTTTGCTTCCCTAAATATATTTTAACTGAAAAAACCAAACTTCCAGTGAATATGTAAAGAAATTACATTGTTTTATTAGCAGAAGAACCTAGGATTTGAAGCTCAGAGCCTAAACATGGACTTCCATATTTTAATTGGACTTTGAGATAATACTGATATACTCACAAATTTAAAAAATATATATATTATTTTTCCAGATGTCCTATTGTTCTTCACAAATTATGGGACTCAATTATGCATGTAAAATTGAGTGTTTTAATTTGTATAAGGCTAATCTAATTAATATTATGAAAAACAATAAGAGAACACGTTTACAATCATAGAACTTTGTACACGCTCTTGACAAAACTTAGTTTCTTGAAATCTGAAGCTATGTTTTCCTTCCTCAAGCTACCTCATTTGCACGACTTCTAATTTTCCACGAGCATGTTTAATTCCACTTCTGAAGATACTGTCAAAGTTAAAGAGATTATAAATATCCTTGCAAACAGCACATATCTTATGTTGATAGGTAAAGATGCAGCTATTTAAATATTCTGAGACTATTAGTGAAAATTTAAATCAATCTATTGGATTTATTTTCTCTTTTCTAATGTAACTCACCATGTAATTATACTAGAATCCATAAACTAAATTCAAGATTCAGCTATTTATAGTTAATTCTCTACAACTCCAAAGTAATCACAAACTCTTTTATAGACTGAAGAAGTCATCATAATTATTTTAGAAATCAATATTGAAGTTTTTATGCATTTCTATAACCAAAAAGGTTTTGGAATACTAAAAGAGAAATAAAATGTGTAAGGTTTTACTCATAGGAGATTATGTGTTTTGGATTGGTTAGAAGTTTGTCATAGTATTTTGTCTATCTAGATATAAGCTAAACAATATTAGAAATTATATTTGTTACTTCAGTAAAACAATGCTCCTTACAATCACTCATACGACTGACTAAGGTTTTTGACTTAAAATTACTTCAATTGGCAGAGTAAGGTGGTGTGTCTTTGTTATCCCAGCACTCTAGGGGGCTGAGGCAGACCGCAAGTTTGAGCCCAACCTGGGGATAGTAGAAACTTAATAAGATACTGTGAGAAATTTTAAAAAGGCCTAGGAATATAACTTAATATGAAGGCCCTGAGTTCAATCCTCAGTAGCATGTGCATGCACACACACAAACACACACACACACACGCACACACACACACTAATTGTTTAGGCTAAGCATCATGTGCAGTATTAAATAATTAAAATAGAAAGATTAGATATTAGTCAAGATAAAGACTTAAGGAAATATTACTCTGTCTATAGCCCAGGTGTACTGGAACAGCAGAGTAGGTTGTTGAGAGATACAAGAAAATCTCTGGAGAAGACTAATGGTATAAATTTTACTGAATCTTACTATAGGCATTAACATCAGAGAGTAAGGTTAATTGATACCAACAGGGAAGGGTCCAGGAGTAGTGCCAATCCTCCACACTACTTGGAAGGTCCATGAGGGCCATGTGGCAAAATATCAGGGCCACATACTAAGCAACAGAACTTCTCGGAAGGTCCAGTGAGGATGGGCTAGACAAGTACCGTACTGGCCAGAAAGCATTTAGATCATGCAGTAGCAGCTGGCTGGACTGTAGTATTCTACAGTGCCCCATTCTACATTCATTTATTACAAGGAGAAAGTTTCATACAAAACAGTGATATCATTAATTCACTTTGTTCCATTCTATGGTCAGCATTCTAAGGGACTAATTTACATATGGAAAAGAACCAGTTTCTTGTTCTTTTATTTTTGGCGGTGCTGGGGATTGAACTCAGGACCCTGCGCCTGCTAGGCAGGCGTTTATTCCACTGAGCTATATCCCCAGCCCCAAGAACCAGTTTCTATAAATAACACTGGTTTGCCCAGTTCCCACTGTCCTTTCTGTCTATATCCAGACAGTCCAGTACCTATCTGCTTACAACTTCCTCTTGACTTAGCAAGAGTCTTGGGAATGTAAAGGGAAATTTCAGGGGCATGGTGCTAAAGGACCTAGTTTATCTCAGGGTGATACACATAAATGGAGTTATACAGATGCAAGTTCATGAGTTACCCTCTATACAAATAATTCAGCTTCATTTGTTTACTTAAAATTCATCCAGCATTTTTCTCAGAAAATAACTTCGTGAAAGAGCATTGGAAGTTAATGTGCAAGAGTAGTTTGATGATGGAATATAAACATGTGCTTTAGAAAGTGACAGTTCACAATGGAGGGAAAAAAAGAAAAGAGAAAGGGAAGACAGTAAGAAAATGACTTAGATTGAAGGTTATAGCAGCTGTGCAGATAAAGAAAATGGTGCAATCAACAGTTCACATCCTCCTGATGGATCATTGAAAAAGCTCTATGTAAATAGTTTTGACGTTTAAGCTCCTGCAGAAAATAATGCAGTAAAAAATGCCAGCAAGAAGCAATAAAGTATGAAGGATCTTATAGTCACTTTTCTTCTAGCAGATACAGGCCACTGATCAGCTGATTTATATATTTAAAAAATAACTCAGGATTAATGGTTTTTGAAAAAATGACAAAGAACTTCAACCTTTCACCGAAAACTGAGTAATATAGTGAGGCTGACATGCCCTGTTGCATCATGGGTATTTCACAAATGACACCATGATGGCCTAGACTTTTGCATCACTGCTCAATCAACTCACCAAGTGAGGAAATTTCTCTCGCCCTAAGGTTTTTTTTAATAAAATAAAGCGACAAAAGTTAATGGCCTGCCAGATGTTCACCACAGGGAGTTTATTTCACGGAAATTGAAGGAAGAACTTAATTTTGAATTTATGAGAACATCCCTCCCATTTCTCCTTGTTTCTCCCAGACTGCTTTTTGGTTTTGTTGACCAACTCCAGAAATGCCACGGTGGGACTCTTAGTGCCATTCATCTCTGTATTAGAACAATATGTGCTTAACTTTCCTCTTTTTTTTCCATCACTAAGTGAACACTAAAAGTAACAATCAAATTATCCTGAAATGAAAACTTCTCTGCCAATTTTTGATCAGAAAATTTTGAGAGACCAATGAGGTAAATGAATCAATAGAAAGTTCTGAAAACACAGATGCTCAAACTGAGCATCTAAACAAGACACTTCCAATGCCAGCGTCCTTATTTAGAATGCGTGTGTGTTTGTTTGTGTGTGTGTGTGTGTGTGTGTCTGTGTCCACATATGTATGTGCTGTTTGTTTCAGCCCTTTTTGAAAACGAAGTAAAACTTAAACATTGCACTGGGTTGGTCTCCAAGAGTATGTAAAGACATAACAATAGAGAATCAATTTCTTCAAAGCAGCCTAAGGTTAAGAAGGATTTATGTGGGGCACATCTTGTGTTAGGAGGGCTAAAGTAAGAAGGAAAAGAAGAGGGCTGGGGATATAGCTCAGTGGAATAAGCGCTTGCCTAGCAAGCGCAGGGTCCTGAGTTCGATCCCCAGTACGGCAAAAAAAAAAAAAAAAAAAAAAAAAGAGAAGGAAAAGAAGGGAAGGAGAGGAGTTGAGGATGAAAGAGATATAAAAGTAACCATCTCCTTCCTATTTGAGCAGTCTCTTTAAAATGAAAAACAAAATTTATATGTCATTACAAGGATAGCTGGGATAGGTGTATTGCTGATGTCTGTGGTTTATCAAAAGTAACAGTTAATGTTTAAAATTTTCCTTTTTCTTGACCAACTTTCCATGCTTAATTCTGGTAATCAGAATGACTGATTTGAAGACAACAATATGCAGTATAAGAACCATCGCTGAATTCCTGCCATCTTGTCTAGTGAAGCTCTGTATTGTTTCCAATTTTTTTTATTGCTTGTTACTGTCTTTGATGGTTTGATCAATCTTACATTCTTACATCTGGTGGACTGAGCAACTTTGCTGAAGATAATAGCAATGTGGTAACCATTGTTAATTCCTATCACTTTGTTTTGAAGTCATGTATCATTTTTGTTGTTCTTGTGTTGTTTTGGTTTTGTCTTCATTGTTGTTGCTTTGTTAGATTTTTTTTCTTTAAATTAAAAAAGTAAGCAGCTATTCTCCAAATTACATAACCATATCCATTAATTGTATGAGATGTGTGTTCAACGTTGATGTATACATGTAATTCTGCACAAATGCTAAACTCAACACTCTTCATGGGGGCATCCCAAATTTTGAAGCATGAATACAAATAACCTGAGAACTTGTGAAATTGTGAGCTTCCAAACCCTACCTCTGAAAATCTGCATTTTGAAAGAGATTGATCAGCCTTTTCCTCAAGCGGTACATAATACACAAGTTGCAAAACACTGTTTCAAACCCTTTTGAGAAAAAAAAAATTAAGATACTTCTACTTAACTAACCCCTGTAGGTAGTTCTTTTGTTTTACTTGATATTAGCAAAAACAAGATTTAGAATTTGTTAACATGTATAATATACCAAATGTTTTGTTCCTAACTGAAAAGTAGAAATCTAATAAAAATGTGTTGACCGCACAGTTGTAACAATACATATGCAAACAGAATTACACAATATGTAGTTCCTGGATTTTCAAATCTTATAATTTGGTATAAAAATCCTCTACTTAAACTGATTAACTTTCTGCACAATTTATAATTTAAAACCAATTTCTATGCTGCCTTAAACCAAAACAAGCAAAGGAAATACCCTACTAAGCAATACATGCAATGAGGCTTATACTTTGTTCATCAGAAGATGTTCTAATGTTTCAGCTCTTTCCTGCTGAAAGGGAAAAAAATACTGCTTCCATTACAAACTGAGTGAAGTCTGTGCATTTTTCCTATCCAGTCTTTCACACTAGCAGCAGTTTCACAAAATTCCACAGTTTTATGGATATCTTCCTAATACTGGTCATAATTTTACAAGCTGTCAATGTATCGTGGGCAAGAACACAAGTGATTTCAATTAGCTTGTGAAATCTATGATTTGTTTTGTTACCTATATTTTCTTACCTTATGTTTAAATGAAAAAATCTCTGCTATTAAAGTTTAATGTGGTTCTTTAGGAACCCTCTAAAATTAGCTCACGTCTCAGCAGTTCATTCATGATGTTTTCAGAAACCTTGCTCTAAGAGGCCAAGTTCTAGAAATACAAGCCCTTCCCATAATCTCACACTCACTCACCAGTGAAGGAGTCCTCCAAATTCCCTCGTATACAGGAAATTCTTAAAATGTTTAAAGTAATTTAACCTTAAAGAGCCAAGCATTCACTCTCCTCTGTTGACAAAGACAATATAGAAGTGCAGGTTCAATGTCTCTAATCGTGCCTCCTAACTTTAATGCTATATTGTAGAGAAAGTCAGAAAAGAGCAAAGGTGAATGTTCATACTATTTTCAGAAAAACTCAATGTACAAGGTTCAATGTGCCAAGCTAAGTCAGAAAAAAGAAGGGGAATGTTATGCCTCAACGATAGACATAATAATTATCTTAACCCACACATTCGTCTGAGAAGAGTTAGCTATAGTGTGATCAGCCACATTTTTTTGTCTCAGTTATTTTCACTTTATGCTTGATTTGTTGGCTTAAATAAATACAGGGGAAAGGTTCATAAAGTACATACATTTACTACGCGTATTATAAAATGTTAGTATTGTGTGCCACACAATAAAATACTCTGGGATAAAGAGTAATGAGTTGTTCACAACCTTCGAAACTATTTCAGATATTTAACTTTGCCTGTGTCTAAGATCCCTATTGAAAGGAATTTGGGGAGAAAAATTCCAAGACACCATTTTTGTTTCAATCAAATTTGTGTGAAATCTCAGAAGAAAAATCCAGTCCAGTGAGAAACTGGAAAAACTTGTATCATCAGCATTTTACCCAAAATAACATAGTGAATTAGAAAATGAATGCTTAATTGGATCTGACAAATTGAAAATATTTGAATATTTAAAATTTCATCTAAAATGTGACTTTAATCTCACAAATGATCTGCTCTTTCCATTTATCTTTCTGGCCCTTCCATTTTCTTTCCAAAATGATCAACGATTCTGCTCTGGCAATAGTATATCATGAATTAGAGGAATTTGTATAATTTAACTTCATATTCCGGTTAAAACTTATTTATTCCTTAAAAGAAGCTGAACCAGAAAGATTGCTTGAGTCCAGAGCTCAAATCTAGCCTGGACAACATAAAAGAAAAGAGGAAGGATATGACATAAGTCAACATAAATAACTATTAATACAATACAGTGTTTTATTTCTGATTGACATGGGAATTATTTATTTCAATGAATTTATTCCAGTAAATTCACTATTAGTGATGTTCCAATTTTAAGACTAGCTATGATTTTATACAAACAACATAGTGTATGTACAGAGAGAATCATGTCCAAATTCAGGATAAGTGTCCAAGCAGCTCATAGTTTTCTTGGAATGAAAAAGGTAACTAAATAAACCACAAAGATAGCACAGATATCTATGTGGTATTAAAGGAGGAAGCACATGTCTTCTCCTCAGTGAGTAGAACAACTACTGAGTTTCCTCTAAAGTGTTTCAAGCTGATAAGATAAAATGAGGATCTTCTGTTAGGGCAACTGTACTTGCAGGTATGAATTACGATAGGTGCAGAAATACAAGCAGCTTTCACTGTGTAACAAGCCCTTGCTAAGTATTTTATACACAAAAAGTCTTATTTCACCTTTTTAACACACTGTGAAATAAATACTATGACTGTCCCATTTTACAGTTGATAATATTAAGCCATAGGGAAATCTCTGTAACTCCCAGAGCTTCTTGGTTAATAACTGAATGAGACTTCAAGCTAGATCTATCTAATTCCAACACCCAAAGTGCTGGCCTTGAAGGTGTACATCACTTTATGAGTAAATCCTGAGATATCATATGAAGTCCAAAGCTACCTGCTGCAAACCTGATGCCTCTTTAAAATTTTGAGTGTATCTATTACATTTTTGTGAAGAATAACACCTTTACTGAAAAGGAACAAAAACAAAAATGTTTAAGATTAAAACTTGGAATCTGTCCCCAAAAAGTGGAGTAACAGTTTCATACTCTCATGAAGACAGTGACATTTATCCTGTGGCTTTCTGCACCTGTATGATGCTCTACACTTTGAAAATCTCAGCTAAATAATATATCTGAAGGACAAAAACAAAATTTTACATAATGAAAATGAAAAACTGAAAACAGAGGGCAAGACAGTGGAAAACATTTCAAGCCTTGAACAAGTCTAGTGCAGTGATAATTTCTCAATTCTGGTACTGATAATCATGCTTTATTTTTCTACAATATGATAATATGTACTTTCCTAAAAGTTTTTAAAGCACACATATATATTTTTACATAAAATACTGCCAATTTCCTTAAACAAAAGGTTATATTGAAATTATGGCTTTCCCACTTCGGTGACCACTTGAATAGCTCTAAGGGACACTGCAGGTGTAAGGCATCAATTTAAACCCCATGCTCACAATATGTAGAAAGAAGAGCAGAAATAAATGTCTTTCCGGATCTTAGTAATTTGTGAACATGCCAGGTAGTTACACAGGTATTTGGCTGAGGCTTACTAAAAATGCAGAGGAGAAGGTAAGTGCAAGTTACATTAAACTTCAAGTCAGTAAAAAGATAGGTTGAAAACTTTACAAAGAGATGTGCTCTAACTGCCAGAGAATCTGCCCTGGCACAGTGTATCACCTCTGCCATATTACTTGAACATTGGAAAGCAATTCCCTACATGAGTGTTTCTGCTTTTAACTTGTGCTGTGGTTTCCATGAGATGGGTAAACTTAAAGGAGGTACTTAACTCTGGTTTATCTAATTCATTTTGGAATTAGACTCTTACTATAGTTTCATTGACTGAGTATTTATTTTTAAAGATACTAAATACTATCTGTCAGTCTCTTGTTCTTGTTAAATAAAGTTGTGTCACACATACATTACTCTCCAGGAATATCATCCTTGTGGTTGGCAATGCATCACTGTGCAAACAGATGTGAAGACAACATGATATGGTTGGTAGATGTGGACCCAAGAGTTTTACAATGCAACTGATTACATGATTCACAGTGTCTGAAGATAATTATAAATCACTGACAGTCAAGATATTCTTCCTCCTCCATACTTGATTTCTTGTCCAGGTTCGGAGTGTCTGGAGTCATCTCTGAGATCTTTCTACTTCTGGTCTCATATTTAATAATCAAGCCCCGTAGTTCCACTGTCACTGATCTCTCAAATCAATTTCTTCCTCTCTATTCTCACTGCCACTGCCATATTTCAGACCAGCATTACCACAATCTGTTCTGTCACAATGCAGGCTTCACCGTAATCAATCCTGCAATGCCATCGGGTTAATCTTCATAAAATGCAATTCTGGACATGTCACTCACCTGCGAAAATTTTTTCCACAGCTCCCCAGTGCCAAGAAAACAAAGTCAGTAATTCTTAGCTTTGAACACAGTATACCTGTATTTTCACTATTGGTGAATATTTAGTTTCTTCTTAAGTGGTGGGACCACAATTTATACTTATGCATATAAAAGAACTACTGCATAATTTTATTCATAAAATATGTATTGCTTTCTCTAAATTTACCTATGGCTCCTATACATTCTTCATTAGTTCAAGTTTACAGTAATTGCCAAAACAGTATGCTCTTTTATGTATAATTTCCTTGGTACCAATAATAGCCATTACTTTAGAACTTTTTCTATCATGATTTTTCGGAATTAAGTATCAGAGATAGTCCCTCAAAAATAGTCACCACTGTTTATTCCGTATTATTGGTACAAAGAAAAGAAGAAAAGATGCTCTGTTACTTATTGACAGAGTGTGTCCTCCTTGAGGTCAGAGCCAGAACCTCATCCACAGTCCTCCTGAATCTACCTGTATTTATGTCTGCAGTTTCTCGGTAGCTAGGTATGAATCCAACGAATGTGTTCACTAAATTCCCAAAGTTCAGCCCCAGAAAAAATCAGGTAAGAGACATGAGGTTAAAAATCAGGTAAGAGATGCTGATATTTTCAAAGGCCGCCTTGTCTGAACTAGTTATTCTGTTGTGTTGTGAGTTAGATTGTGAGGCCACATTAAAAGTCCTCCTGCCCTGGGGCTGTTTGTCAATGTTGCCTCTGCACAGAGAATGATCACAGACGACCCTTCGCATGGCTAATTAGATGGGAGATCACTTATCAGACCACTTGTGCTCGATTCAAAACTGAAAATACTACTGGGGCCCCATCAACATCAAATAGCACTAAGAACAATAATAACTAACCTCTTCTTCAGTGCATGTGCTCCTGAGTACACACACTTCAATTGTTCCAATTACAATTCAAGAACATTTCAGGTCCCTACATTCAGGACCATTATTCAGGGCCCTCTGGAAATGTTTTATTCAGCTTGCGTATCTCTTGTCCACAGTCTTTGATTCACAATTCAGCTCTCTAATCATGAGTGGAAATTGGGATCTCAAAGAGAAAAACACCATTTTCTTAAGTGATGAATGCTATAGGCCTGTATTGCTTTATCTGAAAATAAAATCCTGAAATGTTTCCTTGAACTGCTAAAATGCCAAAGATTGGAAAACGGAGACGAAAGGCCAATTACTATACAATTTAACCCTTTTTTAAAAAATCCACATTGTAACGCTACAGCATCATAAGTAACATCCAGAAAAGGGCTAAGAGCATTTTAGTGATATTCTCTAAGCAAATGCACAAGCTGACTATGCAAGCACTTCTTTATAAGTACAAAGTAGAAAATACCTATATTTGTGGTGGCATTAGAGATTCCTCATTTTTACTGCTGACCAAGATAAAGGCCTCAAATTCTTAGGGTAGCTCTGCTCATCCCTCTCCCTGGCCTGTAGTTCACCCTCCTGTTCGTACCTGAGGATGGTTGTGGGAGCCTCTTCTTAATCCCTGCAATGCGATCTGAGCAAGGAAACTTTCCAAATGACTCAAGCCCGTTTCTCCCCAGCTCAGAGGACTGTATAGCACGTCATTGGTAGACTTCCCTGTTTTTAACTGTGAAGCGAGTAGTTTTGATTTTACTCCATTGTTGCCCTGAGACGAACATATATCCGCCAGGCCATTCTTGAAAAATAAATAAACAAATAAATAAAAGCAGCCAGGCCTCCCTCACCTGGGTACTGTATGTCAGAGTGGTTCGCAGGCCCAGCTGAATCACAGCTGGACGACTGCTAGTGGAAAAACAGAAGGATGTGATGGCTGCAGAGGCACTGCCAGGCTTACACTTTCTTGCTCAAGAAACAGGAGGCGTTTAGAACCACCTATTTCTAAGCGACCACCATGACCGGAGCTGTTAAGTACTACACAGGTGTGTGCAGTCCGTGATCGCATCCGGATCTCCCCAGTTAGTGGCGTCAGCAGAACTAGTGACTGACATAGATAAAGCAGCACACTTCCTGCAGGGACGAAGCTTCCGGAAGAAAGCCAGAATAAAGAGCTGCACACCTGTCTGCCACATTTGAGGAAACAGGACTCATAATCCCTGAGATTTTTATCTAAACTTTCTGGTTTTAAATTCTTAAATGGATCAGTTCAGAGAGATTTCAGATACTTGTAGGTTACAGAAACTCCTAAAAATTTCTGTGAGTGTATTTTTTCCAAAGCTCTCACCATGCTAGCTTCAAAATTACATTTGCTGTGAGTCTTCCATGTGTGATATGATAAGATCACTGACATATAGGAATTATTTGGAAATGAAATAAAACAAACCTAGCATGAGTGAAACATTCATTTAAAAACCCCTCATTTCAATACTCTGTACTTGAGTTAGTTAAAATTTAAAATATTTATATAAACATTCTTTGGCAGGTGAAATAAAAATATAGTTTGCAAAACATTTTGAAATTTCATGATTTTAATCTAGATTACAATAATTATATTTACTTTCTTTTGCTGTTTTTTTCTTTTACATAAGGAAAAGTGCAATCGAGTCATTTCAGAAAATATCTTCTTAGCTCAGTGTTCAAGGTCTACCCTATTCAACGTATTTTGCTATGTGTTATACAGTAGGAACCATGATACATACCCATATCATCAAAACACTCTATGAATGTAAACTGTATGATCAGAAAAACAAAGATCACATATATAAGTATTGAAATGTTATGAGAGATAAAATAAATGGTAGAAAGAAAAAAATTTAAATTAAAAATTTTGTTTTCAAAGATTGAAGGCATTATTAAGATGAATCTTGGACAAATACAAAGATTTCAAGGGAGATAAAACATAAGGCATTTTAAGAAAATAAGAGAATGTTTTAAGGCCAGGCATTGTGGTACATATCTGTAATCCAAGTGCTCTAGGAGGCTCAGGGAGGAGCATCACATCAGTTCAAGTCCAGGCTGAGCAATTTAGTGCCTTAGGGGAACCCTGTCTTGGCTTGAAAAAAAAAAGGTAGGGGGACTGGGAATGTAGTTCAGATCAAAGGCCTTGTCTTTACTTCCCAGTAGCACCAAAAGAAGAACGGAGGGGAAGGAAAACATTCTAAGGAATATGCACTGTCAAAATAAACAAAAGGTAAAGATGAGGCCCAGCGTTAGAATGCTTGCTTAGCATCTGCAAGACCGCATTTGATCTCCAACCACAAATCCCTATGTTTGATTTCTAGCAGTACAAAGAAAAGGAGGAGAGAAAGAAAGAAAGAAAGAAAGAAAGAAAGAAAGAAAAAAAGAAAGAAGAAAGAAAGAAAGAAAGAAAGAAGAAAGAAAGAAAGAAAGAAAGAAAGAAAGAAAGAAAGAAAGAAAGAGAAAGAGAAAGAAAGAGAAAGAAAAAGAAGAAATGTTCAATGGTACAAATAATAACAAATAATATAATGAAGTTATGGTACACTGGTTAGCAGGACAGCTCACCTGGAATAACGTATACGCAAAGAGGAAGCAATTAATTACCTGCCATATGCTTGACATTGTTCTACAAGCTTTGTGTAAAACTAAACGGAAGAGATTAATTGGCCACTTCCATGGAGTTTAACACTCTGGAGTTGTAATAGCATCTTCACAATTGCATCTTTAATAGCAGTTTATTTATTTTTTCAGAATATGTCAAAAGCGTGAAATGTGTTGTGGGTATTGTATGCGCACAAGCTGGGTATGAGAGTGTATTTCTCCAAAAAAAAAAAAAGAGAGTATATTTCTCCACATAATCCTGAAAACATGATCAATGTTCTTACCCTTTCTCAAAACTACATTAAACTATGTATCATTTTTGATAATGTGTGTTTTTTCTTTGCTAAAGATGGTTGTGATGATTAGGGGTTTTGTTATTATTTTTAAATCACTTATTAATGTCAATAATTATAAAATTCACATACTTTTTCTCTAGTATTATCAAATAAGTTTACATTTAAATCATCAACTAATCTCTGTCGTGTTACATAGGAGTAAAATTGGTTTTCAAGAGAGGAGCCTCCAACCTCCATACCACTAATTGACTAACCTACCTTATCTCCTCAATGATTCATTTTTAAACAATTCTGTTTTAAACTCATCTTTACAAAACCATTCTTTCTCTAAGCTATAAGCTGAAATATCTTAAGAGCTGTTCATTAGAATCATTTTCTCATATTCTTCCCCAAGAATCTCCTAAGTCCTGTCTGCCATATGATGATTTCTTACTGATAAAAGCAAAGTCTGAAACTCTCTTTTACTTTCCCTACAATCTAATGATTCCAAAAGCTACATTCAAAATGTTTTACACCTCTTCTTTTGCAATATGTATAACTTATTTTCTGATCTGAATAAATTAAAATTTTATGGACAGTTGCCAGGGAAAAGATAAGTAGCTGCTTACAGATAAGATTTCTAGTTATAATTTAAAATTTATACTATTTAGATGAACTCTAGGGTATAACAAACATCTCCATGGTCCCTTAAATATAAACCCAAGTAGGCAGGGTCTACAGCTAAGTCATGGTCTTAGAAGAACCATTTTCAGCAGCGCTGTAAGTTTTACAAGAATGGAAAGTAAGAATTTCCAGGCAAGAATAGTATTTTAAAAATCAGATTAAGCAAACTGAGGCACAATTAATTGGCTAGCCATTTTCTTTCCTTTCTTTTTCTAAATATTTAAAGGACAGGATTACCTCTTTTACCTCAAGTTTCTAATATAAACATTTGCAAATTATATTAAATCAAGCAATTGAATTAGGAAGAACTCAAATAATTGTTTGTAAAATTATTAGGTCTACATCAGAAACCATATTGCTGAGGGAGATCAGTCAGCTGAGGGCTTCTTCAAGTAAGTCCAACCCTGTATACGTACGTCCTCCTACTAATGATGATTTTACTGACTCCTATTTGCCATCAAAATCGGTACAGAGCAAGCCATTGCTTTTGGTAGAAGTGGTTCAAAATTTTAAGCTGTGATGAGAATCAATTCTACTTTAAGGAAAATATAAATAATTTCATATTAACCAAGAGTTTAATCATTTCACATTGTTTCTTCCACTATCTACTAGGACTAACAGGTAGGAAATAGAACAGTATGAGAGTTGAACATCATATTCTGTAAATCAGTATTTTCAGTGTGAAAACCCTGAGGGACACAAACCAGAGCATTGTGAAAAGAGCAGTAGGAAAAGTTCTCATTGGCTCTCAGCAAGGGGGAGAAAGATGTCCAGTGGAAGTGGCAGTGAAGGCTGCAGAAGTGAAATAAGTTGAATAAAAAGTGGGAAGGGCGGAGGAAGTGGGAAGGGAAAAGAGAGAACAAACGGGAGTTGAGAAGTGTCACATATATGAAACAACTCCACACAGGGTATGTAAACCGAAGTTTCTTCTTTGGAAAGAAAACTCTTAACTATAATATGCAAAGTATATAGAAGAGGTCAAATCTGAAGTCATGGATATAAATATTCAAAATTGTTTCTTATTTTACTTCTGAACAAAAGTCCAAGTATCAGACAACCAGCACTTTCTCACTAACCATTGATTACTCTATGAATTAACTAGTTAAAACACAGTGTCTTAATTGTTATACTTAATAACTGCACAGTTTGTAATCTAAGTTGTTTACTATCTCAGGTTTAACACTCAGAGAATTGATTAAATTGGGTAACTCCATTCTTGGATGAAAGCAATAACCTTCAATGGAATGCTAACTACCTCTGAGAATTATGTTTAACTCAGACGCTCATTGCCATAGGCAGAAGTAATTGATTTTAGGCTGGGTGAACTGGTTCTTAACACATATGCCCACAGGGAAAATGCCATTTTAATAAGATGCTTCTAGGAGCCCCATGCTACTTGAAAAGGAAAGTTTTCCCTTTGTCTTCATGAGCAGAAACTGAGAGATCCCTCTTTGCCCTAGAGTTCGTAGTAAACAACAGTGAAGTAATGTAACGCTGAGTAGGCAGTCGGCAAAGTGTCTGCCAATTCAGCAATGCACTTTTTAAAACAGCTGTAACTTTTCTGAAACAATAACTGCATTTCACAGTCTCAAGTAGCACTGATGAGTACACCTAAATGCACTCATTTTGGTACTTCATCCTGGTGCTCTTGATTTCGTGATGCACTGTTTTGCTGTGCCACTTTTATAGCTAAAACAAAAGTATTCAAATAATTGGAAATACTGCAGAGGAGATAGTAAAGCAAACATCTTCATCTGTGAAACCAAGAAAAGTATGGATCATCTCTTAAAAATATGGAATGAGTGATTCATCCAAATAGCCCCAGTTTGATATGGATTCACAGATTTCACCCAATGGAATATAAGCTCTAGGGGTCTCTCAAAACTCTACTGAATGGTGAGGAAAAAATTTCTAATTAAACATCTATTACTATTCATGCTTGTATAGCATCCTCCAAGGTTTATAATTTTGGTATAGGTTTTATAATTCAAATATAGTGATATTGTGGGGGTGCAGATGCCCGCCGCGTGTAGGAAGACACCAACAGACACTCACTCATGCAATTCGCAAGGGGTCTTTATTATCCAGGCATGCGTGGGGCTCACTGAACACACAGGAACAGAGAGCCCCGAGTTGGGCCCAGCAGGGCTTATATGCTTTAGAACAAAGGGAGGAGGGGTTTTTGCAAGCGCGGTTACAGAAGCAGATGGCATTGGTTACTTTAAAGGGGCTTTTACATTCATTGGGGGAAATAGCTACGTGGAGGTCTGGGGTTAGTGGCAGAGGTTGTTTCCTAATATGGATAGAAGTAGCCCAGGAAAGGCATATTTTACAAATTCC